>CM038676.1:100259766-100755271 GCA_021605205.1 Aegilops longissima | reverse complement strand
CGCCAGAGGGGGATCCTCACCGGTGGCCATCTTCATCATCCCGGCGCTCCCTATGACGAGGATGGAGTAGTTCACCCTCGGGGCTGAGGGTATGTACCAGTAGCGATGTGTTTGATCTCTCTCTCTCTCTCTCTCGTGTTCTTGATTTGGCACGATCTTGATGTATCGCGAGCTTTGCTATTACAGTTGGATCTCATATTGCTTCTCCCCCTCTACTCTCTTGTAATGGATTGAGTTTTCCCTTTGAAGTAATCTTATCGGATTGAGTCTTTAATGATTTGAGAACACTTGATGTATGTCTTGTCGTGCGTATCTGTGGTGACAATGGGATATCACGTGATTCACTTGATGTTTGTTTTGGTGATTAACTTGCGGGTTCCGCCCATGAACCTGTGCATAGGGGTTGGCACACGTTTTCGTCTTGATTCTTTGGTAGAAACTTTGGGGCACTCTTTGAGGTTCTATGTGTTGGTTGAATAGATGAATCTGAGATTGTGTGATGCATATCGTATAATCATACCCACAGATACTTGAGGTGACATTAGGGTTTTGGTTGATTTGTGTCTTAAGGTGTTATTCTAGTATGAACTCTAGGGCTGTTTGTGACACTTATAGGAATAACCCAACGGATTGATTGGAAAGAATAACTTTGAGGTGGTTTCGTACCCTACCATAATCTCTTCGTTTGTTCTCCACTATTAGTGACTTTTGAGTGACTCTTTGTTGCATGTTGAGGGATAGTTATGTGATCCAATTATGTTATTATTGTTGAGAGAACTTGCACTAGTGAAAGTATGAACCCTAGGCCTTGTTTCCTAGCATTGCAATACCGTTTACGCTCACTTTTACCACTTGTTACCTTGCTGTTTTTATATTTTCAGATTAGAAAAACCTATATCTACCATCCATATTGCACTTGTATCACCATCTCTTCGCCGAACTAGTGCACCTATACAATTTACCATTGTATTGGGTGTGTTGGGGACACAAGAGACTCTTTGTTATTTGGTTGCAGGTTTTTTGAGAGAGACCATCTTCATCCTCGCCTCCACGGATTGATAAACCTTAGGTCATCCACTTGAGGAAATTTGCTACTGTCCTACAAACCTCTGCACTTGGAGGCCCAACAACGCCTACAAGAAGAAGGTTGCGTAGTAGATATCAATCATCATGTGATTAACACCCATAGTTCACATCGTCATGTGATCAACACCCAAAGGGTTTACTAGAGTCAATAATCTAGTTCACATCGCTATGTGATTAACACCCAAAGAGTACTAAGGTGTGACCATGTTTTGCTTGTGAGAGAAGTTTAGTCAACGGGTCTGCCACATTCAGAGCCGTATGTATTTTGCAAATATTCTATGTCTACAATACTCTGCACGGAGCTACTCTAGCTAATTACTCCCACTTTCAATATGTATCTAGATCGATACTCAGAGTCATCCAGATCGGTGACAAAGCTTGCATCGACGTAACTTTTTACGACGAACTCTTTATCACCTCCATAACCGAGAAATATTTCCTTAGTCTTCTAAAGATAATTTTGACCAATGTCCAGTGATCTACTCCTAGATCACTATTGTACTCCCTTGATAAACTCAGGGCAGGGTATACAATAGGTCTGGTACATAGCATGGAATACTTTATAGGACGTATGGCTGAGGCATAGGGAATGACTTTCATTCTCTCTCTATCTTCTGTCGTGGTCGGGTTTTGAGTCTTACTCAATTTCACACCTTGTAATATAGGCAAGAACTCGTTCTTTGACTGTTCCATTTTGAACTACTTCAAAATCTTGTCAAGGTATGTAATCACTGAAAAAACTTATCAAGCGTCTTGATCTATCTCTATAGATCTTGATGCTCAATATGTAAGCAGCTTCACCGAGGTCTTTCTTTGAAAAAACTTCTTTCAAACACTCCTTTATGCTTTCCAGAAAATTCTACATTATTTCCGATCGTCAATATGCCATTCACATATACTTATCAGAAACGCTGTAGTGCTCCCACTCACTTTCTTGTAAATACAGGCTTCACCGCAAGTCTGTATAAAACTATATGCTTTGATCAACTCATCAAAGCGTATATTCCTACTCCGAGATGCTTGCACCAGTCCATAGATGGATCGCTGGAGCTTACATATTTTGTTAGTACCTTTAGGATCGACAAAACCTTCTGGTTGCATCATATACAACTTTTTTTAAGAAATCCATTAAGGAATGTAGTTTTGATATCCATTTGCCAGATTTCATAAAATGTGGCAATTTGCTAACATGATTCGGACAAACTTAAGCATCGCTACGCGTTAGAAAATCTCATCGTAGTCAACACCTCAAACTTTGTTAAAACCTTTTTCAACAAGTCTAGCTTTGTAGATAGTAACACTACTATCAGTGTTCGTCTTCCTCTTGAAGATCCATTTATTTTCTATGGCTTGCCGATCATCGGGCAAGTCAACCAAAGTCCATACTTTGTTCTCATACATGGATCCCATCTCAGATTTCATGGCCTCAAGCCATTTTGCGGAATCTGGGCTCATCATCGCTTCCTCATAGTTCGTAGGTTTGTCATGGTCAAGTAACATGACCTCCAGAACAGGATTACCGTACCACTCCGGATCTCACTCTAGTTTACCTACGAGGTTCGGTAGTAACTTGGTCTGAAGTTACATGATCATCATCATTAGCTTCCTCACTAGTTGGTGTAGTAGTCACAGGAACAGATTTCTGTGATGAACTACTTTCCAATAAGGGAGCAGGTACAGTTACCTCATCAAGTTCTACTTTCCTCCCACTCACTTCTTTTCGAGAGAAACTCCTTCTCTAGAAAGGATCCATTCTTAGCAACGAATGTTTTTCCTTTGAATCTGTGATAGAAGGTGTACCCAACTGTCTCCTTTGGGTATCCTATGAAGACACATTTCTTTGATTTGGGTTTGAGCTTATCAGGATGAAACTTTTTCACATAAGCATTCCAACCCTAAACTTTAATAAACGACAACTTTGGTTTCTTGCCAAACCACAGTTCATATGGTGTCGTCTCAACGGATTTAGATGGTTCCCTATTTAACGTGAATGCAGCTGTCTCTAATGCATAACCCCAAAACAATAGTGGTAAATCGGTAAGAGACATCATAGATTGCACCATATCTAATAAAGTACGGTTACGATGTTCGGACACACCATTACGCTGTGGTGTTCCAGGTGACGTGAGTTGCGAAACTATTCCGCATTGTTTCAAATGAAGACCAAACTCGTAACTCAAATATTCTTCTCCACGATCAGATTGTAGAAACTTTTTTTCTTGTTACGATGATTTTCCACTTCACTCTGAAATATATGAACTATTCAAATGTTCCAGACTTATGTTTCATCAAGTAGATATACCCATATCTGCTCAAATCATCTGTGAAGGTTAGAAAATAACGATACCTGCCGCGAGCCTCAATATTCATCGGACCACATACATCAGTATGTAGGATTTCTAACAAATCTGTTTCTCGCTCCAATGTTCCGGAGAACGGCGTTTTAGTCATCTTGCCCAAGAGGCATGGTTCGCAAGCATGAAGTGATTCATAATCAAGTGATTCCAAAAGCCCATCAGCATGGAGTTTCCTCATGCGCTTTACACCAATATGACCTAAACGGCAGTGCCACAAATAAGTTGCACTATCATTATTAACTTTGCATCTTTTGATTTCAATATTATGAATATGTGTATCACTACGATCGAGATTGAGCGAACCATTTTCATTGGGTGTGTAACCATATAAGGTTTTATTCATGTAAATAGAATAACAATTATTCTCTAACTTAAATGAAAAACCTATTGCAATAAACATGATCAAATCATATTCATGCTCAACGCAAACACCAAATAACACTTATTTAGGTTCAACACTAATCCCGAAAGTATAGGGAGTGCGATGATGATCATATCAATCTTGGAACCACTTCCAACTCACATCGTCACTTCACTCTTAACTATTCTCTGTTCATTCTGCAAGTCGCGTTTCGAGTTACTACTCTCTAACAACTGAACTAGTATCAAATACTGAGGGGTTGCTATAAACACTAGTAAAGTACACATCAATAACATGTATATCAAATATACCTTTGTTCACTTTGCCATCCTTCTTATCCACCAAATACTTGGGGCAGTTCCGCTTCCAGTGACAAGTCCCTTTGTAGTAGAAGCACTCAGTCTCAGGCTTAGGTCCAGACTTGGGTTTCTTCACTTGAGCAGCAACTTGCTTGCCGTTCTTCTTGAAGTTCCCCTTCTTCCCTTTGCCCTTTTCTTGAAACTGGTGGTCTTGTCAACCATCAACACTTGATGCTCTTTCTTGATTTCTACCTTCGTCGATTTCAGCATCGCGAAGAGCTCGGGAATTACTTTCGTCATCCCTTGCATATTATAGTTCACCACGAAGTTCTAGTAACTTGGTGATAGTGACTAGAGAACTTTGTCAATTACTATCTTATCTAGAAGATTAACTCCCACTTGATTCAAGCAATTGTAGTACTCAGACAATCTGAGCACATGCTCACTGGTTGAGCTATTCTCCTCCATCTTATAGGCAAAGTACTGTCAGAGGTCTCATACCTCTCGACATGAACATGAGTATGAAATACCAATTTCAAATCTTGGAACATCTTATATGCTCCGTGGCATTTAAAACATTTTTGAAGTCCCGATTCTAAGCCGTTAAGCATGGTGCACTAAACTATCAAGTAGTCATCATATTGAGCTAGCCAAACGTTCATAACGTCTGCATCTGCTCCTGCAATAGGTCTGTCACCTAGCGGTGCATCAAGGACATAATTCTTCTGTGTAGCAATGAGGATAAACCTCAGATCACGGACCCAGTCCGCATCATTGCTACTATCATCTTTCGACTTAGTTTTCTCTAGGAACATATATAAAACATAGGGAAGCAACAACGCGAGCTATTGATCTACAACATAGATATGCTAATATTACCAGGACTAAGTTCATGATAAATTAAAGTTCAATTAATCATATTACTTAAGAACTCCCACTTAGATAGCCATCCCTCTGATCATGTAAGTGATCACATGATCCAAATCAACTAAACCATGTCCGATCATCACGTGAGATGGAGTAGTTTTCAATGGTGAACATCACTATGTTGATCATATCTACTATATGATTCACGCTCGACCTTTCGGTCTTAGTGTTCCGAGGCCATATCTGCATATGCTAGGCTCGTCAAGTTTAACCTGAGTATTCTGCGTGTGCAAAACTGGCTTGCACCCGTTGTAGATGGACGTAGAGCTTATCAAACCCGATCATCACGTGGTGTCTGGGCACGACGAACTTTGGCAATGGTGCATACTCAGGGAGAACACTTTTATCTTGAAATTTAGTGAGAGATCATCTTATAATGCTACCGTCAATCAAAGCAAAATAAGATGCATAAAGGATAAACATCACATGCAATCAATATAAGTGATATGATATGGCCATCATCATCTTGTGCTTGTGATCTCCATCTCCGAAGCACCATCATGATCACCATCGTCACCGGTGCGACACCTTGATCTCCATCGTAGCATCGTTGTCGTCTCGCCAACTATTGCTTCTACGACTATCGCTACCGCTTAGTGATAAAGTAAAGCAATTACAGGGCGATTGCATTACATACAATAAAGCGACAACCATATGGCTCCTGCCAGTTGCCGATAATTCGGTTATAAAACATGATCATCTCATACAATAAAATATAGCATCATGCCTTGACCATACCACATCACAACATGCCTTGCAAAAACAAGTTAGACGTCCTCTACTTTGTTGTTGCAAGTTTTACGTGGCTGCTACGGGTTGAGCAAGAATCATTCTTACCTACGCATCAAAACCACAACGATACTTCGTCAAGTTAGTGATGTTTTAACCTTCTCAAGGACTGGGCGTAGCCACACTCGGTTCAACTAAAGTTGGAGAATCTGACACCCGCCAGCCACCTGCAAAGCACGTCGGTAGAACCAGTCTTGCGTAAGCGTACGCGTAATGTCGGTCCGGGCCGCTTCATCCAACAATACCACCGAACCAAAGTATGACATGCTGGTAAGCAGTATGACTTGTATCGCCCACAACTCACTTGTGTTCTACTCATGCATATAACATCTACGCATAAAACCTGGCTCGATGCCATCATTGGGGAACGTAGTAATTTCAAAAAATTCCTACGCACATGCAAGATCATGGTGATGCATAGCAACGAGAGGGGGTGTGTCCACGCACTCGAGACCGAAAGCGAAGCGTTAGCACAACACGGTTGATGTAGTCGTACGTCTTCACGATCCGACCAATCAAGTATCAAACGCAAGGCACCTCCGAGTTCAGCACACGTTCAATTCGATGATGTCCCTCAAACTCCGATCCAGCCGAGCTTTGAGGGAGAGTTCCACAAGACGACGACGGCAGGTGGCGATGATGATGTACTATCGAATGAGGGCTTCGCCTAAGCACTGCTATGATATTATCGAGGTGGATTATGGTGGAGGGGGGCACCGCACATGGCTAAGAGATCCAAGGGATCAATTGTTGTGTCTGTGGGGTGCCCCTACCCCCGTATATAAAGGAGCAAGGGAGAGGCGGCCCTAGAGGGGCGCGCAAGTGGGGAAGTCCTACTAGGACTCCCAAGTCCTAGTAGGATTCCCTTTCCTTTCCAAAGTAGGAGAGAAGGAAAGAGGGGAGAGGAGAAGGAAGGGGCTGCACCCCTTGTCCAATTCGGACCGGGGGGGGAACCCTAGTCAGCGCTTTCAGCGCCCATTAGGCTAGTTGGCGCTCGCACTTTCTTTGATTGGGCCGTTGGGGAAGCAGCCGATTCCCGAACCTTTGTGTGTCTGCTTCTGAAACTGTTTTTGCATACGCCGCCGCAAAAAACATAACGCTTTCTTGGTATATCGAACCCGCGACCTACACAACCTGTCGGTAGTCGGTTTACCACTAGGTCGTGCGGTCGCAAGTGTAAAAATTCAGCGCTAGAAGTTTACAAACGGTCATAGCCGCTCATACATCACATATTTCAGAAATAAGTACGTGAACATGCAGACAAAACGTTGCGCTATTAAACAAAAGTTCAATGATTTTGAAAAAAGTTCATCAATGTAAAAAAAACAGTTCACAAAAAATAGAAAAAAGTTCATCATTTTTTTAAAAAAATCACCATTTTGAAAACAGTTAACAAAACTGAAAAAAGTTCATCATTTTTTCTAAATATTCACCATTTTGAAAAAAGTTCAAAAAACTGAAAAAAGTTCATCTAATTTGAAGTTTATTGAATTTAAAAAGTTCATAAATTTTAAAAAGTTCAACAAAATTGAAGAAAGTTCATGAAGTTTAAAAATAGTTCATTGAATTTTAAAATAAGTTCATCTAATTTGAAAAAGTTCATCGAATTTCAAAGTAAGTTCATAAAATGTTAGAAAGTTAATTCATTTTGACAAAAAAGTTAATCGAGTTTGAAAAAGTTCATTGAAATTGGAAAAAAGTTCATCGATTTAACAAAAAAGTTCACGAATTAGAAAAAGAAAATATCGTCTATTTGTAAACATTTCACGCATTTAAGAAAAAAATAAAATAAAAAACAAAAAAGAAAGGAGAAAAAACATGCATAGAGGAAATTCCTGTATGTATTAAAAGATGGAAAGGAGGTTCGGATTCATGAGTCAGGCGGTGGCTTAGTGGTCTGTCGAGTCGGCCATCGAAGGAGAGGTCCTTTATTCGATTCCTGGCTAAGCGCAGTTTCCTTTGCTTCCCTTTTTTAAGTTTTAAAACAAGGGAAGAACTGGTAATTGGGCCGAGCCCAGCTAGCGTCGCTGCAGGCGCTGGTTTGCGGAAACAGCTATAACCGGTGCCTGCAACGCTAAATAGGAAATGTCGGGCGCACGCCTCCTTTCTTTTGGCCTCTCTCCTCTATTCCCGTATGGCCCAATAAGGCCCAATACTTCTCCCGGTGAATTCCCGTAACTCCCCGGTACTCCGAAAATACCCGAATTACTCGGAACCTTTCCGATGTCCGAATATAGTTGTCCAATATATCGATCTTTACGTCTCGACCACTTCGAGACTCCTCGTCATGTCCCCCATCCAGGACTCCGAACTACCTTCGGTACATCAAATCACATAACTCACAATACAAATCGTCATCGAACTTTAAGCGTGCGGACCTTACTGTCGGTGTACTAGAGTAGGGGTACCCTAGTATCCCGAACTCGTGCACGGGCAGTCGTAGCACCCCGCGGCAAGGCTTGCCTGGTGACCGCCAAGGTCCTTCGTGGTTCCTTTGGAGCCATACAAGAACAAAGTACTTAAGTCAAGGAGACAAGGCCCCGGCAAGAGGAGCTTGCCGGGAAGGCCCGGTGAGCGACAAGCTCCCGGGCGCGACAAGGCAACAACCGCGGCAAGGCGCTTGCCACGGCAGACTACCACTCCGTTCCTGCGCTCTAGCACATCCACCAACGTGTCGCCCTGGGACCTTTCCAGGCGCGCGTGGCGAGAGGCGGTGCGGCCAGCGGGGCGCGGTGACAAGCGGTGCTGGCAAGATTGCCATCGTGGCAAGCGATGGCGTCCCTGACGGTCCCTTTCTGCACTGTTTAGGCGACATAGACGGGCATTTAATGCCTTTGTCCCCTGCCGTCAGGGTTAGGTATGATACATTGTACAAGTAGTTGTACCAACCGCAACTCATTTTCCCTTTTTGCCCTTGACTACGCTTGCCACTGCCGGTGACCCTTGAGCATATAAAAGGAGGCCCATGCGCAACGTAGAAGGGGTTGGGTTCATTCGAAACCAGAGAACACTCACGCTAGGTCTTGTAGCTCTCAGCGCTCCCTAGCAAGAACACAATACAATCAGACAAGCAGCAGTAGGAGTATTATCTCTCCGGAGAGCTCCAAAGCTGGGTAAACTGCTCGTGTGTTTCGCCTCGATCTGTTCTTCGTGCGATCTCCGTCCCCCGCCGAACCAAAAGGGGCTCGGTCCGCCGGTCCCATAGGTGTTCGTGGGTCCGATCAGCTTCCCCGACATCTTTGGCGCGCCAGGTAGGGGGGCGTCGAGGCTGTGTGAACCTGATCCGGCGTTCACACGAGCTACATCTTCATCATCTTCATCGACATGCCGCCGAAGAAGAAGGCTTCGGCGGCAGCGGAGCCGTCCATGTCAATCCGACCACCACCGGAGCAAATGGGTGGTGGGGTAGAAACCGGCGGAAGAACGGGCGCCGACGAGGGAGCTCATGATGCTGCCAAGTCCAAGGACAAGGCAGCGCAGACCTCGGCGTCCGTGCATGCACCGCGTCCATCTCAGGAGGCGTGGGACCGACAGCGTCATGGTATTCACAGTACCATACGCTCGTTGGATCAAGATCGAGCTGGCGGATCTCGAGGCCCTCAAGACCAGCGCGCACGCCAACACGCTGGCACGAAGCGAGGCACGGACGCTGGACGGGATATCGCTCCTTCTAACATAGTTAGAGTCCGAGCATATCCGCTCCTCGCACCGTCGCCATCGCCACCCGCCACTCCAGCGAAGCTTTGGCGAGCTCAATTGCTCTAGATTACCCTCCAACAGCCGACAAGGTCGGCGAATGGAGGGCCACCATCCAGTCTCATCGGCTTTGCTAACGGCGACACTCCGCGACAACCGACTACATCGCTGCCGCCGCAGACGACAAGGCACAAGCCGGTGGCGATTTAAACTTGTGGGGTGCAACCACCATGCACTCTCCACCCCGAAGGCCAAGATCGCCAACTCGTCGGATCCACCTCGACAGTGACTCCACCGCGTCATCGGACCCACGAGCTCGTCGCGATCAGCGCCAAGTTCTTCACGAACGACAGCAAGAAGACGCTCGAACTCGCATCGAGCGCCGAAGAGAAGCGCGACGTCAATCCGACCAGCGCGCTGGGCCCTCTGTCGACATGCATGCGCCCGAAGAACCAGCGACTTGCCGTACGCGGTAGGTTGCCCTGCGTTCACTCGTGAGCTGCGGCAAGTCCAGTGGCCCAGCAAGAAGAATTTCAAGCCAGACGTGCCAGAGAAGTACGACGGCAAGACGCATCCGTCGGAGTTCCTCGGCATCTACACCATTGCGGTGCAAGCTGCCGGGGGGCGAGACGACAAGATTCTGGCCAACTACTTCCCACTGGTACTCAAGCCCAATGTCAGATCTTGGCTCATGCACTTGCCGGACAACTCCATATCCTCTTGGGTAGATCTGTGCCATCAGTTTGTCGGTACCTTCACAGGCGGCCACAAGCCCCATGGCCAAGAGAGCGACCTTCATCTGCTAGCCCAGAAGGAAGGAGAACCCCTGCGCAAGTACATTCAGAGATTCAGCCGTGTACAACACAACATCCCAGATGTCCACCCTGCCGCGGTGATCAGCGCGTTCCATCAGAACGTGTGAAACCGTAGGATGCGGGAGGAGATGGCGATGTGCAAGATCAGAGACGTCAGTGAGCTATATGCCCTGGCCGACAAGTGTGCACGTGCTGAGGAAGGGAGGAGACTCCTTGGAGAGAATGCAGAAGCAGCAGGATCTGATAGCGAAGAGGCAGCCCCGGCAAAGAAAAGCCGGCGGCGGAGCAACAGGAAGAAGAAAGGCAAAGATGTGCTAGTTGTTGAGCAGTCCGGCAACGGGGGTGGCGCCAAGAAAGCCAAAGTTGGCAGCTCCGGCAAGGATGTTGCCGCGGGCACCAACTGCCAGGCTGTGACGGTCGCCGACAAGTAAGACAGCACCAACAAGCAGTACTGCAAGATCCACCGCACCAAGGGTCATGACCTCCAGAGCTGCAAGAAGGTCGAGCAGCTTGTTGAACAGCAAAAGGCTGAATACGAGCAGCGCGACAAGGAGAAGGCCCAGGAAGGTGCTGGAGGAGCCAGCAAGAAACGTCCAGGCCGAGGAGGACGCCGCGGCAAGGCCAAGCAAGGAGACAGACCTCCCCGCGGCCGCGACAAGGATGAAGATGAAGACGACGACGAAAACATGGATGATGACGAGACCGATGAGCAGGAATTCCAGAAAGCCACAGAGGTCTTGTGCGTTGACGGCGGTGCTTCTCTGCATACTTCGCACCGCCAACTCAAACAGTGGATGCGGGAAGTCAATGCAGCAGAACCATCCGTCGAGTCACGCAAGCCTCTGAAATGGTCCAGCACGCCTATCATCTTTGATATTGAGGACCACCCTGATCGCAGAATCTGCGGTCGGTGCTTGCCGATGTTGGTTTCACCAACTATCCGCAACCTCAAGGTCACTAAGATGCTAGTTGACGGCGGGCCGGCTTGAATCTATCTCCTCGGCGGTGCTCCGAAGCTTCAGATCCCCGACAATGAGCTCGAAGAGACCGCACATTCAAGGAATCAATCCGGAAGGAGCAAGCCAAAGGGAAAGATCACGTTGCCGTGACATTTGGCAGCGAAGTTGAACTTCGTGGATCGAGAGGGTCACTTTTGACGTTGCTGATTTTCCATTGCCTTACAATGGGATACTTGGCCGTCCAGCACTCGCCAAGTTCATGGCAGCCTCTCATTATGCATACAACTTGCTCAAGATGCCCGACCCGATAAGTGTCATTTCTTTCCCTGGCGACAAGAAGGATGCTCTTATCTGCGCCGACAAGATCTATCGGGAAGCAGCAGCCGCAGCAGATCACAAGCCACTTGCCGTTGAAGCTCCCGGGGGGAAGAAGAAGACTAAGTCCGGCAAGAGCTCTGATGCCCACTCCGGCAAGCGCACCTCTTCGGAGTGCTGCGCTACCGTCGAGGACGCACCATCGAGCTCCACCGGCAAGTGTAAGAAGACGATGGCAGCTCCAGAGACCAAGAAGGTGTCCGCCAAGGAGGACGGCACTGGTGGTACCTTCACCATCAGTGCCTCTCTCGACCCTAAATAGGAAAGCGCGCTCGTTGCTTTCCTGCGGGCGAATGTCGACGTGTTTGCATGCCAACCGTCTGACATCCCCGGTGTTCCCAGGAAAGTAATTGAGCACCATCTTGCCGTCTGTCCTCACGCGCGGCCCGTCAAGCAGAAAGTCAGGAAGCAAGTAGTGGAGCGCCAAGAATTCATCGCAGAAGAGTTCAAGAAATTGGAAGCAGCAGGCCTTGTCAGAGGAGTGCTCCATCCTACGTGGTTGGCCAATCCTGTAGTCGTGCGTAAGGCAAACGGAAAATGGAGGCTTTGTATCGACTTTACCGATGTTAATAAAGCTTGTCCCAAAGACCCATTTCCCTTGCCGCGCATCGATCAGATTGTTGACTCCACGGCCGGATGTGATTTGCTTTCATTTCTTGATGCATACTCAGATACCATCAGATCTTCATGGCGTAAGAGG
Source organism: Aegilops longissima (assembly GCA_021605205.1). NCBI lineage: Eukaryota > Viridiplantae > Streptophyta > Magnoliopsida > Poales > Poaceae > Aegilops > Aegilops longissima. Next base: position 100,742,907 of record CM038676.1, on the reverse strand, counting down.
ATGAGGAGAAACCGCATTCATCACCCCATGTGGCACATACTGTTTTGTACGGATGCCTTCGGATTAAAGAATGCTGGTTCAACATTTACAAGAGTAGTCCATCACGCTTTTGAGCCGCAAATACACAGAAATGTAGAAGCCTACATGGATGACATAGTGGTCAAAAGCAAGGACAGGGCAACTCTGATTCAAGATTTAGATGAAACCTTTGCAAATCTGCGCAAGATCAACCTCAAGCTCAACCCCGAGAAGTGCGTGTTTGGAATCCCTTCCGCAAGCTTCTCGGTTCTTCGTGTCTCGGGGAATTGAAGCCAATCCCGACAAGATCAAGGCCATTGAGCAGATTGAAGCACCAAAGCGCCAAGGATGTACGAAGACTTGCCGGTTATGTAGCTGCTCTCGGCAGGTTTATCTCTAGGTCTTCGAAGCGCTCCGCCATTTTTCAAAATATTGAAAAAGGCAGGTCCAATGAAATGGACTCGAAGCGGAGGCTGCGCTGCAGACTTAAAGAGATACCTGTCCTCCACTCCAATACTTGTCGCACCTAAGCCACAAGAGAAGTTGCTGCTCTATATAGCGGCAACCAATCAAGTGGTTAGTGCTGCGTTAGTAGCGGAGAGGAGGCGGATGATGAGCTAGCAACCACGGCAGAGACATCCAATGACAAGCGAGGGCTTCACCGCAAGCTCGTCCCGACAAGGATGGATCTGCGCAGACATGTGAGAAGATGCGAGAAAAGGATGGTGCAGCGCCAGTTTACTTTGTCGGTTCCTCTGCGGGGGCTAGGTCAAGGTACTCGGTGTGCAGAAATTGCTTTCGGTCTTCTCATGGCCTCGAGAAAGCTGCGCCATTACCTTCAAGCACATGAGATCACAGATCGTCACTCGCTTTCGCTGAAGAGGATACTGCAAAATCCGGAAGCAACAGGCAGGATTGTCGAGTGGGCACTGGAACTGTCAAGCTTTGGCCTCAAGTTTGAAAGCACTTCAACTATCCAAAGCAGGGCATTAGCGGAGTTCATAGCAGAATGGACACCAACACAGGATGAAGAAATTCCAGAAACGAGCATCCCCGTCAAGGAAGCGAGCAAAGAGTGGCTAATGTACTTTGATGGTGCCTTCTCGCTGCAAGGCGCCGGCGCGGGCGTGCTGCTTGTCGCACCCACCGGAGAGCACCTCAAGTACATAGTCCAGATGCACTTTCCCAAGGAGCAAGGAACAAACAATACTGCAGAGTATGAAGGTTTGCTTGCCGGCCTCAGGATCACAGTGGACCTTGGGATTAAGAAGCTCATTGTCAGGGGTGACTCACAGCTTGTCATCTGTCAAGTGAACAAGGATTATCAGAGTCCATTGATGGAAGCCTATGTTGATGAAGTGAGAAAGCTAGAAGAGCACTTTGACGGCCTACAGATGGAACATGTACCAAGAGCTCAGAACAACATTGCTGATGGCTTGTCAAAGTGCGCCGCAGTCAAGTTACCTGTGGAACCAGGGATCTTTGTGCTCAAGCTGACTCAACCGACTGTAACGCCATCAACTGGGCAGAACAAGAAGAGGAAGTTGATTTCTGGTGACTATTTTCCGGCAGAGCTCCCCGAAGCCGCCGCCAAGAAGGTCCCCAAGATCAACACCGATACTGCTGAGGAGCAGTCTGCTCCGACAAGCCCAAGGGTTTGTTTTGTTGAAGCAGACGTTCCCGATAAGTTTTGCTCCGGCAAGCTTGCCGGGGAACGTCAAGCTCCGGCTGAGCCGCAGGTTCTCGCCGTAGAAGCGGATGTTCCCGCAGCAGCAGATGTGCCTTTAGTCCTTGTTGTCGAGCATAAGCTCCAAAGATGGGCACAACAGATTGTCCATTTTCCTCGACAGAGAACTTCCGAAGATCAAGAAGAAGCGGAAAGAGTAGCCCGGCAAATCAAGTATGTACCAGTTTGTCGACAAAGACACTGTGCATGAAGAAGACTCAACGGTGTGAAATTGAAGTGTATTCACCGGGAAGATGGATGAAGCTGTTGGCGAGAGATACATGGAGGCATATGTGGTCACCACATTGGCGCAAAGAGCACTTGCCGGCAAGCGTTCGGCAAGGTTTCTTTTGGCCGACAGCCCTCCGTGATGCAACTGCACAAGTAACCAAGTGTGAAGCGTGCGGTTCCATTCCAAGCAGATACACCAGCCAGCTCAAGCTCTCCAGACGATCCCTTTATCCTGGCCATTTTCGGTCTGGGGGCTTGACATCCTCGGCCCCTTTCCCTGAGTTGTCGGGGGCTTTGAGTGCTTGTACGTTGCAATCGAAAAGTTCACAAAGTGGCCGGTAGTGGAAGCAGTGAGGAAGGTGACAGCACAGTCAGCAGTCAAGTTCTTTAGGTCGATTGTTTGCCGTTTCGGAATCCCCAACAGGATCATCACCGACAATGGCACACAATTCACGAGCCGCACCTTCATGCAGTACGTCCAAGATCTTGGCGCCAAGGTCTGCTTCGCTTCTGTTGCTCATCCGAGAAGTAACGGTCAAGCAGAGAGGGCAAATGCTGAAGTGCTGCGCGGCCTCAAGACCAGAACTTTCGACAGGCTGCACAAGTGCGGAAGAAACTGGATTGAGGAGCTGCCGGTGGTTCTTTGGTCGATCAGAACGACGCCAAATCGAGCCTCTGGCCAGACACCTTTCGCTCTAGTCTATGGAGCAGAGGCAGTTCTCCCCATGGAACTCATATTCGGGTCACCTCGAGTGCTCGCTTATGATGAGCTTGAGCAAGAGCAGCTGCGACAAGATGACGCGCTGCTCCTTGAGGAGGACCGCTTGAGCCGTTGACGAGCTACTCGATATCAGCAAGCTTTGCGCCGCTACTATAGCCGCAAAGTTAGTGCCAGAAGTCTCGAGGAAGGCGACCTTGTTCTTCGGCGTGTTCAGTCCGCCAAGAATTCCAACAAGTTGACGCCGAAGTGGGAAGGCCCTTATCGGGTGAGTCGAGTCACTAGGCCTGGCGCTATCCGCCTTGAGACCGAAGATGGCATTCCGGTGAGCAACTCCTGGAATATCGAACATCTTCGTAAGTTTTACCCGAGGCGCGGTTGCGGAACCTGTTCGCAACCACCTTTTGTACAAGTCTTGCCGATGTTGCATGTAATCCTTGGTACAAAGCCGGGCGCAGACCCCGTGCATCAGTAAAGCTCATGTGCTTCGCGCATCTTGTCAATTCCATGCTTTCTACTTTATTTTTGCATGTGTTATCTGACACTTTGTGCAGCACCTACCCCGGTAAGCAATAACGAGCCGCAAGGCTCCATATCTTTATTTTCTCTTCTTTCTCTTTCTCAAAGGAAGGAAGGTTCCCTCGCACACAAGTTTGCCAGGGGGAAGGAGAAGATAATGGTGTGGGTCAGGCGTCGTTCAAGAAGTTTTGCCTTACCGGGAAGCAAACGACAGAAAAGCTAAGTTGCCAAAGTTTGAGCAATCAGTTTTAAAATTTTTAAGTTATCTTCCTCGAACGACCGTGCTTTGTATGGAAAACCTGTGCGCGGAGGAACCAACTCGTAGCTAGTTGCGCCCTTACTTTGTTTCGAGTCCACTCAACAACTTAAGTGAGCTGCAACTAGTTGCGACAAGGTTGCTTGTCGGAAGCGGCACCGCCAAAGAAGTGCTAACGTTCCGCTTTCAACATGGCAAAGGTGCTCATACGACAAGTTCCCTAAAAGCGTAGGGCAAAAACATACAAAGGAAGGAATCAAGTAAAGGAAATAACGTTGCAATCATTGCCCGAGATAGAGTTATATTACAAAATAGCTTGTCGCAGCTCTAATAGATTGTTCTCCTAACATGACCAGCAGCGACAAGGGAAAGATAAAATTGGCGGCCTAATCTACGCGATCGCCATCAACCCTCTTGATCTTGCCCACCTTGTCCACAATGGGTGCGACAAGGGCCTTGAATGCACCCACATCAGCATCCGGCGGCAAGGACTTGAGGACGCCGGTGAGGTTGAGGCCTGGATTGCGGAAGGGCACCTTCATCAGCACCTTCTGGAGAGCTCCCGCACAGATTTGGCGCGATTCCTCGGCCAGCTGCTTTGGGATCTCTTCCCGGAGTCGCTAGAGAGCCGTCACCACGCCCTTGAAGAACAAGCTGAGCTTGGCGCTGGGTTGGAGGTGCTCATCGGAGGAATATCCAAGATCCACCATCCCCAGCTCCGTCAGCTCCTTGTCTATGGCGGCGGCAATATTCACGAGACCTCGGTCCAAAGGCTCCACATTCTCCCCGAAGGTGCTCAGGCGGCGTAGCACTCGCCAACAGCGCCTCGTCGGCCTTGATCTTCTCCAACAAGACCACCTCCCGCTCTTTGGCGCCGCCCAGCGCCTCGCATCAAGGTGGTCACTTCAGCTCAAGATCTGCCTTGAGTCCTTGGCGGCGCCGAGCTCCTTGTTCTTTCAGCGAGACGGCCCTGCAGCTCGCCAAGAGTGTAGGCGTCTTTCAAGGCTGTGCTTGAGTGCAGCAAGCTCCTCGCCGCTTCTCGGAGATTGGCCTCCACTGCATCACCTTCGCTTCAGCCCTTCTTGGCGGCCTCGGCAGCCAAGCGGCAAGATCCTTGCTTCCTTGAGAGCCCCGCCAAATGTTTGCTCGCGCGCGGTGAGCTCTTCCTCATGATTGTCAAGATTGATCTTCCGCTGCGCCAGCTCACCTTCTTGCGCAGATAGCTTCTCGGCAGCAAGCCGCTGCCGCTCCTCAACCTCAGCCTTCTCGAGGATGAAGGCTGTGCGCTCCTCGGCGAGTCGCTCCCGCTCCTCTGCCAAGGACTAGAGAGCTTCTTGGTTGGTGCCCCGGAGCTCCTCCGCGTGCTTCTCTATATCTGCTCCCGCCTTCGCGACAAGCGCTTCCCGGGATTCCAACTTGGCTTGTCGGGCGCGGTAGGGCGACAAAGCTTTCCTCGTAGCTTGCTCCTCCTTAGACTCGCCGCTGCTGCTGCTTGGCGCGTCGACCAGCGTCAACCCAGCGGAGGCGAGCAGCTCTTCGTCAAAGGTCTCTCCTTCGACCGGCGCCCTGGAGCTCGACGCCCAGGGGAGATTGATGAAGACGCCATAGCCGGCCTTCAGATAGGCGCCGGGCTGAGGCTCTTCGGAGCCTGGCGCTGCGGCAGCGGCGGAGGGATCAGCGGTCGGTGTAGCACCTGGCGCTCCTGCGGCCTCAGGGCCGTCAGTGCGATCGCCGGACCCCTCGCCAGCCTCTGCGGTAGCAGCCTTGGCGGCCTCTTCGCCGACGGGCTCGTCAGCGCCAGCCTCCTCTTCGATGGCGGCGGCGTCGTCAGTGTTGCCGCGCGCGTCCTCCTCGCCGGCGACCTCAATCTCCATCGGCTCTGCGGCGGATGGATCTGACGACCAGAAAAAGAAAGAAAAGTCAAGCAGATATTCAAAAAGAAAATCAGAAGAAGAACACAAGTGGAGTTTTCAGGCAAGAGGATTACCTGCGATGGGATCTGCAGCCGTGGTCTCGACCACCGGAGGGTCGCTGGTGCTATCCCTTGCCAGAGACGCTTCCCTTGCCGGAGAACGATCCCTTGTCGTGGGATCCTCCCTTGGCGGTGTAGTCGAAGCAGATGGCATGTCCGGAGCGGCTTGTGGCACTCTGGTGGGGCTGCTCGCTCCTACACATCAACAATGATATCACCAAGAAAGAGCACCCATAAACGCCCAACAGCAAAAAAAATAAACCATATACTTACGCCGGGGCTGTCTGGGGGGGCTGCTTTGGGAAGAGTCGCTGGTCCGCAAGGAGGTCTCTTGACGCGCCTCCGCTGCTGCAGTGGGTTCGTCCTCGATGACGATCACGGGGTCTTGGCTCTCTTGAAGCTCTCGGGCAGCGTCACGAAAAGGAAAGAGTTCGAATGAAGCAAATCAGATACAAGACAAAGCAACAAAATTGAAGAAATACAAGCACAACACCGAAACTTACTCTTCTTCTTCCTCGTCGGAGCTGAGCGCGGAGAGATCAAATTCTGGCTCGCCTCCGGTGCGACGAGGCGGAGGAGTGGGTTCCCTTGGCCGCTTGGCGGGAGCAGCAGCGGTGGCCTGGGAGGGCCCCGCTCCAGTTGCTGCAGCAGCGTGAGGTGCTCCCGCGGCAACAGTGCTTGCCGCGGTGGAGCGCGCGCTGCTGGCGCGACGGCTGTTGGCCTGCTGCCGCCTGCTTGTCTCCAACCTTTATGGAGACGCCTTCTTGGTGGAGCTGGGGCTCCGCTCATGGCAAGCTGCTAGATGGTGGGGAGGAGGCGCCTCGGCGGCTCACTCGACTCGGCTTCAGTTCGCAAGCTCCTCCTCGTGCAAACTCCTTCGCCGACAAGGCTTGCCGCCTCTGCTGTCTCTGCCTCCTCCACGGTGAACCCGAATTCGCCAGCGGCAGCAGCTGCTGCCGCCTCTTCCAGCCTGGTGGCGATGCGCTGCATCTCGTCGTCAGTAGTGTCGCGAGTGAGGCCCTTCTGCTCATCGGGGCGGATCGGCACTTCTTCCAAGCTATAGAAGAACACCCGCACGACGTCATCTGCAGGCTCTTGCCAGGTTGGGACAATTCCATGCGAGTCGCACGACGGCATCATTGCACGGATGCGGTCGAGCGAGGAATTTTTGCACAATGGAACGACTCCCCTCGGCAACCTGAACCATTCGGGATGATCAGGGTCGTGCTTGAACAGCTCCAGCAGCATCGCATCCAATTCCAAGACGGTGAAATTGAAGTTGAGGCCGGGCCGCAGCCGCATGATATCTGCCGCGTTCTGAAACTCCCAAGCAGGTCTCCTCCTCTCCTGCAAGGGCGCGCGGCGGCGAAGGAAATCTGCGCCAACGGCGCCTCGATAAGTCCGCAAGCCCGAGGCGCAGGATCCGGTGACGGCAATCTTCAATCTAGCATCTTCCGCGCCAAGTTGTTCCAATCGCTGCCAGCACTATTGGGGTTTGGCGCTGGGCAGTAAATGGCTGCGGGTTCTCCTCTACGATCCAACACCAATCTGCCCTCCACTCTTCCCACTTGCTGCGGAGCTCTCCTTCCAGATAGGCTTCCTTCTTGCCGATCCTTGAGATCCAAGCGATTCCTCCGGCAAGTGGCTCTCCTCTCTCGACTCGGGGCATGAAGAAGTGGCGGAAGAGGGCTACGTTTGGGTGGACTCCGACAAAGTTTTCGCAAAGATGTGTGAAAACTGCCATGGTCAGGACAGCATTGGGGGTGAAGTCAAGGAGGCGAAACCCGTAGGTGTTCATGATATCGCAGAAGAATTCGGAAAAGGGCGGGCAGAGCCCGCAATAGAAGAACAGTGCGAAGAAAGGGTACCCAGTTGGGGCTAATTCCGAAGCAGCGGCTCGGAGTACCTTCGTGCGCGGATGCGCTCGCGTCTCCGTCGACCAGAAGAGGTAGTAGTCCTCCCTCAGCTCTCTTGCGGCGAGCTGGGGGGGGGGGGAGATGGCCCGCTCTTTTCGCAGCGCCGCGAGCCGCTGCGCCTCGTCCGACTTCACGCCCTTCCCCTTGTCGGCTTTCGGAGCCATGGCGGAGGTGGTGGGGGAGGTCGACGGCGTTGGTGGTGCTGGTGGCGATGGGGGGCGGAGCGCTGCTCTCTTTAGACTTGGGAAGAAGGGGGGAGCAGCGGTGGTTTTCGAGATTGGACAGCAAATGGCGAGGTGGGCGAACTGCCCCTGTTTCCCCTGTTTATAAGGAGGGAGAGGGGGCGGACGTTCCGCTTTTCCGAATAAAGAAACCCCCCACAATCTCTCCCACGATGCCGCATCCGACGCGTGCTGTTCGTGGGGGACGTGGTGGGTCCAGAGTGAGTTATGGCGTGACCCAGGCCGCGCGTGCCCGTGCCCTGTTTTGGGCCTGGCCCAACAGCTTTCGGCACCGTGTGTGGCCCAGGCCGGGGCTCTGTGCCGGTGTACTAGAGTAGGGGTACCCTAGTATCCCGAACTGCAGCGGGCAATCGCAGACACCAGCGGCAAGGCTTGCCTGGTGACCGCCAAGGTCCTTCGTGGTTCCTTTGGAGCCATCAAGAACAAAGTACTTAAGTCAAGGAGACAAGGCCCCGGCAAGAGGAGCTTGCCGGGAAGGCCCGGTGAGCGACAAGCTCCCGGGCGCGACAAAACTACAACAAGCGGCAAGGCGCTTGTCATGCAGACTACCACTCCGCTCTCGCGCTCCAAAGACATCCACCAACGTGTCGCCCTGGGACCTTTCCAGGCGCGCGTGGCGAGAGGCGGTGCGGCCAGCGGAGCGCGGTGGCAAGCGGTGCTGGCAAGATTGCCATCGTGGCAAGCGATGGCGTCCCTGACGGTCCCTTTCTGCACTGTTTAGGCGACATAGACGGGCATTTAATGCCTTTGTCCCCTGCCGTCAGGGTTAGGTATGATACACTGTACAAGTAGTTGTACCAACCGCAACTCATTTTCCCTTTTTGCCCTTGACTACGTTGCCACCTGTCGGTGACTCCTTGAGCATATAAAAGGAGGCCCATGCGCAACGTAGAAGGGGTTGGGTTCATTCGAAACCAGAGAACACTCACGCTAGGTCTTGTAGCTCTCAGCGCTCCCTAGCAAGAACACAATAAAATCAGACAAGCAGCAGTAGGAGTATTATCTCTCCGGAGAGCTCCTAAGCTGGGTAAACTGCTCGTGTGTTTCGCCTCGATCTGCTCTTCGTGCGATCTCCGTCCCCCGCCGAACCGAAAGGGGCTCGGTCCGCCGGCCCATAGGTGTTCGTGGGTCCGATCAGCTTCCCCGACACCTACGGGTTCAAGAACTATGTAGACATGACCGAGACACGTCTCCGGTCAATAACCCATAGCGGAACCTGGATGCTCATATTGGCTCCTACATACTCTAGGAAGATCTTTATCGGTCAAACCGTATAACAACATACGGTGTTCCCTTTGTCATCGGTATGTTACTTGCCCGAGATTCGATCGTCGGTATCTCTATACCTAGTTCAATCTCGTTACCGGCAAGTCTTTTTACTCGTTCCGTAATACATCATCCTACAACTAACTCATGAGTTACAATGCTTGCAAGGCTTATAGTGATGTGCATTACCGAGTGGGCCCAGAGATACCTCTCCGACAATCGGAGTGACAAATCCTAATCTCGAAATACGCCAACCCAACAAGTACCTTCGAGACACCAGAGAGCACCTTTATAATCACCCGATTCGCTGTGACGTTTGGTAGCACACAAAGTGTTCCTCCGGTAAACGGGAGTTGCATAATCCCATAGTCATAGGAACATGTATAAGTCATGAAGAGAGCAATAGCAGAATACTAAACGATCAAGTGCTAAGCTAACGGAACGGGTCAAGTCAATCACATCATTCTCCTAATGATATGATCCCGTTAATCAAATGACAACTCATGTCTATGGCTAGGAAACATAACCATCTTTGATCAACGAGCTAGTCAAGTAGAGGCATACTAGTGACACTCTGTTTGTCTATGTATTCACACAAGTATTATGTTTCCGGTTAATACAATTCTAGCATGAATAATAAACTTTTATCATGAAATAAGGAAATAAATAATAACTTTATTATTGCTTCTAGGGCATATTTCCTTCAGGGAGGCTGAAAGTAACTCTCGAATTGAAACCTCCGAAAATAGAGAGCAAAGTAAGGAGGTACCATGAGAAGTCTCAAACGGATAGGCAAGCATTCGATGCCTAATCAGAAGGTGAAAGGGGTTCAGAGCAACGAGAATAAGTATTGCGTCTGATACCCGAATAGATCACTTGGCAGGTGGCCCGTGAGTTACATAAGAAGTCAAGCACGAGGAATAACTTTGGAAACCGGGGGTGTACAGGAGAGTCAGGTTTCGATCTTGTGGAACTGTGGGTTATGGGCCCACCATGTGGTTAAAAGTAGGAAAAGCATTGATATCTTGCACGGTCATGATAGCAAGACCTGTCAGAGGGTAGCCTATCAGTTATGTTGGCAAAAATGTCGATACCAAGGGCGAGGGACAAAGAGAACCATTTTCCTGCTCGTTGAACGAGGTGGGCCATTAGGCAAAGTTCTCGTCCATCGGTGGCTACCGATATGTCAACAATTATAGTAATAAGTTCTTACTGGCAGAGTAGTACCACGAGGTGCTTACCTAAGCAGGGAATTACCACTGCTCAGTTAAGTAGATTATAAGAAAGTTTGAACAAAACAACGGAAAGGAAAATGTGTTCAAACACATATATCAGGGGTATATCCTCTACAAAGACAAGCAGAGCATGATATCCCTGAGATGATAGAAAGTAGAAAACCCTTTAGGGAAGGGGAGAGAAATTTCATGACATTACCCATACAACGATGTTTGGATAATTTGAGAAAGAAAATTTAGCATTTGTGCTTCAACTGTTCGTATTGAAGATCAGAGTACCAGTGACATGCTTCGGGATAGCATTGAAGAGGTCTTCAAGCAAAGGTCAGACTCTGGATACACTAAGGATCCATCAGGAACAACTTGTAAAATAAGTCTTACAATTTCCTCATGAAAGAATGGATAACCTTGCAGAAAAGGAAACTATAACACTAGGTGCTCCGGGCAGGTGCGCTAGGCATGACATCACCTTACTCGGTCATGTAAAGATGTTATAACTCCTGGAAATATGTTCCAACCATCATATCTGACCGAGATTCAGATCTGATTGGTGTTAGGATAACTCAGACTTGGGATGCGTGAGAAGAAAGGTGCAACACAAATTGTCGAGATGACATTGTAAGATTCTCGGGAAGTGAACTATGGAAGCGGGTCCCGAAACAAGAGTTCATCATTAAATCAAGGAGAGGATGAGGAGGTCACTACTAGGAAAAGGCCTACTAATGGCGCACCGGTTTTACCTACTAATGGCGCACTACCGGTGCGCCATTAGTACCACGCCATTAGAATTTTTTACTAATGGCGCACCAGCGGGTGCGCCATTAGTATACCAGATACTAATGGCGCACCACATAGAAGTGCGCCATTAGTAACAATATTTTTTCAATTTTTTTTTCAATTTTTTTTTTTAAACTTAGTGCGCCATTAGTAACAATATTTTTTCAAAAAAAATTTCAATTTTTTTTAAAAAATATTTAAATTTTTTTTTTCAAAGTTTTTCTTAATCTCAGTTCACTATGGCTTAATCTCGGGTCAATATGCTTAATCTCAGGTCAAAATCACACTCCATGGTCAAACTTCCCAAAAGGTCACCCATCCTCACACTACTCCAGCCCAAGAACGCTTAACTTCAGAGTTCTATCCAACCCCAGCAACAGCTCACTTCACAGGCACTTGTTGATATATCTAGCATATCAATCCTATTATACCTTGTTGATGTCTAGGACTTTGTTCATGTTCATGACTATGATGAAATTTTGAAAAATATTTCATACTTCCCGGTCATATTACGTATCATTTTTTGAAAAAAAATTCAAAAAAATAATTTCAAAACCAATTTTTTTTCTGTTACTAGCGGCGCACCACATCCACGGTGCGCCACTAGTAAGTTTGAATTTTTTTGAATTTTTTTGCCTCTAGATCTTGAAAGCCCCGTAACTTTTTTCTGTTAGGTTTTTGGGGATTTTGAAAATGTTTAACTGGGTTCCCCCGGTTAAATTTGGATGTAACTTTTCGAGTAGATGATTTTTCATATAAAAAACTTTTTCATCCGAGTTCGTATGCAAAAGTTATGCCCATTTTACAAATTTCCAGAGATTTTGCAAATAAAGTCGAAATTCATATTTGTAAATTTTCCCAACAACTAGACCACATATCACATGGGAAACTTATTTTCTTTTATTTTTTTGACATTTCCATCATTTTCTTTTATTTTTTTAAAACTGAAAAGGCGATCCACCGGGGGGGGGGGGGGTGCATTCGGTGTTGGGCAAGTTAGTAATGGCGCGTGGCGCACCACACCCACGGTGCGCCATTACTAGTTTTGAAAAAAAATAAAAAAAAATGATATTTTTTGAATTTTTTGAAAAAAAACTTAGTAATGGCATGCAGTGGGCGGTGCGCCATTACTAGTTAAAACTAGTAATGGCGCATTGAGACATGGTGTGCCATTAGTAACAAATATTTTTTTATTTTTTTACTTTTTTCTCAAAACTACTAATGGCGCACGGTGGGTGTGGTGCGCCATTACTATCAACATAGTAATGGCGCACCACTCCCGCCATCGCCATTAGTAGTTTTGAAAAAAAAAATTAATTTTTTTTTACTAATGGCGCACCGTGGGATGTGGTGCGCCATTAGTATTTGCACACTAATGGCGCACCAACACATGGTGCGCCATTAGTATTTAGTAATGGCGCACCACATGTACAGTGCGCCGTTAGTGTCCATCCCATCTATAGCCCTTTTCCTAGTAGTGGGTGGCTGATGGTCTCAGCGACAATTCATCGAGATTTCCGAAAGATGGATCTCCGACAATTATGTGAACAAGGGGATAACATTTGTCAGATCAAGTGATATAATGATGTATGCTCGAGGAAAGCATACACAACTGATAATTGGTTGAAAGGTGCACCCGAGATATGGGCTTAGGTAGCACAATCAATGTAAAAATGGTGATTCGATAACCAATGGTCTGAGAATGAAATGTCGACCACTAGCTTCAAAGCAATATGTTAGCTAGAAGTATAGAATCCAGGCAGCATCGTTCACTTGTTGGTATCCCGGTTAGAATCAACACGGGGACCAAGAAAGAATGGTGTTTGTGAGAAGTATCACTATACCAAGAATTTTTAAGAGGTGGAGTAATCCTCACGACATTCTTGTCATAAAAGATGGTAATACTCCAAGCTAAAGAAGAACAAATGTTGGATAGCAAGGATCTCAAGGTATAACACTACAAAAAAGACACATCCATGACATTTTGGGCCGAACGAAATTTTTTTCTGTCATACATATGACACTTCTAGTGGGAGTAGGGATTGCCATGCAACGGATGCACTAGAGCTATGAATGCTCAATAAAAGAAAACTAGTGGGTGTGCATCCAACTTGCTTACTCATGAAGACCTAGGGCATTTGAGCAAGCCCATCGTAGGAATATACAAGCCAAGTTCTATAACGAAAAATTCCCACTAGTATGAAAAATACAACTTATGAGACTCACTACATGAAGAACGAGGTGCTACTTTGAAGCACAAAATATGAGACTCATTACATGAAGAACATGGTGCTACTTTGAAGCACAAGTGTGGAAAAAGAGGTAGTAGCATTGCCCTTTTTTTGGGGCCTTTTTTTGGCCTTTCTCTTTTTTTGGGCAATGCTCTAATAATGATGATCATCACACTTCTATTGATTACAACATGAGGATTACAACTCGAAACTAGAACAAGGTATGACTCTATATGAATGCCTCCGGAGGTGTACCGGGATGGTGCAATGAATCAAGAGTGACATGTATGAAAAATAATGCATGGTGGCTTTGCCACAAATACGATGTCAACTACATGATCATGCAATGGCAATATGACAAAAGTAAGGTATGTCATGATGATGATGGTGGAAGTTGCATGGCAATATATCTCGGAATGGATATGGAAATGCCATAATAGGTAGGTATGGTGGCTGTTTTGAGGAAGATATAGGGAGGTTTATGTGTGATAGATCATATCGTATCACGGGGTTTGGATGCACCGACGAAGTTTGCGCCAACTCTCAATGTGAGAAAGGGCAATGCACGGTACCGAATAGGCTAGCAATGGCCGAAAGGTAAGAGTGCGTATAATCCATGGACTCAACATTAGTCAAAAGAACTCATATACTTATTGCAAAAATTTAGAAGTCATCAAAAATCAAGTACTACGCGCATGCTCCTAGGGGGATAGATTGGTAGGAAAAGACCATTGCTCGTCCCCGACCGTCACTCATAAGGATGCACAAGCCAGGTACACTTCATGTTTCAAATTTGTTACACAACTCTAACCATACGTGCATGCTACGGGATTTACCAACTTCAACACAAGCATTTATCAAATTCACAACTACTTAACTAGCATGACTTTGATATTATTACCTCCATTTCTCAAAACAATTATCAAGCATCAAACTTATCTTAGTATTCAACGCACTCAAAAGAAAGTTTCACATATCTTGAATACCAAGTATATTAACATTAAGCAAATTACCATGCTATTAACGACTCTCAAAATAATCTAAGTGAAGCATGAGAGATCATGTTTCTTTAAAACAAATCCACCACCGTGCTCTAAAAGATCTAAGTGAAGCACTGGATCAAAAATTATCACGCTCAAAAAGATATAAGTGAAGCACTATGAGCAAACTATCAAGCTCAAAAGATATAAGTGAAGCACATAGAGTATTCTAACAAATTTCAATTCATATATGGCTCTCTCAAAAGGTTTGTACAGCAAGGATGATTGTGGTAACTAACAAGCAAAGACTCAAATAATACAAGATGCTCCAAGCAAAACACATATCATGTTGGTGAATAAAAATATAGCTCCAAGTAAATTACCGATGGAAGTAGAAGAAAGAGGGGATGCCTTCCGGGGCATCCCCAAGCTTTGACCTTTTGGTGTCCTTGGCTTATCTTGGGGGTGCCATGGGCATCCCCAAGATTAGGCTCTTGCCACTCCTTGTTCCATAATCCATCAAAAGAATTCACCCAAAACTTGAAAACTTCACAACACAAAACTCAATAGAAATCTCGTGAGCTCCGTTAGAGAAAGAAAACGAAAGACTACTTTAAAGTACTGTAATGAACTCATTATTTATTTATATTGGTGTTAAACCTACTGTATTCCAACTTCTCTATGGTTCATAAATTATTTTACTAGCCATAGATTCATCAAAATAAGCAAACAACACACGCAAAACAGAATCTTTCAAAAACATAACAGTCTGTAGTAATCTGTAACTAACCCAAACTTCTGGAACACAAACAATTCTACCAAAATTAGAAAACCTGGACAATTGGTTTATTGATCAGCAGCAATTGGAATCAGTATTTTATCACGTTCTGGTGATTTTTAACAATTCGGGCACTGAGCACAAAGATTCTGGAAATTACAGCAAGATCAAATAACTAACATCCAAGAAGATCCAATAGGTTCAACTTGGCACAAACACTAATTAAAAGATAATACCACATCTAAACAGAGGCTAGATGGATTATTTATTCCTAAACAGAACCAAAAACAAAAAACACAAAATAAAATTGGGTTGCCTCCCAACAAGCGCTATCGTTTAACGCCCCTAGCTAGGCATAAAAGCAAAGACAGATCTAGGTATTGCCATCTTTGGTAGGCAATCCATAAGTGGCTCTCATGATAGATTCATATGGTAATTTTATTTTCTTTCTAGGAAAGTGTTCCATGCCTTTCTTTAATGGAAATTGGAATCTAATATTCCCTTCCTTCATATCAATAATTGCATCAATCGTTCTAAGGAAAGGTCTACCAAGAATAATAGGACATGAAGGATTGCAATCTATATCAAGAACGATAAAATCTACGGGCACATAATTCCTATTTGCAACAATAAGAACATCATTAATTCTTCCCATAGGCTTTTTAATAGTGGAATCCGCAAGATGCAAGTTTAGAGAGCAATCATCAAAATCACGGAAATCTAGCAAATTGCACAAAGTTTTGGGAATAGTAGAGACACTAGCACCCAAATCACACAAAGCATGAAACTCATAATTTTTAATTTTAATTTTAATAGTAGGTTCCCACTCATCATGGAGTTTCCTAGGGATAGAAATTTTCAACTCAAGCTTTTCTTCATAAGATTGCATCAAGGCATCAACAATGTGTTCGGTAAAAGCCTTATTTTGACTATAAGCATGAGGAGAATTTAACACGGATTGCAACAAGGAAATACAATCAATTAAAGAGCAATTTTCATAATTAAATTCCTTGAGATCCAAATTAGTGGGTTTAGCAATATCTCGATTTTTATTTCTTTCAATCCCACTTTTATCAATTTCATCATTAAGATCTAAAAACTCAGAATTCTTAGAACACCTTCTAGGTAGAGGAAGATCATATTCAGTTTCATCAATATTCATATTGCAAAACAAAGATTTAATAGGGGACACATCAATAACTTTTAGATCTTCATCTTGATTTTCATAGGAATTGGAAAAACACGCTTTAATAAAGGCATCTTTTGGAAGCATGCATCCTAGCGGTTCTTTCTTTGCACTCATCAATGGAAATTCTCATAGCTTTGAGAGACTCATTGATATCATGCTTAGGAGGAATAGATCTAAGCTTTAAAGAATCAACATCAAGATAAATTCTATCAACGTTCCTAGCCAAATCATCAACTTTAAGTAATTTCTCTTCAAGCAAAGCATTAAAATTATTTTGTGAATTCATAAACTCTTTAACACTACTCTCAAATTCAGAGGGCATATTATTAAAATTTCCATAAGAGTTGTTGTAGGAATTTCCATAATTATTAGAAGTATTACTAGGATAAGGCCTAGGATTAAAATTCCCTCTATACGCGTTGTTTCCAAAACTATTCCTACCAACAAAATTCACATCCATAGATTCATTATTATTCTCAATAAAGGTAGATAAAGGCATATTATTGGGATCAGAAGGAACACTCTTAGCAAATAAATTCATAAGTTCATCCATCTTTCCACTCAAAACATTGATTTCTTCTATAGCATGCACTTTTTTATTAGTAGATCTTTCAGTATGCCATTGAGAATAATTAACCATAATATTATCTAGGAGTTTAGTAGCATCTCCTAAAGTGATTTCCATAAAAGTGCCTCCCGCGGCCGAATCTAAAAGATTTCTAGAGGCAAAATTCAATCCAGCATAATTTTTTTGTATAATCATCCATAAGTTCAAACCATGAGTAGGACAATTACATAGCATTAATTTCATTCTCTCCCAAGCTTGTGCAACATGTTCATGATCAAGTTGCTTAAAATTCATAATGTCGTTCCTAAGAGAGATAATCTTAGTGGGAGGAAAATACTTAGAGATAAAAGTATCTTTGCACTTGTTCCAAGAATCAATACTATTTTTAGGCAAAGATGAAAACCACACTTTAGCACGATCTCTAAGCGAAAAAGGAAATAGCTTCAATTTAACGACATCATTATCGACATCTTTTTTCTTTTGCATATCACATAAATCAACGAAGCCATTCAAATGAGTGGCGACATCTTCACTAGGAAGGCCGGTGAATTGATCTTTCATAACAAGATTCAACAAAGCAGTATTGATTTCACAAGATTCAGTATTGGCAAGAGGAGAAATCGGAGTGCTAAGGAAATCATTATTATTGGTATTGGTGAAGTCACACAATTTGGTGGCATCTTGAGCCATCGCGACAAACAAGCAAACTAACACACGAGCAAACAAAAGGCAAAAGGAAAAAGAGGAGGAGATTGGGAAAGAGAGGGCGAATAAAACGGCAAGGGTGAAGTGGGGGAGATGAAAACGAGAGGCAAATGGCAAATAATGTAATGCGAGAGATAGGGATTGTGATGGGTACTTGGTATGTTGACTTTTGCGTAAGCCTCCCCGACAACGGCGCCAGAAATTCTTCTTGCTACCTCTTGAGCACTGCGTTGGATTTCCCCGAAGAGGAGAGGATGATGCAGCAAAGTAGCGTAAGTATTTCCCTTAGTTTCTGAGAACCAAGGTATCAATCCAGTAGGAGGCTACACGCAAGTCCCTCGTACCTGCACAAAACGATAGCTACTCGCAACCAACGTTTAGGGGTTGTCAATCCCTTCACGGTCACTTACGAGGGTGAGATCTGATAGAGATAATATTTTTGGTATTTTTGGTATAAAGATGCAAAGTAAAAAGTAAAAGCAAAAGCAAGTAAATAAAGTGATGGAGATTGATATGATGAGAATAGACCCGGGGGCCATAGGTTTCACTAGTGGCTTCTCTCAAGAGCATAAGTATTCTACGGTGGATGAACAAATTACTGTTGAGCAATTGACAGAAATGAGCATAGTTATGAGGTTATCCAGGCAATGATCATGTATATAGGCATCACGTCCGAGACAAGTAGACCGAAACGATTCTGCATCTACTACTATTACTCCACTCATCGACCGCTATCCAGCATGCATCTAGAGTATTAAGTTAAAAACAGAGTAACGCCATAAGCATGACATGATGTAGAGGAATAAGTTCATGCAATATGATAAATACCCCATCTTGTTATCCTCGATGGCAACAATACAATACGTGCCTTGCAACCCTTTCTGTCACTGGGTAAGGTCACCGCAAGATTGAACCCAAAGCTAAGCACTTCTCCCATTGCAAGAACTACCAATCTAGTTGGCCAAACCAAACGGATAATTCGAAGAGAATTGCAAAGATAACTTAATCATACATAAAAGAATTTAGAGAAGAATCAAATATTTTCCATAGATAAGCTGGATCATAAACCCACAATTCATCTGTCTCAACAAACACACCGCAAAAAGAAGATTACATCGAATAGATCTCCACGAGAGAGGGGGAGAACAATGTATTGAGATCCAAAAAGAGAGAAGAAGCCATCAAGCTACTAGCTATGGACCCAAAGGTCTGAAGTAAACTACTCACACTTCATCGGAGGGGCTATGGTGTTGATGTAGAAGCCCTCCGTGGTAGATGCCCCCTCCGGCGGAGCTCCGGAACAGGCCCCAAGATGGGATCTCGTGGATACAGGAAGTTACGGCGGTGGAATTAGGTTTTTGGTTCCCCCTCTGATTTGTTGGGGGTACGTAGGTATATATAGGAGGAAGGAGTACGTCGGTGGAGCGTTAGGGGGCCCACGAGGCAGGGGGGCGCGCCCAGGGGGGAGGGCGCGCTCCCCACCCTCGTGACCACCTCTGGCACTCCTTGGAGTAGGGTCCAAGTCTCCGGATCACGTTCGTGAGAAGATCACATTTCGAAGGTTTCATTCCTTTGGACTCCATTTGATATTCCGTTTCTTGAAACACCAAATAGGCAAAAAACAAGCAATTCAGGTTGGGCCTCCGGTTAATAGGTTAGTCCCAAAAATAATATAAAAGTGGAAAATAAAGCCCATTATAGTCCAAAACAATAGATAAAGTAGCATGGAGCAATCAAAAATTATAGATACGTTGGAGACGTATCAGGCACGACCGGCGCTGCTTTGGGCGGCTCGAGCAAGAAGACCAGAGGTTGAAGAAGCACTACGGCCCTTGGATGGACATCGTATGGTCACTGGAGCTAGAATCATTCATATTGACTAAGTTGACAAAGCCCTTCGTCCCCGTCAACTTAGTAGGCTCACAAGTCATCCTCCCACCAAGGTGGGTCCCAGCTAGCCGAGGGAGTATTCATTTTTTTGTGCGTAATAAGGAGGCACTTCCGGTGGGTCCGAGCTTACATCAGGGGGAACGTTTTTTCGCGAAATACGGTGGCCCATCAGGTGGGTCCCAGCAGTCAGGGGGAAATGATTTTTTCGCAAAATACTAGTGGCCCGTCCGGTGGTCTCCGCTGTCAGGTGGAGGAATAATTATTTTCCACGTAATAAGGAGGCACTTCCTTGCGGCTGCCGTGGACCCACCGTCACCTCTCCACGTCTGATAAAGATTCCGATGGAAGTCGGTCGTTGACCACATTGACCACGCCGTGCCGAGAGCACCACGGCGGTGGACGATGGCGAGGCCTAGGAAGGGGACGACGCGGAGCCGGGGAAGACGCGGCAGTGGATGCCCACGCGGAGAGGAGTACGAGCGTTCACTGGTTCGGCTGCGGTGTGAGGCTGCCGTCGCTGCAGAATAACAGGGGGTGTGGGTGAGTGGAGGGATGGCCTGGCCAGTGGTGGGAGTAGTATGGGGGCGGTGAGACCTCCGCGGTAGCACAACCGGCCACGGGAGGAAGGAGCAGGCGGCACGACCGACGCTGTTTTGGGCGGCTGGAGCAAGAAGACCAGAGGTTGAAGAAGCACTATGGCCGTTGGATGGACATCATACGGTCACTGGAGTATTGACTAAGTTGACAAAGCCCTCCGGCCCCGTCAACTTAGTAGGCCCACAAGTCAGCGCAGCAATATGGTGGGTCCCAGCTAGCAGGGGGTATTCATTTTTTTGGGCGTAATAAGGAGGCACTTCCTTGCGTGCGAAGATATAGCTGGTGGGTCCGACCGTCCGCCGGGGAACGTTTTTTCACGAAATACAGAGGCCCTTCTTGTGGGTCCTAGCTGTCAGGTGGAGGAATCATTATTTTGCGCCTAATAAGGAGGCATTTCCTTGCGTGCGGCCGTGGACCCAGCTGTCAGCCTGTCCACGTACAGTCCACTTCCGATGGATGTCGGTCGTTGACCACGTTGACCAGGTCGCGCCGAGAGCACCAGGGCGGTGGACGATGGCGAGGCCTAGGAAGGGAACGACACGGAGCCAGGGAATACTCGGCAGTTGTTTCCCACGCGGAGGAGTACGAGGTTCTTGGTTAAATGCGCCGTCGGCGGAGAATAACAGCATGTGTGGGTGAGTAGAAGGATGGCTAGGCCAGCGATGGGAGTACGGTGGGGCCGTAAGGCCTGCGCGGTAGCATAGTCGGCCGCGGGAGGAGGGAGCAGGCAGTCCCGCGGCGCTTGTTTGAGCGGCTGGAGCATGAAGAGCAGAGATTGAAGAAGGACGACAGCCGTTGGGTGGACATCCAACAGTCACTGCTCTCATGTGTTCACTAAGTTGACAGGGCGTTGCATGTGCGTCAAACTTTTTTTTTATGAAAGCATATGCGTCAACCTGTAGTAGGCGCACAAGTCAGCCTCAAATCTGTGGAAAACAAAATACAACCCATCTGCTATTATTTATAATAATGTACAGCCCATTTGCTAATTCTTAAGAATTTTTTTGGAGCCCATCTTCTTTTTGTTAGCATTACACCCCATATTGTGGCCACGGTTAAAAAGTATACAAAATTTTGCATATTTCGATGCGCTCAACTGTTTTTAATCCAGAAATATCGATTCACATTCAAACTATTTTGAAAAATAATTTATATAAATATAAAATCCAAATAATTGTCCACGCATAAAATCAATGGAATTTAAGATCTTGTAATGAAAAAAAATTGAAACTAATTTCCGGTTTGATGTGTTTTAAAAATGTACATCCCATTTCTGGGCAAACCGAATGAAACTCTCCTCGTCTTGAAAGATTTGTAGCCCAGTAGGGCCGATAAAGCAAGTAGGCCTTGTTTGGGTATTTCTTTTAAAAAATAGAACTGGGCTAGCCATTTTCAGCAAGAAAAAAACACAACTGGGCTCATGATGTGGTAAACATAAATAAAACCACAGCTAGATGGGCCACAGCCCCAAGACAGCCCGTTGTTACCCTGATCCGTCGCTAAAACTAGTATAAATAACAACTGCTTGTTCCTCAAAAAAAATTGCGCGACTTGCTGGGTCCCTGGTGTCAGCCGCTCGTAGTGTAATTCTCTCGTTTATTGACTATGTTGACAATGGCGTGAGCCCCAGATGTCCAACCATTAGGAGGAACCATATTTTGGGGCTTGTACTATAGAGGCACTTGCTTGCGTCTCGCCATGACGCTGGTGGGTCCTCATCGTCATCCTCTCCACGTCTGATCATCTCCTTGTTCCACTCGGTTGTTGACGACGTTGACAACGCAAGAGGGCGGCGCACCGCACACGGCGAGCGAACCAAGGCCGCAAGGCGGAGGACGACGGTGAGGCCTCGGACGGAAGGAACATGAGCCGTTGAACATGCGCCGGTCCAGTCGCAGGCGGAGGGGAGTACGAGGGTTGACTGGTTCAGGCGCGGGTGCGTGTTGGGGCTGACGTTGCCGGAGAATAATAGGACGTGTGGGGGAATAGAGGGAGGGACTGGCCAACGTTTGAGGGTACGTACGGTAGGGCGGCGAAGGCTCAGCCAGCCATGGGAGGCGGGAGCAGGCGGAGCCGACGGGGTGGTTTGGTTTGGGCGGCTGGAGGAAGAAGAAGACAAGAGATAGAAGATACATGGCAGATGTTGGATGTCAATCCAACGGCTGGTAGGCAGAATCGTTTGTTGACTAGCTAGTAAGTCGACACCACCTTGGATAGGCTATTTCCTCGCGGGTCCCAACTATCAGAATCCAAATATGTCACGGTCATGAAGCCTTTCCTATGAAAATTTATAGCCCATTTGATGTGCTAGTTCAAAATAAGTTTGTGGGTGCTGGTGGGGGCTAATCACTTGGCTTCAGAATGCACAAAGTGAGCTCAAGCAGCCAAGCGAGAGTGATGTTATTTCCTTGGTTGGGATTTGTTACAACATTTCACTATAAATTAAACGAATGGGAAGCCATTTGCCTTGTTTCAAAGAAAATATGACAGTCACAGCCGAGTTGAAAAGGGCAGGAACATCTAACTCCAGCTTACAAACTATACAAAAGCACGAGGGTTAATTGTTCATCGGGTTTACAAAAAACCAGATTGAAAAGGGCAACAACATCTAACTCCGACTGTTTTTGGCAATCACAATCAAATGGATCGGTCAGTCCATAGAATGAACATCCCGGTCGTAAAATTTATCGGATTATGACCACAATATGTTGTAAATAGAAGCCCGACACGTTCAGAAGCTCTTTTGCCCACCTAAAACTCCTTTTTTTGCTCTTCGACATACCCATCCATCAAAACCATGCTGCTGATAAACTTAAGCCTGATGGACAATAGTAACCTCGCATTCAGCAGGAAGAATGTTACAAATCTTGTGTTTGCACGGTTGGCTACATATCGTTCTAGCGTTATTGTCTTCAATCGAATCTCATGAGAAGTAAGAAAATCCCGATGCTTACGAATACACCGATTGCTTATAACTTTCTTACCCCATCCTGTTGCCTAATTACACATGAAGATTGAAAACAGTTAAGGTCTAAAAGAAGAGTGTCGAAAGAGCAACAGCTGAACGGTTAATTCTAGTATCCAGTTTAGGCGCAGAGAGGACGGTTATTTGCAACGGTGAATAAGTAGAATCAAGGATCAACCTTTGAAGTGAAGGGGCATCTTGAATGATGAGCTGCCTTCCATCAAAAGAAATTCCAATTCTTACAAGGTTAGGCGACTTTATTTGGAGACAACCGATTCTAACTATGAAAACAAGCACCAAGCACTCCAGCGCAGGGCAACTGGAGTGGATGATGCTGTGCAATGAGGCCTCCGATATACGAACCCGCACAAGTGAAAGTTTCTTGAGAAATGGGAGTTGAAGGTTTAGTACCAGATTGTTTGGTAGGTAGCACATCGCAAAGGTGGCGGTGTGGAGAGAGGAGGAAAACCGCGAGATGGACATCAGTGCTGAGGGCACAAGTTCATGGCGTTCGGTATGTGGCATGTGATTTCCAGGGAAATAGTAGAACTCAAGCAGCTGTAGTTCTGTGGATTCAGGGGGTTTCAGCCAGGTGTCCACCATGTAGGGCATGGTATGCTTGCTGAGGTAGCATGACGGGATGCAGAGGCTTTGAATGGAGCCCTGGTGGGAGGAGATGATGGCTCTGGGGATTTCAAAATCATTGAAGAGAGATAGCTGACGACAGTCGAGATTAAGGGGCACGATGCGCCATAGAGGGCGCCACCGAATTGAGAGGACTTGGGTGCGGCAGCAATCCTTGGTGGGGAGAAGCAAGATGATCTCCCCAAGGACGGCTTCCAGGAGATCATCGATGCGGTCCACCCGAGATTCTACGGTTCCTAGGATCCGGTGGGGGCGGGTCGCCGCTTCTCCCAGCTACTGGGTGCGGGATCTACAACAGGCGTCGCTGCTGGCGGGAGCCTCATCTTCTTGGCGCTGGGGTCAGCCGACTCCATTTTCCTCGAGGGCATCGCGTCGCGCTCACGGATTTGAGCAGAGTAACGAATGACGAGCCTAGTTCTAGTGCGAGCGAAGAAGAAGGGGAGCTGGGGGTTTTCTGTAGGAGTGAGGAAGAAGGGGAGCTGGGGTTTTCTGTAGGAGTGAGGTGAGGAATTTGGGGGTAGGAGTGGCGCGAGCTGATGTGAGGTGGGTGGGAGCGAGGAGGAAGAAGAGCACCAGGTTTTTTTTGGGGGGTGTCTTTGGGTGTGGGTAGCGCCTCTCATTCAGTAAATATATGGGCTTTTGAATTGATTTTACTATTTACTAGTGTGGATGGGTTGTTTTGTCTTGGGCCCAAAGAAACAATTACTACTAGTACAGTGGAGACACTCTACAGCTACCCAGAAAAACAATTACTACTAGTACAGTGGAGACACTCTACCGCTTCTGGCTCCTCCTAGGTCATTGAAACGTCTCCCTCTACTGAATACCATTATACTTTTGTTCACCGACATGCGGGCCATGCAGCACGCGGGCCCAAATGCCATCCACCAAATTAGAAGGCAGTATGCAAAGGAGAGTCACCCCGTCGTGCGCGGCGATGAACGAACCGTCGTATCACAAAACCCCACCTCCCATGAGTCTAAGTTTGACGGACGAAGCAACCATCATTCCACTCTTCGTTGAATCCCTTCTCCCTCACCGTCTTCAAGAAAGGCAACACTCGCATCTGCCCATTGTTCTTCTCTCGAGCGAAGGGAAGGTAAGCGGATCCGTGATGTTGGTATATTTTCATTCGAGAAAAAAAGAACTTTTGCAAAGCGATAACCGATCCTCACTCTCTTTTTTGTTTCATTGTCATTGCGATTGTGTTTTCCTTTCAGTGGTCTCCTAGTATTCGTCAGTTTCATGATGGACCAAGGAGAACCAGGCAAAAATCTGCCGATATTGGAGCAGACGCAGGAGGCTGATCCCCACGAGACAGAGAGCTCCAAGAAGATGGAGGCAACCACCAAGCTGGCCCCAGATACACTCACGGCCACTACTGAGATGGTCAATGCCCCGTTTGAGGTTACAGCCCCCGTGGCACTGCAGGAGCAGTTTTCCCCCTTCGAGGATGTGTCCCCCCGCCGAGCTGCCCAAGGTGATTTCCTTCTTTGCCGATCTCGATTGTGGTTTTTCATCTAAGTATGTGGTGATTTTTTTAGAAAAGGAAGTATGTGGTGATTAATAATGCAAAATTTTATTAGCTTCGATGCCATGCTATACATAGTGGTTTAAATAACTTGTGTTTCTTATACTGAAAAGTAATTCAGAATTTGTTTCTGTTTCAATTAGAGCCCTGATGCAGACAAGGATTGTGTGGTTGTACATGTCACTCGCTATGAGGCGGACGGCCTGAATATACGCACTAGGAAAACAGAGTTCTTAGGCTGTTGGATCCTGGAAGCCATTTGCGGTTATACCAATGAAGCGTTGTATTCCAGCCTCACTATTGTCAGGCGTGTTGTCCAGGGTGTACTGAAGCACAAGAAGTTCAAAGCTACTCCTTCGTTTGTGAGGCATACTGTTCTTGTCAAGCTTACGCAGAAGATGACGTGGCATGCCTCCACAAACAAGTTTATCGATGGCAAGGCCACAAGGTTGTCTTCATGAAGGTTCACGATTGAGCTGCTGCGGGGCGTCCTCGATGATGTTCATGGCAAGGTCCGTCTTGTGTCCAGCCCAAATTAGATCGAGGCATGAAATATTTTCCCCAGCTAGTGTTTAATAGTAGTTTGGATTGTGTCTAATTTTCCGAACCTTGCCTGTTATCGACCCCTCTGGGCTAGTACTATGTTTGAATCCGTCTATGGGAACTGCCGCTACTTTTGTGTGCCTGTGAATCATGTGAGAACCATCGTAATTGTTGCCGAAACAGATGCGTCCTCACTAGTTTTTTCATGAATATGGCATGGTAAGACATAAGTTGTCATGGTTTTATCATACGAGAAGTGTGTGTTTTGATGAAATAGAGCACTCGTTCGAGAACCGTGCGCTGACGTATACATAAGTACTTGTAAACACTGTTGGCGCTACCCCACCTGTAAGCAGTTGTGCAAAACACGGCACATTGGCTCAGCTCGCTTCAACACTAGGCTATCGACCAGCTAACAATCAACAATCTGCTGTCTGACATATAAGCAACTATGCATCTTGTTATAGTGGTTCATGCAGTTAATTGAGGCCACAATGTAATAAATTCCAAATGTTCACACGCTAGTCCAGCGCTCATATGGAACACTCACATTAAACTCGTCTTCATAAAAAACTTGAAAAGCATAAGTTAAGCAATTTTATACATCTCAATGATTCATAGAACATAACAAACATATACTAGTTCGCAGCAAAAGACAAAGTTGTGAGAAGGTTTACACATCAGGAAAAAACAAGCAAAAGGCTTCTCCGAGCAAAGGGCCTCCCGGCAGGCTTAAATTTCCTGGAGTTCACTCTGGTTTTTTCTTGTTGCCACCATTCAGGGTTAGGTTCTCTCATTCCGAATAACCAGTTATAATTGTGGTCTCAATTTGGAATGCTGAACTGAACCATGCAATTATCTTGACCAGGTGAAATTCTTGTGCATTCCACTAAATTTAAGCACCGCTATTTGTAGAAATAAGAAGACCACAATGCCTCTTGTCTGCGCACCTGTCCAAAAAACCGCCGTGCAGCCGTGCCAGCTAGTCCTCGGTCCATGGATGAACTGGTAGAAAGTGCATTCCGGACTAGGATGCAGTTGTTTTCGCTCGTCCCTGCACTGTAATCAGGAAGTAAAACATAAGAATCATCTTCTTTTAGATTGTGTTGGTCATTCTACCTTAGTTACTACCAATGTAGGGATACCTTGAAGACGGGAGGTTAGACGACGGCAACGAGGGATAGCCATCTCATTTTGCGCAGTTGTACTAAAACTGAGGTGTGTGCTTTTGATTGCGCGAATAGAAACGATACGGAGACATACATCCCGAAACGATATGGAGACAGACATCCCTATTTCCGTAAATACAAAATACGGTTATTTAAACAGTGACAGATTCATGCTACAGCTTTCCCACTTTCTTCCCTGTTTGAACCAACGCTTTGAGTCGACTGTATGAACTAGCTTTACTTCTAATAATAGTAGAAGTCTAGGTGGCTTTGGAACAGCGGACGGAAGTAGAAAAGGATCGACACGAAGGGAGCTGGGGCAGTAGAGCAAGGCAGGTTTCGAAGGAATATATACCTGAGGGTCGTCGGCATGTAGCAAAGACGGCGTCGGGAGGCCGCATCTTGGCAACAATACCGCAGGGAGGAAGAAGGGGTCGAAGGCCCTCCCGAGCCGGCGCTCTCACGGAGAGAACGACACGGCCGCCGATCGGGACGCGCGGGCATCCGTTGGTCTCCTCCCTCGCTGCTGACGACAGCGTGAACAATGCACCTACACCCCTGCCCCGGTCGAGGTTGTCCGCCCGGATTTGTGACCATCCATGAGCTGAGAGAGAGTGTGGCCACCTAGGTCTTGCTTAGATCTGGAGAGCATGAGAGAGTGAACGAGAGGAACCCTAGTAAAGCAAGCACTAAGGCTCCTGCTTTTATATATAGTGGAGTGATTTTGTTGTACCAGCTTAAAAAAATGCGCTCCTACGTGTACCCGCGAGTGGGTGTGAGAGAACTAGTGCGTGCGTGCACCGCTTCTCTTCGTGAGAGTACAATATACTATGCTCAAAGAACGTTCGCCGCAAGAGTAATAGTCTAAGTGTGTGACGTGTGATCTAAAATAAAATGTGCGCGCCGTCTTTTGTTTTTTAGAAGTTCTGAGGGTAGGGTGTGAAGAGCACATATGTGCGTGACGTCTGCCTGCAGATAGACGGTGGGTGCGACGTGCGAGTCTGCGAGAGGACTCGGGAGAGTCATGACTCGTGAGGGTGCGTGTGCGTGAGAGAGAGGGGGGCACGTATCAATGCAATGCATGTGTCCGTAAATCATTATCCGACAAACGTTCGCCACAAGCCTTTTCCTGAAGAACGTCGTAAGAACCGTTAGATCGGCATCCGACAGTATCAGTTTTGCCATGTCATTTAACAGAACAGCCACTGCTCCTGCACACAAATCTTCCACGTGATTGTTAGCAACTGCCGTATGCTCCCTCCGTTCCGAAATGCAGTGCATATAGGATATAGCTTTATTGAAAATTCGAACCTCGCAAACTTTTACCGAGTTTTCGTGTACCAAATTGCGCATGTAGAATACCCTGTATATATCATTTCATTCATCTTCGAGAGGTAACTATAAAGATGGGTGAGGAGTCTACAAAGAAAGACCATTGTCTCACCCGCAGCAATTTCAAGCATCCTTTAGTGTCGAGGAATATCATAGGAACTCTATATGATATGATTTTTATATGATTTTTTCCTTTAGAGCCAATTGGTTCATAGGAATAGATTCATATACTCCACATTTCAAAGGAAATAAACATGATATCATTTCTATAGCTTTAGAGCCACTTGGTTCATATGAATGGATTCCTATACTCCCTTAATTTCAAATCCCTCCTCAGAGGAATTGAGATACATGTCATCTCTAGATTCAATAGAAAAGTTCCTATGATGTGAACCAAATGACATCTCTTTTCCAATCCCTACTCATAGGAATTGAGATGTTCCATGTCATCTCTTTCCCTACAACTTCCATGTATACATCTTCTATTCCTAAATAGATAGTACAACCCACTAGTAGTTTTTTTCCAAAACATGCAACTATGGCACAAGAACTATATAGTGTGCCAATAACTTTGAAAGATGGTCGCTGGATGAAGCTAACCCGAGAGTGCAGAGATAGGCAAATCCGAGCACTACTGGCCGTTGGATATCATCAACATTCCACCAGATCTGCCACATGTACAATTTAGAAGACTCCATGGTTGAACTTAAGCATAATGCACAAACCTCAAAACACAAGCACTTCTCCTTTGTTATAGAATCTTCTGTATCATAATTGATTATTTTTTTCTAAATGAATTGCCATTATTTGTTTTTACTTTATGATTTACAATGCACAACCCCTCGAATCTTAACATTTTTATAAAACTAATTGATTTTGAATGAGATGAACTATAAGAACTAAAAGAACATCTACATCATGCATATATGACTCAAAGCTTTACATGCTATAGTGTGTATTTATTCATAATTTGGTTCCGAAATCTCATGCGTTCAATACATGTGTACCTTTCTAGTTTTGAGTAGAGTAGCAAATTTCACGCGGCCCCGGGTACATCAAAATGCAGGGCCCATGCATCATTGCCTTTCGGTCGAATCTACGTCCACAATTTTCTGTACGTACTATATCTCCACTGGTCCCTGAACCCAAAATGCTGCCTCGTTCCCGTAAAACCAAGCGGCCCACACATATTTAAGGCGTCGACTCGAGCCCGTTTACTACGACGTGGCCCCGCACGCCATAGTACTCCTACAAAACCTACCGCCGCACTCATCATCGGTTTTCTTCAAGAGGACGAGGGAGAAGCCGATTTGTAGTGGAGGCGCTTTTAAAAAAAGGATCTGTAATAGAGACCCCTACCCTAGGGTGCCCTAGGTAGCAGTCGCACGCATCATTGTTTTCTCTTTTCTTTATGCTCTTGCGCCCTAGAGTGAAATGATGGTTGCTTTGTCCGTCCAAAGACTCCACTTAATGTGGGAAAGGTGGGGCTTTGTGATTTGACCCTCATCGCTCATTTTCTACTACTGCGGCGCTTCTGACCGGGTGCCTCAATTCCAACCGCTGCTCGAACTGTAATTTGGTGCATCGCCCGTGGAACAAGACGGTGGATGAGCCACATGTCGGCCAAAGGGTTCCTGTTAAGTGTGTCGCCATTTCGTGTGCGGACTGACCCTACTTGAGTTGCTACGCCAACACGACAGGAGCAGCCTACCACTTGGTTTTGCTCCTTGGTGAATCACGACTATATTGATCTAAAAAGATACCTGCTGAACTACCCTCTCCGTCTCAGTTTTTTTATTTTTAGGCGTCTCGGTTTATAGGGCCTGCACGTAGTTCTATGTCACAAAAAGTATGTCATTGGATTCTTAAGCGGACGTAGTTGTATTTAAAAGTCGAGGGCGGGGCTTTTCCTGCGCGGTAGGCGGCGGGGCAGTTCTGCCTAGTTGGTTCGACAGAGACGCGAGAAGACGAGGGAGTAGGCTGCTGCAAACGTAGGGCTGTGTGATTTGACAGCGAGTTACTGCTGGACAGGTGAGGCCCCGTGATTTGACTTGCCATTATCATTTTAACTGCGGCACTACGACCGGCGTGAGTCTCACGATTCCTGACCACCTCCATGTGCCTCTCCCAGTGCTCCACCATGTAGTAGAGGCTGGCTCTTGCATGAGAGCCCACTTCTCCACTTTTTCCTTGCCTCTCTTTCCTCCACATATGCAAAAATGCCATGTAGTAAAGCGCACTATTGTACTTACCGATGCATGTACAAGTTCATGGAAATTTAGTGGTCCTTCATGCATTCGTTCTAATTAATGCCTCGGTAAACATAACTTCTTGAGAAAACGAGCGTACTAATTACTTGTGCAAACTACGAAATTAATTCGACCACTCACCGTCTACCTTGGTTGGAGAGATTTTGAAATTGAGCCATAAAGTGGAAAGGAGGGAGTAGTAACTTTTGTCTTGATTACTATTTGTGGCCTTGTATAGATGCAAAATGTATTTTTTTATAGTGGCCTTGTATAAGTAAATGGAGGGAGTTTAACTAAAGTATACGTAGTAGGGACGAGGAGTAAACGGAGGGAGTAGTAAAATTTTCTCCTCATGCTGCGAGCCACCGCGCGCGTGGGCGAGGGAGCGGGCGTAAAGGCATACAGTAGTACTACTAATACTACTACTACTACTCGTAAGCAAGCTTCACCTCATCCTGCGAGCCACCGCGCCCGTGGGCGGGGGAGACGGCGTACTAAGCAAGCTTCTCCTCGTTCTGCGAGTTGACGAGACACATCAAAAGTACTCCAGTGTATAGAGCCTTGCCTCTAAGGTAGGCCCCACATGGTTTGCCTCTTTTTTTAATTTAACATAACGCGTCAAGTTGCAATTTGTTTGTTCACCCGTGGTAGACGATCCTCCCTCCACCAAGTGGGCAACCAGTACACGTGCCAAATTACCACGTGGGCTGCCTTTTTCGTACAGAAATGAGCTCCACCGTGTACCAGCGGGTGTGGTTGGGAAAGAGACGGAGTACGCGTGCGCGGTCGTGCACCTCTTCTCTTCGTGCATGTCCCCACCCACGTGGGTGTGTGTGTGAGAGATACGTACAAACCTAGACATAATCGCCGTCCATCCCCATGCCTCCGCCCAGTCCGACCACCACCACCACCACGCCCCTCCTCCTCACCTTATCTCTCATCTTTCTCCCTCTATTTTTATATACAAGGGGCCACTATCAAAATTACAATTTGTAGATATACAAGGCCACTAACACTAATCGATGCAATATTAATGGTGTTTGCCTCGTGGTACTAGCAAAGGAGGACATTAATTATCCCTTGCATGCATGCGGGAGTTTGTAAAAAATGCATCTTGATGTTCCGTGCAATGCACGGGCATCTTGCTAGTCCATGAAAACAACACATGGCAAAATTCCACGGCGAACGAGGGATTTGAATCTGTTGGGAGGGGCTGTTTGGATCTTGCCCGGGGTAGCCAAAATATTGGCGACCCTTTTGTCCACCGGTGCCTTTGCCACCGATGAATGAGGAATGGCTTGGGTGCTCATGCTGTCATGCATCCTCCAGCACGCACGTTGGAGACGAGCTCGCACGAGCTGTGTTTTTTTGTCCCACAACGCCACCCGAGCCGCCCGCAGACCGACCTGTGACCCGCAAATTACGCCATCCAACCGTAGCCACACACATTATGACAGCAACTCAACCAACCGGACGAAATTCATGCAAACACGTAGACAAACTGATATTTCATATAAACAACGACGGAAATCATATAAAATACCGCATTTTCATACAAACATGACGGATTTCATTACATTCAAATGAACTACGCGGTGCTAGTTCTGGACAGCACAGGTATATAATACCTGGCCTAAATGGTCACCCGCCGATCGATTTGTGTTCCTCATGTCCGGCAGCACGATCACCGGACTGCCGGGAGCCCCGGAGGTATATGCTTCAGCGCAAAGGACGGCTCGCTTCCCCACTGCCCAACTGATATCATTGCCTGGTGTCGTAAGATGATGGTGGCCGGGACCGGTTCGAGTTCATCACAGGCCACTACTTCGCCATGGCCGACACCGGCTCGAGTTCATCCTAACATTGACCTCTTCCGTGGAGCCCATGCGGGGTCGACGAAGGTCCTCGCAACAAAAGCATCCGGCAAGACACCTGTTGTGTACGCCGGCATCGCCTCCGCGGTGGCCTTCATGGGACCCAAGCGGCGGCGGCCTCCCGTGTTCTACTTCTCCTCAATGATGGCGGCGGACGCGGAGGCGCTGGCCACCGACTCGTCGCTCTCCGCGCACCTGGCTTTTGTCGCTACTTGCATGGCGCGGCCGCCGGCATGGGAGTCTCGGCCACAGAAACGGGAGACGCGGTATGAGGCGGCGGCGTGGACGGCAGCAACGACGCCCGTGCACCGCTCCTCGTCGAGCTGGCCTGGAGCGGCGAGTTGCTGAACCGCGCGCCGGCTTGGGGCGGCAACTGGCTCCGTCGGGCGAGGGGAGGGAGGTGGATCAGCGAGCTGCATAGCTCATATCCGGCGGGCTACCTAGCCGGCTTGGATGCGGAATAACTACTCTTCGTAAGCCATTGTAAGAGTGGACAAAATGGTGGAGGAGATAGGGGAGCGGTGGAGGTGTGCGATTCTTGGCTGGCGTTTGGCCTCGCTTAAATAGGAGATTAAATAGACGGCGGGCGGGAGGAGCTCGGCCGGCGTTGCGTTTAACGCCGGCCCGGTCATGAACGGACGTGTGTCCAGAGTGGGTTTCTCGGCTTCCACACGGGCGGGTTTCATGGAGGCGTTTGAATGCGGCACGGAGGCGTGTTCAGTCGGGCGTGCCGCGAGTGGCACCCTCGACTCTGACCTAGGACACCACGCCGTTCTTCCACTGATGTGTGGGCTCTTTGGGTGCATGGCCTGCATGTCAGTGACCCAACGCAGGCAGGGCACAGCAGAGGAACCTTTGGTGGGCCAGGGCGGTCAGAAGCGGGCATTTCATAAACCGATGATTGTTCATTGAGTGTGAAGTCATCTTTTTCATGTAGATAAGCCTACTATGTTGATAGCCCATTCGATACGTTGTGATTCATAAAGACCGCTGCAAACATCAATGTTCTGCTTATCACAGATAAGATTGATTAATACCCGTAACAATCCATGTCCTTAACAAAGGGTGCATGCACGTATAGGTTGAGCGTGTGTCTTACGTCGTGTGCTGTGTGCATGCAGGCGTGCGAGTGTTGCATGCATGCAAGGGTACGCTTCAGTGTTGCATGCATGGGTGCGTACGTGCGTGTGTTCGTGAGTGCTTGTGTACGTGTCAGTGTTGCACGCCAGCATGCGTGCGTGTGTACGTTATGTGTACGTGTCAGTGTTGCATGCCTACATGCGTGCGTGCATGTGTACGTGCGGGGTGAGGCTACACGTCAGTCGACTGACTTTTTCATCTCTAGTCATTAGATTTTCCAGTCGTTGGATACGAAATCAAGGACCTCCAGTTTATCATCAAACTCCCCCCTCCTGAGCCGCCAGCCACCACCGGCCGAACCGCCAGCCCCCGCCGCCCGCGACCCGCCCGCCCTCCCCGAAACCACTCCCCATCACGGCCGCGTGCGCCGCTATCCTCTAGCCTCCCCCTCCGGGCGAGCTTTTCTCCGGGATCCCCACCCCACCGCCCAATGAACGCCCCCCAACCGCGGTGATCGCAACGAGAGGTCTCACGACTTGAATACCCACCGACCACTAATTTATTACCATTTATGTCCTTCATATCTGTGTTGACGGGTTGGCTCTATGGTAATTTGCGCTGCTGAATGTGGACCGTTTGGTGGTCAATTGATCGTGTTATCAACAAATTACGGAGCTGTATGGTGAGCCGTGACCGTATGATCACC
Organism: Aegilops longissima; assembly: GCA_021605205.1. Taxonomy (NCBI): domain Eukaryota; kingdom Viridiplantae; phylum Streptophyta; class Magnoliopsida; order Poales; family Poaceae; genus Aegilops; species Aegilops longissima. The sequence goes on along the minus strand of CM038676.1, from coordinate 100,708,999 downwards.
CTAAAATGTACTCCTATTTTAATAACACAAGAGACTCAAACTACCATTTCTTTCTTTCATATACAGGCTAACAGGTGGCCCCAGTTCTGGCGCCCGATGGTGCAACACTAGTTGCGCCGCGTGGAAACGTTGATGGTCAATTGATTGTGTCATCAACATAATACGGAGTTGTACGGGTGAGCCAGTGACCGTATAATCATGACATGTATTTGTTTAACATGGTACAGACGCAAGGGCTCATATATACGCGCAAGCACTCACCGCTATAAGCGCACACACGCGAACCCTACCCCTATGAGCACCTTCGAGAGAGTGGACCAGCATATATGATCTTGAGATTTTACGAAGCCACCATAGGTGCCTCGTAGTCGAGTGGAACGTCTCCTCCCACTGAACGTATATCGCCGGAAAATACTGAAACTAACACAAGATAAATGCGAGCACCGGGACTTTAACCTTGGTGGGCTCGAGAAACCACTGTCCTCTAACCATCCAACCACATGTTGGTTAGCACGACAAAATGTATGTGGTGACCGTGATGAGCTTATTCTGAAGTCCAGTGACCATATCGTGCTTTCGCTTCAAATACAATTACCGTAATTGTCATCAACAAAATACGGAGCACGCATCAAATGCAAAGTCCGTCACTGTCATCAACAAAATATGGACACGTATCGTGAGCTATATACCGTTGTACTATTGTATATGCTTATTTTCTTAGTGGCCCATTGCATGTGTGGTGTGGCGGGCACATCATTTCTAGTTGTGGTGGGTCAACATCAAGACTCATGGGTCGGTTCCATCTTGCGCCACATATAGGTTGGACCGAGACGTGTTATACGAAGACCCATGTGGAGGACTCGGCGTACAACACGAAGCTACCAGAGTCGCGGAGGACTCTATCCCCACTCGTGATAAGCCGACTATATATTATTTGTAACCCCAGGCCCTTAGTATGTTATACAAGCTTGGGGCTAGTTAAATCGATAGTATACACACACACACAATGCACGGTATTCACGTGTACTTTGTACACACCCTATCACTAATATACAGATGCCAGAGTAGGCTCTTTCTTCAACTGCAAGGGTCCGATCCGAACTAGGGTAAAACTTTGCCTCGTATTACCATCCAGCCTAACAACCAGGGATATCTTATCGAATGACGATATGATGAAATCATATCTGCCAACTACTAAGAGAGAGGTGTGTCGGGGGGGGGGGGGGCAATGTGTGCGAGAGAGGCCTAAAGATAATGTGCGTGTGGGAGACACGTAGGCACATATATGTGCGTATAGAGGGCTAGTAGAGATCATGCATGTGTATATATGCATGTGAGAGAAATAGTGTTTTCCAACTGAGATTAGTGAAAAGAGTGGTACATAGTAGTCAGAAAGAGAAAGAGAGAGAGAAACAGAGAGAGCATGTGCGTGAGACACCCCGACACCCTGAGAGAGATTGTGAGCATGTGTGAAAGAGAAATGCCGATGCATATAAAGTGTGTGCACTTATGCGTTAGATAGAGAGATATATAACACGTCTGTGAGAACGGGGCGAGGCATAGTGCATCTACGTGTAAAAGGTGGTTCTACGCATTAAATTAAAATATAAATGGCATTATTATTTTTGGATGAGATCATGAATTTTGCAAATTGCGTATGGACGAAAATCAGTCTATCAGACACCCATACTCTATTGAATTCTAGCATGTGCATGTGTTTATTTCATATTATCGATCCATAGAGTGAGAGCGGTTTGAAATACATGCAATGGATGCTTTTGCAATTCATATATAAACATTAATTAGTGCACTCCATGTTGTTAGTGTGAAGCACTTTATACATTTGTCACTTGCATGGATACATTCCAAATTGCTAGCTACAAAATAGAATACATGTCGAATTCAACATAAAGGGGTTTCAAGATTCAATTCATAGGAAGTGCATTCATCTATTTGAACCGAGATAATGGCATTTGTAAATCAGATGTAAAGGGGCATCAATCTTTGTTGTGAGTTTGAACATGCTATATATATATATATATATCATACGCATATCTAACTTTTTTTTTTGCAACCAAGGAGATTATATCGGAACCATGCATGAACTGAGGTAAGTTGCATATTTTTAATATATACTCGTGTACAATGTATATTCAAATGTACCCCTCCATTCCAAAATAATCGTAGCTTTAGGATTTTCAAGAGTAAAGATTTGTGAAGTTTGACAAATCCTGAAAGTTCAATTCAAGAGAATCGAAAACATTAATGCTTCGCTCCCAAATATTGAGCGGTTACCAAATAGGCCTCTGGTCACCCGAAACCCTTGAGACTAATGTTTTGGTGGTAGGAAATTACTGTCCCGACTCTGCCCGTGTAGCCTATCGGCCCGATGTCCAAAGGTCTAAACCGGGTAGGTTTGTAACTTCACCAAGACGCCAGCCTCAACCGCCTCGAGAAGCATTCATCGCCGGGCGCCTAAACACCCATGCGCCGTCAAATCTATCCCGCCACATTTGGGACACCTGACATGACTGTCCTACCCCCAACCCGCAATATGTCCGAAATTTTAGATGGGGGCAAAGTTTGTAACTTCCCCTAAATTTCAAACAAGCGCGTCTCAAACCGAACATTGTTCCCCCTTAGTTCCCCGCCTCCCTCCGTTTCCCCATTCATACTCCGTGGGCGCGAAAACACCCTCTCCACCAGCCGCGAAACCCCAGCCTCCTCCGTCGGTCCGTCCTCCAGCCCATAGTGGCCAATCCACCGCCGCCCTCCTCCATCACGCCGGAGCCGGTACCCTGACGTCATCGTCCAACGCAACCGCAACACCCTCAAGGACTTAGCAGCTGAAGCCGAGGCAGAGCTGCCTCCACGATGCCGACGCCGACGTGCACCGTACCAGAACCACTCCGACCACGCCGTCCTGTGCCTCACTGCTGCGGCTCCACTGTCGGAACCGTCCACCGCACCGGAGCTGTTCCCGCTATGCCGTCGTTCGCGCCTCGGATCTGCTTCCTCGCCGCCGACAGACGGCCACCGCACCACACTCAACAACTTGGCCATGGGTTCGTCCAAGGCTGCACCGTCCTCCACAACTTCTGGTTTCCGGCGAACAACAAGAAGATCGTCGAAAAAACAGAAGGAGGACACAACACTGCCAGCATAAAGAGGTACTCCTCTTCCCTTATTCGTGCAAATCTTACGTCTCCGCTCACACCGTATTCATCCCACGAAAGAAACTAGTTGAGCGCTTCTTACTGCATCTTCTTCGTGATACTAAATGCACAAGGTTTCCTCCCTTTACTATTTCACCTTTGCTAGAGGTCAGTAGCCCGCCTGGATTTCAATTCAGGGTCAGTCGAACCGCAATTAAAAGAAGCAGCACCCGCTTAGGCGCGCGGAGTACCTAGTCCGTCTGTTCCCCGGGGAAGTGGCGCATCGGTGTCTATCATAGGGGTGTGGGCGCAGGAGCTGCTTGCGCCCGATCTGGAGGTCGGAAGGGCTTGAATGGATGGCCGGCGGGCGGTGCCAATCACGGCGGTGCGGTGAGGTCGAGGGGAGGGCGCAGGCACGGGAGGAATACTGGGCCGGTGGTCACTGGCGTTTCAAGGAAGATCGTCAACACTGACTGGCTGGAGGTAGATGAAGGCGATCTGCCCGTTCTTTGTACATCGGACGGTGCAGAAAAAATGGACTGACCTATTTGCTTTCAGTCGACTGTTATTTTCATAGAATCCCGTAGTAATTTAGTGTGCCATGCATGTTGTAGAGCTATCATATGTCTCCCGTCATTTATTTCTCACCGACCTACTATCTGCTACCTTTACACTGTACTAATTGTGCACGCACTTCACCCATACTCACACTATTGTTTTTTTATGCATGGGTATTTCAGACTCGACGCGGTGTTGATGAATGCGAAAAGAAAAGACAGAAGTCGCTCGGTGTAATTCAAGACAAGCACTAAGTGTTTTAGCGCTCTAATGGGTGTAGTGTCGCATTGGAGACGATGGCGTAGCTCTGCAGTTGATGATCTCAATTGCCACACACAACCATCCTGTGCTTGCTTTAACTTCGCTGTCAAATGTGGTTGCATGTTGCATATGGTGTCTAGCTTGTATTGCTTCCAATTTGGTTAAATTGCATCTGCTTACTTTACATATTATACCTTTGATAATGACATGCCTTCCTGTTTTTGATACATACTACATATGTCTATTAACCATGTTCGTACATCAAACTAATGCTCTTTTGTATCCCTCGTCAATCACTTATGATGAGACAGTCACCCGGGTGGGTTACTGTGAGACGCCCTACTCGTTTAAAGAGTGCAGTGTCATCCTCCCCACATGATTCTCAAGAAATAGCAAGGCTAAATGAAGATAGTCAACGTAGCTCTCTAGTTGATCACCGCAATTCCCCCACACCACCATCGCAGGTGCTTGCTCTTACTTGGCAGTGTGATATGTGGTTGCATGTTGCATATGGTGTCTACCTTGTAATGCTTCTAATTAGGGTAAATTGCATCAGCTTAGTTAACACATTATACCTGTGAATATGACATGCCTTCCTGTTTTTGGTACATACTACGTCTTTCTATTAACCATGTTCTTACATCAAACTACTTTTCTTGTGTATCCCTCATCAATGCTCCTAATTTGTTAAATTGCATCTCCTTAGCTTACACATTATACATGTGAATATGACACGCCTTCCTGTTTTTGGTACATACTACATCTGCCTATCACACCATGTTCTTACATCAAACTACTGTTCTTGTGTATCCTGCGTCTATCGCTTATGATGAGACAGTCACGCGCGTGGGTTAATATGAGACGCAATACTCTTATAAAGAATGCAATTTCATCCTCTCCACATGATTCTCAAGAAACAGCAAGCCTAAATGAAGACATTGAACGTAGCTCTGTACCTGAAGACCGCACTTCCCCTACACCACCATCACAGGTGCTTGCTCTAACTTCACAGTGTGATATGTGGTTGCATGTTGCATATGGTGTCTAGCTTGTAATGCTTCTAATTAGGGTAAATTGCATCTACTTAGTTTACACCTTTCTTCTGTATCCTGCATCAATCACTTACGATGAGTCACCTTTATTCGTTGCATATTGCATATTATTTCTAGCCTGTTGCCATGTATTGCTTCTAATTTGGTCAAATACATTTGTTAGGGCACCCTTTTAATTTGGCAGAGTGATATTGGTTTCATCTTTCATATGGTTTCTAGCTTGCATCGATTCTAATAAGTTCAAGCACCTTGTGCTTAGTTTACATTTTATACGTCATACATGTCAATATGTCACGCCGTCCTGTTTTTCATACATATTCCATCCTATCATGCGGTTGCTTTACATGAAAGTAGTGTTTGTGAGTATCATGCATCAATGAGTTCTGAAGAGCAAATTTTATTCCTTTTTCTTGTGGGTTTGACTTGACAAGGCAAAATCAAGAAAGAGGAAGGAAAAGAGTAAGGAAGGCGATGATGGTGGTCCTCTCAAAGAACGTAAATGGAGCATCTGACGATTCTCCTTGTACCGATAGTGCATTACAAGGTCCAAGTCTCCGCTCCCTACTCCACCATCCAAGGTGCTTGCTCTAACTTGGCGGTGTGATATCTGGTTGCATGTTGCATATGGTGTCTAGCTCTTATTGCTCCTAATTAGTGTAAATCGCATCTGCTTAGCTTACACATGATACATGTGAATATGACACGCTTTCTGTTTTTGGTACATACTATATCTGTCTATCACACCATGTTCTTACATGAAACTACTCTTCTTGTGTATCCTGCATCAATCACTTATGATGGGACACCTTTAAGTTGGCAGTGATATTGGTTTGTGTCTTGAATATGATTTCTAGCATGTATTGCTTCTAGTTTGATGAACGCCACCTATGACGAGACAATTTTAACTTGGCGAGTGATATTGATTGCACCTTCCATATGGTGTCTTGCAATGTTTCTAATTTGTTGAAGTGCCTTCGCTTAGTTACCACATCATAGGTGTGAATATGTCAAGCCGTCCATTTTTTCGTACATATTCCATCCTCGTATCATGACTTTGCCTTTCATCGAGTAGTGTTCACAAGATCATGCATGAATGAGTTACAAGAGCGAATGATATTCCTTTTTCTTGTCGGTATGACCTCACAATGCAAAATCAATAAAGCTGAAGGAAATTGGCAAGGCATTGGATGATGGTGGTCCTTCCGAGCAACTGAAACGGAGGTTCTCTCTGATTCTACTCCGCCATCCTCCCAACAAGATTCGCAAGACAACGCAAGGCTAGATAGTCAACGTAGCTGTGTAGATGATGAGCACATCTCCCTACTCCACCATCACAGTGCTTGCTCTAACTTGGCACTATTATATGTGGTTGCATGTTGCGTATGATGTCTAGCTTGTATTGCTTCTAACTTTGTTGAATTGCATCCGCTACTTTACACATAATGCCCGTGAATATGACATGTGTTCCTGTTTCTACATCGACTACTATTCTTGCATATCCCGCATCAGTCACTTATGATAAGGCACCTTTAAGTCGCCACTGTGATATTGGTTGTGTCTTGCATATGATTTCTAGCATGTACCGCTTCTAATTTGTTGAAACGCCATACAGTTTGAACTTGGCGAGTGATATTGGTTGCATCTTTCATATGGTGTCTAGCTTGCGATGCTTCTAATTTGTTGAAATGCCTTCCTTAGTTGCCACATCATAGGTGTGAATATGTCACACCATCCTGTTTTTCATACATATTCCATCCTCGCATCATGTGTTTGCCTTTCATCCGAGTAGTGTTCATCAAGATCATGCATGAATGAGTTACAAGAGCAAATTTTATTCCTTTTTCTTATCGGTTTGACTTCACAATGCAAAATCATTACAGCTGAAGGAAATTAGTCCGGCAGTGGATGATGGTGGTCCTTCGGAGCAACTCAAACAGGGGGTCTCTACAGATTCTACTTTGCCATCCTCCCAACAAGATTCGCAAGACAACACAAGGCTGGACAATCAACGTAGCTGTGTAGATGATGAGCACATCTCTCCTACTCCACCATCACAGGTGCTTGCTCTAACTTGACACTATTATATGTGGTTGCATGTTGCGTATGATGTCTAACTTGTATTGCTTCTAACTTGAATTGCATCTGCTTACTTTACACATAATGCCTGTGAATATGACACGTGTTCCTGTTTCTAGAACATACGTGTACATGATGATCACATATCCCTTACTCCACCATCATAGGTGCTTGCTCTTACTTGGAACTGTTATACGTGGTTGCATTTTCCGTATGATGTCTAGTTTGTATTGCTTCTGATTATGTTGAATTGCATATGCGTAGCTTACAACTTATACCTGCAACGATCACTTACCCATAAGACACATTTAACTTGGGACTGTGATGTAGGTTGCATCTTGCATTCTCTTCTAGCTTGTACTGCTTCTAATTTCTTGAAATGGCACTTACGAGGAGACACTTTTTACCTGATAGAGTGATATTGGTTGCATGTTCATATGGTGCCTAGCTTTCATTTCTTCTAATTTTGTTGAAATGCCTTCCGCTTACTGTTTTTTCATACATATTCCATCCTCCTATCATACGTGTGAATATGAAATGCTGTCTTTTTTGTATATATTCCATCCTCCTATCCTGCGCTTGCCTTACATCAAAGTAGTGTTCGTCTGTATCATGCATCAACCAGTTATGCAGAGCTAATTTTATTCATCTTCTTGTGGTTTTGACTTCATAAGGCAATATCGTAAAATAGGAAGGAAAAGAGTAAGTTAGGGATGTTGGTGGTCCTCCACACCGACGCAAACAGAGACTCTCTAGATTTGCCCTGCTCATCGCTAATGAAGTTGAAGTCCCAAGTCTACATGATGAGTTCATCTCCGTACTCCACCATCGCAGTGCTTGCTCTAAGTTGACATGTGATAATTGGTTTCATGTTGCATATGTTGTCTAGCCTGTATTTCTTCTATTTTGATTAAATTGCACATGCTGAGTTTATATGTTATACATGTGCATATGACATGGCTTTACGTGTCTAGAATACACTTGCATCTATCTATCATACCATGTTCTTACATCAAAGTACTGCTGTTGTGTATCCCGCATCACCACTCATGATTGGACGCTTTTAACATGGCGGTTTGATAGTGGTTGCATCTTGCATTGATTTCTACGTTGTAATGCTTCTAATTTTTGAATTGCCACTTATGACAAGACACTTTTAACTTGGCGAGTAATATTGGTTGCATCTTTCATATGGTGTCTAGCTTGCATTACTTCTATTTTCTTGAAAATCCTTCTGCTTAGTTTGCACATCGTAGCTATGAATATGTCATGTCGTCCTGTTTTTCTTACATATTCCATCCTCATATGGTTGTCTTACATCAAAGTATAGCTTGTCTGTATCATGCATCAATGAGTTCTCAAGAGTGATTTTATTCTTTTGTGTTGTGGGTACAGCTTGACATGGCAAAGTAAAAAAAGAGCAAGGAAAATAATATAGTAGGGAGTGTTGTTACTCGTCGGGTGAAACGGAAAAGGTTCTGCCGAGATTCTGCTGGTACTTATAGTGCGATGAGAAGGTCTCCACCGCTAAATCTACAAACACAAGATCACTGCTCCACCAGCTGCAAGATCCGCTTCAACTGCATCAACATCTCAACCAGCTACTCGTTCGTTTGCTCGAACGGCGCCAGTTCCCAAGCTGCCTTCACACCTAACACTACTTCGAAGCATCTGCGACACAACAGACTTGGCAAGATCAGATGAACCTCATGAGCATCAACACCAAGACGGTACTGACCGAGTCAAGTTGCGCTTGCATGCTCCTTTATATGTACTCTCACAGCTTGATGTACACTAACACTTTCCATATTCGTTGTTGAACTAGCACCACGGCGCAAGCGAAAATGTACATCGAGGATAATGCTTGACAGATTAACAAAATCTAAAGGAGGAAGAATGGAGATCCATTTTGAGGCAGGTTTAAAAGGCCACGTGATGCTCTGAGTCAGCCAAGTTAGTATCGAGGCAGCCGTTGCGTTAGGTGTCATGCACGATCCTCCCAACGTGGATCCAATGCAGAATGAGAAAGACAATACCAGCTTTAACACCTTCCTTGACCATTTATCCATAAGTAATGTTATTCATCGCAATTAGTAATATTGTCTTGCTCATCCCATACTTTCTAGCTTCCTCCTAATAAGACTCACATTCTTTTTCAACAGATGAGGTTCAAGTTGGATCCGAAAGATGATGCAACTAAACAAGCATGCACTCATGTTTTTCATGCGCTTTCTCATGACAAATGTCGGTACCACCTTAGAAAATCTCACTTTGAAGGCAAGGCTAACAATGAAATCGCCCAAACATCTCAAGTGGAATATATTACAGATGAAGACTAGACATCCCTCGTTAAACACTAGTTTGATCCAAAGTATCAGGTAGGCTATATGTATTTGATCAGACCACATATTGAACTTGTATTTATGTATGTGCCTTACAAGTGTATCTTCTTCTAGGCTAACTGTTTGAAGAACAAAACCAACCGTTCTAAAGTGAAATTCCAACAGACAATAGGATCTCGTAGCTATATTGCACACTGCGAGGCTTTTGTAAATAGCTGCTACTTCCTTCTTTTTTTGTGCCATATTATCGTATCTATATTGACTTGTTCCAAATACAGAGGAAAGCCCGTGCGGACCAAAAAGAACCTGAACCGAATGTAGTGCAAATCTTCAAAGATTGCCACACCAACAAGATGAAGGGCATGAGCACACCAGTTCAAGCCGATGTTGTAAGTCCTTACTCCTCCTGCCTTGAACTGATTGGTACTGTGATGTGTTCATTTAACTACTTGGTTTGCAGCCAATGTCAGTTACTCTGTTCACTTTTATACACAGTTGTCTTAACGTATCATTTCACCTTACATGGTTTAAAAGAGATGAAGGATATTCTTTTGGTCTTGATCTGTAATCTAGTTGTTATGTTCACGTCATTTACAATGATAAAATAAGTTGTTTGTTTTATATCTGTTTGCCCATGATATGAATGATGTCATACTATGTTCATCCTACTTTAAACCATGTCTCTTTATCCTTAGATGTCAACGAATGTGAGGAAATAGACAATACAAGAGGCATGCTACATGGACATATGTTCGAAAGTGATTTTATTATGTAGTTGGCACTACAATACATGCTAATGTATTACAAAGAGTTCACAAAAATAAGTTATGTATAAACGTTTAACCTACTTTGTTTGTTTTTGTCTCATTAGTAACTTATCCGGTACACTAATCTACAAGTTTAAACTTTCGTGAAGCTATGGAACAAATGATTGAACAACCACAACCACATTGAAGGTGGCGGGGCTACTACAGGCACAATGTCACCTCTTGCTGCGATCGTCAAGATCTCTCCACTAACGGTGCAAAAGAACATTCTGCGTAATTCGGGTTGGTTGTCAAGGTAACCTCGTCCAAATCGCCTCTTGAACAAAATCTTCCTACTAGACAGTGATATATCTGCTCCGCACACAAGTCCAATCCCTAATGGGCGTTGTTTGGAAACAAGAATAGTGGTTGAGAAATGTCGTCAAGATATGAATGGTTTTGAAACCGACTATCGGACATTAAACCGTTGTTCAAGAGCAATGGCGGAAAAAGGTGGAGATCGTCTTTGCTCCATCGATTCTACACTGAAACATTAGCACTCAGGTCAAATGATTTGTGCTTCTATACATCCGATGGTGCTTTTATCGGAAGGATCAAACTTTATGCCAACAGGCCTTTTGTTGTATGGTTGGAATTTATTTTGTTGTAATACAACATTTGTGATGCTGCCCCAGGCTGCAGTAATACGACGCTATTTTTGTATAGTGTAGGTTTATCTTAGTAATGTATTCGGCTCAAAGCTTGGCAGGAGCCCAACATGCCAACATTCATCGGGCCCATTCCAATTGGGCTAAAAAAGATTACGGGCCGAAATTGACATGTAGCCCACTAAAAATATCTGGGCCTAAATCAGCATAAGCTTTCATATATTTCTGGTAGGCCTGTGCCCATAGTGGGCCTTTAACATGCCTAAACATATTTTGGGCCCTCAGTAAAAATAGGCCGTTTATAGGTGTAAATATCTTGAGCCCATAAAAAACATGGGCCTTTAATAGACCGGAAGTGAGATTGGGCCTTGATTGTGCCAAATAACCCACTGGACTTAGCAGGCCGAAATGGTGGCCCATTTACGACGCGGATCTTTTTGACAGGCCGAAATTTGGACGGGTCGTAAATGCGCCGACCTAATACACGGGCCTTTAACAGGCCGGAACTTCGGTCGGGCTAGATTATCGTCATTTTTATATGGGCTGTTAATGGGCCCGATATGATGTTGGGCCACATATGGCCCATGGTTTACGTCCGGCGTTAACAGGCCGAAAATGACAATAGGAAAAAAGTGGCCCAAATCTATAGTGGGCCTCTAACAGGCCAAAAGTTTTGATGGCCTGTAAATGGGCCCAAATGAAGCCAGACCTTTAACAGGCCGGAAATACACCGGGCCGTGATTCGACCCAATTACTTAGCGGACTGTTAACGGGCCAGAAGTGACCATGGGCTGCGTTGATGGCAAGTTTAGTACAGGCCGTTGACGGGCCGATTTGACAGAGAATGTTGGGCCTTTAGCTGGGCCGGCCCATTATGGCCTGCAGAATCTTGTGGGCCTTTAGCTAGGCCGGCCCATTGTGGTCCGCAAAACCTTGTGGGCCTTTAGCTGGGCCGGCCCATTATGGTCTGCAAAATCTTGTGGGCCTTTAGCTGGGCCGGCCCATTGTGGTCCGCTATATTTTGTGGGCCTTTAGCTGGGCCAGCCCATTATGGTCCGCTAAATCTTATGGGCCTTCAGTTGGGCTGGCCCATTTAAACTTTGCGGGCCTCTGTTGGGCCGGTCCACGTGTCAACATATCATAGGCCCATCTCGACTGTTGGATGAGTGACACCTGTTCCAATGCGGAGTCGACGCGTGGATCCGTCGACCAATGAGAATTTTACATGTGGAAAATCGGCATTGGTCGTGGTACGTTAACGGTTATCGGATCCAAAATCCGACCGATAGCTTAACGGCGTTCGTTACGGTGGATGCCACGTGTCGGTCACCCTTGACGAAAGCACTTCGTGGACGCGGATTTATCGTCATGGAAGTGGACACTTCGTGATGATAATTTTGGTAATGTCATGGAACACTTCTCTGACGACAAAGACAGTATGACTATCTTGATTCTGTCATAATTTTGTCATGGATGTACATGCATGACAAAAAACACGACCTACTGTGACAAACACGTATCATCACGGAAGTGTATTTTTTTTGTAGTGTAACACGAAACACGAACAAGTTTGTGTTGAACGGAAGGCAATAAAGTGGTCGATGATAACACCAATCATCAAGGGCAAGGATGGTATTTCTCATCATGAATTTAATAGATCTCTTGGAAGAGCTCAGAATGTTGATGATATTCACGACACATTTGTCGTGAGAGTTCATGAAGATGTAATCATCGGCGATGACATCAAGTCAAATGAATGATTAAGTGAAAGGTTATTGGAACCAAGGGTACGACACAAACTCGAAACCAAGCTTGTTGTTCAAGGCGAAATGATATGACGAGGAGGATCGACGTAAGGTTAGTTCATCGTCGAAAATTGTGCTCCGGGAAGAAGGACCAGGTAGCACAGTTAAAATTTAGCACGGTAATGATATATCCGATCAGGCTAGGGAAGACGTGATCGAGTACAAACTCGTAAGCAAAGAAGATTACTAAGAGTTTTTTAATCGCGATGCGGACTCGATTCAGTTATCGATGTCCTTGAGTGTTTAATAACTCGAAGCGCGTGAAATATTGGAATCAATGAGAATGTAGTGCTTGATGGAGAACTCATAAGAAGTTATGTAGTTCCGTGATAATCTCGAGATACCATGGGGGTAATACTTGACGACAAACCAAAGTAGAGGTTGGACTAGGGTATTGCTCTGCAGAAGACAAGTGCTTAAACTTGCATGAGAAATGGTATTTTAAAGGAGAACATGGTTGGAACCATGATTGCAAAAGGCCAGATCCCAGATATAAGATGAACTTATACCAAAGGAATAATTAATTTAATAGAAGCTTTAATGATAAGATCTACATCATGTCCATGGGCATGAACACAAAGTTCAAGGTCGACTCCCACTTCTTCAATGCATAACCTTTCATTCACTGCTCCATTAGAAATGATTTGAGGGCGAAGACCTACCTGGTGAATTACCAGAGGAGTATGGACATTGAAAAACCTTCAAGTTCACATAGATTAAGGAAGGCATAGGTTCAACCCATCGGGGCATCTTAGAAACATATACCACAAGCTTCGAGAGTAATTATCACCAGCCCGAAAGTAGAGCATGGTTGGCCAAATCAGAGAATAGGATTTACCAATGGCATTATGTATCAAGGAAAGAACTCCAAGTTTTGAGAATATGCAAGAACGGTCGGATAATAATCCACCAAATGATCTGGGAGACCGCCAAGAATTTGAAGTGAGCATATATGTTCAACCAGAAGAAGAAATAATGCAAAAGGCATCGGATTATAGAAATATCTTGATAATTCGAGAGCTTAAATACAAGGAATTATGATTTCCAAATTGGGGGATCAGAAGCAGATGCTCTGATCAAAAGATAAGTAAGTCGAATAGACTTAGAGGCACAAACGGTGGCAATTCGATTGGTCGACAACCAGCTCATGTTCAAAATGACGTCCGAGATGGAAGGATAATTTTCAAGGAATACTGATGATTTGTGCATTCACACACATGTTGAATCAAATCAAAATTTCAAAGGATGCTAATGAACATTGCTAAACATATGGTAGTAACCATAATGTAAGCAGGTAAGGAGGAACAAGAGTAATAGGCTACTAAGGATTTTTGGAAGATCGAATAGCATTCCAAGGAAGTTTGTGAAACACATGAACAACTTCGGACGAACGGGTACTCGATAGGTGCGAGGAATTATTCGTAAGGGTATTCACATGGCAGAGAACTGCAAGGCAGTAAGCTCAAAGGATTCTCAGGACAACAAAGAGTATTTCGGGACATCTTGTAATAACAAGATCAACGGGGAATGATTGTATGAATGGCATGTGCATGTAATTATCCGTAAGGGTTGATGGTGGAAGGTGAATTGCAAACGCGATGAACACAAGTTCTCGGGATAACATCAGAGAGTATCTTCGGGGTCTTCTAATGAATCAAGCCATCATCTGGAGTGAAAGGGCTCTCCGGGAGGAAGTAGTTACGAGATCCTAGTGTTAGAGTTAGCAAAAATCATTTAACCCGATTCAAAGAGAGATTAGAGTCCCAGAGTATAGACGAGGAATAAAAGATCCTACTACTACCCAATGGCGACGTGGGCCCGTAAGACACACAGCCATGTTAGTAAAAGTTTTGCAATGTCTAGACTCGACTTCGGCCAAGGAGTGTGGAAGGGGGATTCCTACAGGCAGTCGGCTCTGATACCAACTTGTTACGCCCCCGATTTAATCATACATTAATCATACACGCAAACGTGTATGATCAAGATCAGGAACTCACTGGAAGATATCACAACACAACTCTAAAATAAAGTAAGTCATACAAGCATCATAATACAAGCCAGGGGCCTCGAGGGCTCGAATACAAGTGCTCGATAATAGACGAGTCAGTGGAAGCAACAATATCTGAGTACAGACATAAGTTAAACAAGTTGCCTTAAGAAGGATAGCACAAACTGAGATACAGATCGAAAGAGGCGCAGGCCTCCTGCCTGGGATCCTCCTAAACTACTCCTGGTCGTCGGCGGCGGCCGCCACGTAGTAGTAGGCACCTCCGGTGTAGTAGAAGTCGTCGTCGACGGTGGCGTCTGCCTCCTGAGCTCCAGCATCTGGTTGCAACAACCAAGTAGAAAGGAAAGGGGGAAAAGGGGGAGCAAAGCTACCGTGAGTACTCATACAAAGTACTCGCAAGCAAGGATCTACACTACATATGCATGGGTATATGTATAAAGGGGCCATATCGGTGGACTGAACTGCAGAATGCGAGAATAAGAGGGGATAGATAATCCCGTCAAGACTACGCTTCGCAGCCTCCATCTTGCAGAGATGTAGAAGAGAGTAGATGGTAAGTTCACCAAGTAGCATCGCATAGCATAATCCTACCCGGCGATCCCCTCCTCATCGCCCTGTTAGAGAGCGATCACCGGGTTGTATCTGGCACTTGACAGGGTGTGTTTTATTAAGTATCCGGTTCTAGTTGTCACAAGGTCAAGGTACAACTCTAGTTCGTCCTTTTACCGAGGGACACGGCTATTCGAATAGATAAACTTCCCTGTAGGGGTGCACCACATAATCCAACACGCTCGATCCCATTTGGCCGGACACACTTTTTTGGGTCATGCCCGGCCACAGAAGGTCAACACGTCGCTACCCCACCTAGGCACAACAGAGAGGTCAGCACGACGGTCTAAATCCTATGGTGCAGGGGTCTGGGCCCATCGCCCATTGCACACCTACATGTTGCGAGGGCGGCCAGAAGCAGACCTAGCAACCTCCATTTCAAAGGAAGTTGCGTTACGTGGACCAATCCGGCGCGCGCCGCTCAGTCGCTGACATCACAAAGGCTTCGGCTGATACCACGACATCGAGTGCCCATATCTTTCCCACGTAGTTGGTTAGTGCGTATAGACCAAATGGCCACACTCAGATCAAATACCAAGATCTTGTTAAGTGTGTTAATTGATGTAACCGCGGACACCGACTAGGGCCAGGCCCACCTCTCACCTAGGCGGTCTCAACCTGCCCTATCGCTCTACCACAAAGATTCACCCAGAGGGCCGTCGGGACAAAGGTCCTTTCAGCCCCCAATCCGTGAATCACTCGCGGGTGCTCCACGAGCCGACCCGACTTTAGTCACCACATGTATCATGTATAAAGTAGTAGTATATACCCGTGATCACCTCCTGAGCGATCACAGCCCGATAGTATAGCACAGCAGGCGGACAAGAATGTAGGGCCACAGATGGAATACTAGAATCCTATACTAAGCATGTAGGATTACAAGTAAAGGTAACAACAGAAGTAGCAAGGACAGGCTATGCATCAGGATAGGATTAACGAAAAGCAGTAACATGCTACACTACTCTAATGCAAGCAGTATAGAGAATAATAGGCAATATCTGGTGATCAAGGGGGGGGGGCTTACCTGGTTGATCTGGCAAGAAGGAGGGGTCGTCAACACCGTAGTCGTACTGGGTAGCGGCGGCGTCGGTCTCGGGGTCTACCGGAGAAGAAGAGGGGGGAGAAACAGTAAATACGGAGCAAACAAAGCATCACACAAAATATAACAAGGCAATACACGGTGCCAGGGGTAATCTAACGCGGGGATAGGTGATACCGCGAAGGGGGGGAAACATCCGGGAAAGTATCCCCGGTGTTTCGCGTTTTCGGACAAATGAACCGGAGGGGGAAAGTTGCGTGTTTTCTATGCTAGGTATGTGTGGTGGACGAACGGGCTGCGTATCCGGATTCGTCTCGTCGTTCTGAGCAACTTTCATGTACAAGTATTTTCATCCGAGTTACATATTATTTATTATGATTTTTTTTCAAGTTTTAGTAATATTCTGAAATCATTATTAATTCAAAATTAAATAGCTAAATGCTAGGTGCACCCAGCTCTGCGTACGTAAGTGTACGGAGGTGAAAAGGTGGGCTGGGGTCCCGATTGACCATCAACGTTTGATCGTCAATGTGGGTGGGCCCCCGTCATTGACTATTACGTTAACTAACTAGTTAATTTAGTCTAACTAGGTTATTAGGGTGATAGATTTTAATTAGTTTAATTAAACATAATTAATTAAGTTAATTAATTAATTATTTAATTACTAATTTTATTTATTTATTTACTTTTAATTCTTTTTTATCCTTTTTAACGTTAAAATTTGGGCCCCACGTGTATTCGCCGAGGCCGATCTTGGGTTAGCGGGCGTGCAGTGCGGGCGAAGGTGCCCTTGACGCCCGAGGCGACCAGGAAGGGGCGGCCGGTGGCTGCCGAGCAGGCGGCGCGACGAGGCCAAGTGGGACAGCGGCGTGGGCGGCTGCGACTGGCTCGATAGGCGCGTCTTGACGAGACAAGCGCACCAGCGAAGCGGGTTGGCGGCGGCTGCTAAGCGCGGGCGCACGGAACAAAGCCGAGGAGCGGCCGACATTGGCGGCGCAAGGCGGAGCAGCAGCGGGGAGTGGGGCGAGTGGGCAAGGAGGCGGGTGCGTGTACGACAAGAGGGCGGCGGAGGCGGGCACGACGGGTCATGGAAGCTGCGGCAGCGGCGGTGCGAGCCTTGAACAGCAGGAGGGCGGAGCGCCAGGGGCAGAAGAGCTGGCTTCACGGGCGCGCCAAGGCGAGGCATGGAGCAGCGAAGTCTGCGGCTGGAGCTGAGCTCCGGGCTCGGCGGCCAAAACACGGGGCGGCAGGGGCACCACGAGCGCGAGCGGGCTGCAGCTGGCACGCAGGGGTATGAGGGCGGCGGCTATGGAACGCGGCGCGCGTGCGGCGCTTGTCGGGTGCGCTTGGGGCTTGTGCAGGCAGATGCAGGGGTGTGGCTGCAGGTGGTAGGGCCACGCGGGCGCCAGCGGCTGGAGTGGTGCATGACGACGGGAGCAGAGGAGAAGGGAGGGAGGCCGGAGCCTCACCGCGGGGTGTAGGGCACGGGGCAGCGATGCTCGAGGTGGGGGACGGGGACGTCACACGCATGGGAGGCAGTCCGGCGGGGAAGGCTCGGCGAGGTGGCCTCCGACGATGGCGATGTCCAGGGGCGGCGGGGTTGAGCCCCTCCCGGTCCAGATGGGATCGAGAGGAGAGGGGGAGAGACGTGGGTGAGTGGGGGGTGTCGGTTAGGGTCTCGATAGGTGGGTGGATAAGGGAGCGGGGTTGGGCTGGCCGGTTGGCCTTTGCCAGGTTAGGCCGGTGGCCTGCTGGACCGTAGCCCAATGGGGGGGGGGTACTTTCTTTTCTTTTCTTTGTTTTGTTTTGTTTTCTCTTAGTTTGCTTTTCTGTTTTCATTTTAGTTTCTGATATTTTTAGTTTCTTTAAAATACTAAGTTAGCACCTAAATTAGTATCATCAAAATAGGACACTGCCAAACCTAGTTTGAACCCAAAATAAATTAGTTTAATATTTCTATATTTTCAAAAGCAATTAAATTATTATTTTAGCCACTGGTTTTAATTAGTTTTAGGGCATTTAAACACTTTGAAAAATTTGGTTCCACCACCAAAACTAGTTAGGGATTATTTGACACATGATGAACATTTTAGTTTTAATATTTGAAAACTTTTATTGTTTGCTTGATTTTGAATTTGAATTTGAATCGGTTTTAAACTAACGCGAGTTTATCGACAGTAACCGAGGTGACATGGCATCATTAGCAGAGGTTCACTGTAGCTTAATTACCCGGGCGTCACACCAAGCCTGGAACTGAGTGCTCCTACTACAAAGGAAATGGTCATTGGAAGTGGAACTGCCCTAGATACTTGGCGGATAAGAAGGATGGCAAAGTGAACAAAAGTATATTTGATATACATGTTATTGATCTGTACTTTACTAGTGTTTATAGAAACACCTCAGTATTTGATACTGGTTTAGTTGCTAAGAGTAGTAACTAAAAACATGAGTTGTAGAATGAACACATACTAGTTATGGGAAAGTGACGATGTGTGTTGGAAATGATTCCAAGGTTGATAAGATCACCATCGCACACTCCCTCTACCTTCGAGATTAGTGTTGGACCAAAATAAATGTTATTTGGTATTTGCGTTGAGCATGAATATGGTTGGATCATGTTTATTGCAATACTTATTCATTTAAAGTCAAAGAATAATTGTTGTTCTGTTTACATGAATAAAACTTTCTATGGTCATACACTTAATATAAATGGTTTACTGAATCTCGATCGTAATGATACGCATATTCATAATATTAATGCCAAAAGATGCAAAGTTAATAATGATAATGTAACATGTTTGTGGCACTGCCGTTTAGGTCATATTGGTGTAAAGCGCATGAAGAAACTCCATACTGATGGGCTTTTGGAATCACTTGATTATGAATCACTTGATGCTTTCAAACATGCCTTATGGGCAAGATGACTAAGACTCCGTTCTCCGGAACAATGGAGCGAGCCACTGACTTATTGGAAATAATACATACTGATGTATGCAGTCCGATGAGTGTTGAGGCTCGCGACGGGTATCATTATTTTCTGTCCTTCACAGATGATTTGAGCAGATATGAGTATATCTACTTAATCAAACACAAGTCTGAAACGTTTGAAAAGTTCAAAGAATATTCAGAGTGAAGTGGAGAATGATCGTAACAAGAAAATAAAGTTTCTATGATCTGATCGCGGAAGCGAGTATTTGAGTTACGAGTTTGGCCTTCATTCGAAACAATGTGGAATAGTTTCGCAACTCATGCCACCTGGAACACCACAACATAATGGTGTGTCGGAATGTCGTAACCGTACTTTATTAGATATGGTGTGATCTATGATGTCTCTTACGGATTTACCACTATCATTTTGGGGTTATGCATTAGAGACAGCTGCATTCACGTTAAATAGGGCACCGTCTAAAAATTCGTTGAGACGACACTGTATGAACCGTGGTTTAGCAAGAAACCTAAGCTGTCATTTCTTAAAAGTTTGGGGTTGCGATACTTATGTGAAAAAGTTTCAGCCTGATAAGCTCAAACCCAAATCAGAGAAGTGCGTCTTCATAGGATACCCAAAAGAAACTATTGGGTACACCTTCTATCACAGATCCGAAGGCAAGATCTTTGTTGCTAGGAGTGGATCCTTTCTAGAGAAGGAGTTTCTCTCGAAAGAAGTGAGTGGGAGGATAAGTAGAACTTGATGAGGTAATTATACCTTCTCCCGAATTGGAAAGTAGGTCATCACAAAAATCAGTTCCAGTGATTCCTACACCAATTAGTGAGGAAATTAATGATGATGATCATGAAACTTCGGATCAAGTTACTACAGAACTTTGTAGGTCAACCAGAGCATGATCCGCACCAGAGTGGTACGGTAATCCTGTACGGGAAGTCATGTTACTAGACCATGATGAACTTACAAACTATGAGGAAGCGGATGATGAGCCCAGATTCCGCGAAATGGCTTGAGGCCATGAAATCTGAGATGGGATCCATGTATGAAAACAAAGTGTGGACTTTGATGGATTTGCCCGATGATCGACAAACCATAGAAAATAAATGGATCTTCAAGAGGAAGACGGACGCTGATAGTAGTGTTATTATCTACAAAGCTCGAGTTGTCGCAAAAAGGTTTTCGACAAGTTCAAGGTGTTGACTACAATGAGATTTTCTCACTCGTATCGATGCTTAAGTCTGTCCGAATCATGTTAGCAATTGTCGCATTTTATGAAATCTCGCAAATGGATATCAAAACTACATTCCTTAATGGATTTATTAAAAAAGAGTTGTATATGATGCAACCAGAAGGTTTTGTCAATCCTAAAGGTGCTAACGAAGTGTGCAAGCTCCAGCGATCCATTTATGGACTGGTGCAAGCATCTCGGAGTTGGAATATACACTTTGATAAGTTGATCAAAGCATACAATTTTATACAGACTTGAAGTGAAGCCTGTATTTACAAGAAAGTGAGTGGGAGCACTACAACCTTTCTGATAAGTATATGTGAATGACATATTGATGATCGGAAATGATGTAGAATTTTGTGGAAAGCATAAAGGAGTGTTTGAAAGGAGTTTTTCGAAGAAAGACCTCGGTAAAGTTGCTTACATATTGGGCATCAAGATCTATAGTGATAGATCAAGACGCTTGATAAGTTTTTTCAATGAGTACATATCTTGACAAGATTTTGAAGTAGTTCAAAATGGAATAGTCAAAGAAGGAGTTCTTGCTTGTGTCGCAAGGTGTAAACTTGAGTAAAGACTCAAACCCGACCACAGCAAAAAATAGAAAAAGAATGAAAAGTCATTCCCTACGCCTCTGTGACGCCCCGAAACCGATGCTGCAGACGCCTTCCAGTTATTTCGTTGTTGTTGTTTGTTTTATTTGTTTTTTGCATTCATCATGTCATCATGAGCATTGCATCCACATGTTTTCATAAAACTTGCACCCGATCGTAGTTGTCGCGTTCCCCCTTGCTTTCGTGACCGTTCCGAGACCAACCTTGTTCTTCGTTTTCCCTCTTGCTTAAACCGGAGTCTCTCTGTACAGTGCACAGACCCCCCTCGTGTGCGCGTCCGAAACTTACTCGAACCCGACCCGAACAGTCGTCATCGTTGGGTCCAGATAAACCTCAAGCATCCCTAAAGCATCTTCGGTTCCTTCATGTGACTCCCTAACCTATTTATCTTGACCGTCCGATTACGATCAAAGCATGCAATATAGCCTTCGTTTTGGACCTCCTAGTATATATAGACCCCTAACCCTAAATTTGAGGAGAGCTGTCCCATCGTTCCCTCACCCGCCGCCGCCACTCTCCTGCATCCACCTCGGGATCCTCCCAGTCCCCACCGAGCCAATCACCAGCCTCATTCGCCCCGATCCAAAATTCCATCAGCCTCATGTTTCCTCAATCCTCGAGCTCCCGCAGCCAGCTCCCATGCTCGATCTCTCCCGCAGCCAGCTGGCGCCCGATCCAGGATGGATCGAGGCTAGGGTCTCGCACGCCTCTGCCTCCTCTGCTGCCGAGCGTGACCCACCTTCGTATCCTCCACCCCGCCGGTGAACCCAGCCACCAAAGCTTCCCCTCATGCACCTCGTCCCTGCTCGTCCTCCTCTCGGTTGGATGGAGCAAGAGCTCGCGCCCGAGGCCTCCCATCCCCTCGCACATACACGCCTGAGCTCGACCTCCTCTGCTGCCTTCACGTCGTCTTCCCCGAGCAGGAGCTCATGCCCAAGTTCCTCCGCCACTAGCAGCTCCACCGGGGCCCTTGCGTCGTCGAGTTCCACCAAGACCAGCCCCGAGCCTCACTCCAGCCGCCCAAGACCTCCAAGCTGAGCCACAACCTCCCTGCTCTTCCTTCCCTTTCTCTATTTCTTCTCCTTCCCCCCGCTCATCTCTCTGTTGCCTCCATAGGTCCGGTCGGCCTCCGTCAGCCCCGCCGTGCCTCCTTGGGCTTCCTTCGCAACCACGTGCCCGTCCTGGAGCTCCCGTTCCATGTCCTCCGCGCCGCGCTGCCTCCTTCTATTGGGAGCAGACAGAGGAAGCCGCCCCTGCTGCATTGACCGCCAAGTCCAATCGTCGCCCAGATCCGTCGAGCCCGGCCATCTCCGCCATTCTCGATCCTCCCCACCACCCAAGTCCCTCGTCGGAGTCGCGCCCAAGTCCCTCGGCTCCATCGCCTCGCCAAGTCCCGCCGCCATGCCCGACCTCGCCTCTGCTTCATGCGGTTTGAGCAAGCGCTGCCGCCCCCCCTGCGTTGACTGGTCCAGCACCAGCGTGGACGAGCGCCACTCGCAAGCGCGAGGCCACCTCCCCCTTCGCCTGTTGACCGCGGCCCAGCTACCACCTCCACCGACCTGGGCCGAAGCCCATGGTGAGCCTCCTCCGAGCCCCTCTGCCCTCTGCACTATTGGGCCAGTTCAAGTTTCAGCCCGTGGACGTTTTTTTTCCAGTTCTGGACGATTTGCTAATTATCCCAGGATTTACAGTTTTGCAAAAAAGTCCTTACACATCATGCATATAATAACTCATTAACCGTGCATCGGTTTAAAATGTATTATATATGTAAAATGCTTAGAATTTCATCTAGTATCATTATATGCAACCTTTATCCATGTTAAAAAAAGCTTAAAATGTTGTTTGATTTAAATTTGCTCAAATGCCATGCTAAAATGCTTTATTTCATAACTAATTAACCGTAGCTCTGAATTTAATAAACTTTATATGTAAATGGGGTAGAAAATGCATAGAATAACTTGGTTCACTTTATTTTGATGTTTAAGAACTTTAAAATATGGTTTAGGGCAGAACAGTACCAAATCCAAAATATGCACATGGGGATTTTCCGGAATTGTTGTTTGTTGTTCCGGCCTCATTTAAACTTGCCTAGATAGGTAGTTTAATTATGCTTCATCCCTTGCCATGTTTAATAACATTAAATATTGTTGGGTACATAAACGAGAGCGAACTAAATAACTTGAATGTGGTGTTTCGTCAATATGCAACTCATTGCATATTGAGCTCCACTTAATTTGTAGTGTTATTTGTTGCACTTTGCCATGCCATGCTCACTAAACCAGACATGCATCATGCTTGATTTTGCATCATGCCATGTTTATGTGATGGTTGTTTACTATGTCGTTTGCTTCTTTCCGGTTGCGCTTGTGAGGATTCGTTCGTCTACATCCGTTTGTCTTCTTCATGGACTCATTCTTCTTCCTTGCGGGATCCCAGGCAAGATGACCATTACCCTCGATATCACTTCTATCTTTGCTTGCTAGTTGTTCGCTCTATCGCTATGTCGCGCTACCTACCACTTGTCATATCATGCCTCCCATATTGCCATGTCAAGCCTCTAACCCACCTTCCTAGCAAACCGTTGCCTGGCTATGTTACCGCTTTTGCTCAGCCCCTCTTATAGCGTTGTTAGTTGTAGGTGAAGTTGAAGATTTCGCCGTGTTGGAACATGATTATGTTCGGATATCACAATATCTCTTATTTTAATTAATGCATCTATATACTTGGTAAAGGGTGAAAGGCTCGGCCTTATGCCTGGTGTTTTGTTCCACTCTTGCCGCCCTAGTTTCCATCATACCGGTGTTATGTTCCTTGATTTTGCGTTCCTTACGCGGTTCGGTGTTATGGGAACCCCTGGACAGTTTGCTTTGAACAAAAAACCTCTAGCAAGGCACAACCTTGGTTTTAACATTTGCCACCTAAGCCCTTTCCCTTGGGTTCTGCAGACTCAAGGGTCATCTTTATTTTAAACCCCCGGGCCAGTGCTCCTCTGAGTGTTGGTCCAACCTGTCAGCCGCCGGTGGCCACCAGGGGCAACTCTGGGCTGGCCTACTGGAAGTTTGGAAAATCCAGTGTGCCCTGAGAACGAGATATGTGCAACTCCTATCAGGATTTGTGGCACATTCGGGCGGCTTTGCTGGTCTTGTTTTACCATTGTCGAAAGTCGTGCCCGCGGTTATGTGGCAGATGAGAATTTGTTAATATACTGTTGTAGAGAACTTGACACTTGACTTAATTAAAATGCATCAACTGCGTGTGTAGCCGTGATGCTTTTCGGCGAAGTCCGGGAAGTGAACATGGTTCTTGTGTTATGGTTGTGCGTAAGTAGTTTTAGGATCACATCTTGATCACTTCTAGTTTCACGACCATTGCGTTGCTTCTCTTCTCGCTCTTATTTGCGTATGTTAGCCACCATATTTGCTTAGTGCTTGCTGCAGCTCCACCTCATTACCCCATCCTACCAATAAGCTTAAATATTCTTGATCTCGCAGGTTTTGAGATTGCTGAGTCCTCGTGACTCACAGATACTACCAAAACAGTTGCAGGTGTCGATGAGTCCAGTGCAGGTGACACAACCGAACTCAAGTGGGAGTTCGATGAGGACTTGGTCGTTACTATGTTTCGTTTCCAGATGATCAGTAGTGGTGCCCAGTTGGGACGATCGGGGATCTAGCATTTGGGGTTATCTTCTTTTCATTTGTATTTGTCCGTAGTCGGACTATGTGTGTACTCTGAGTGATGTATGTTTAAATAATGTTTTGTGTGAAGTGGCGATTGTAAGCCAACTCTTTATCCCTTTCTTATTCAGTACATGGGATTGTGTGAAGATTACCCCTCTTGCAACAAACCCACCATGCGGTTATGCCTCCCAGTCGTGCCTCGACACGTGGGAGATATAGCCGCATCGTGGGCGTTACAGCCTCAGTCATAGGTTCTATAAAATATGCTATGCTGTGAACCATACCTATTGTGTACTTCACCATGAGTTTGGCAAGAGGGTATAATAGTGATCCAGGAGTGGATCACTCGACAACGGTCAAAATTATCCTTAGTGGAATAAGAAAGTGTTTCTCGGTTATGGAGGTGATAAAGAGTTCTTCGTAAAGAGTTACGCCAATGCAAGCTTTTACACCGATCCGGATGACTCTCAGTCTCAATCTGGATACATATTGAAAGTGGGAGCAATTAGCTATAGTAAATCCATGCAGAGCATTGTATACATAGAAAGTTTGTAAAATACATACGGCTCTGAATGTGACAGACCCATTGACTAAGCTTCTCTCACAAGCAAAACATGATCACACCTTAGTACTCTTTGGGTGTTAATCACATAGCAATGTGAACTAGATTATTTACTCTAGTAAAACCCTTTGGGTATTAGTCACATGGCGATGTGAACTAATCACATGGTGACGTGAACTATTGGCGTGAAATCACATGGCGTGTGAACAAGATAATTGATTCTAGTGCAAGTGGGAGACTGAAGGAAATATGCCCTAAAGGCAATAATAAAGTTTTTATTTATATTTCCTTATATCATGATAAATGTTTATTATTCATGCAAGAATTGTATTAACCAGAAACTTAGTACATGTGTGAATACATAGACAAAACAGAATGTCTGTAGTATGCCTCTACTTGACTAGCTCGTTAATCAAAGATGATTAAGTTTCCTGACCTTAGACATGTGTTGTCATTTGATGAACGGGATCACATCATTAGGAGAATGATGTGATGGACAAGACCTATCCGTTAACTTAGCACTATGATCATTTAGTTTATTGCTATTGCTTTCTTCATGACTTATAGATGTTCCTATGACTATGAGATTAAGCAACTCCCGAATACCGGATGAACACTTAGTGTGCTATCAAACGTCACAACGTAACTGGGTGATTATAAAGATGCTCTACAGGTGTCTCCGATGGTGTTTGTTGAGTTGGCATAGATCGAGATTAGGATTTGTCACTCTGATTGTCTGAGAGGTATCTCTGGGCCCTCTCGGTAATGCACATCACTATAAGCCTTGCAAGCAATGTGACTAATGAGTTAGTTGCGGGATGATGAATTACGGAACGAGTAAAGAGACTTGCCGGTAACGAGATTGAACTAGGTATGATGATACCGACGATCGAATCTCGGGCAAGTAACATACTGATGACAAAGGGAACAACATATGTTGTTATGCGGTTTGACCGACAAAGATGTTCGTAGAATATGTAGGAGCCAATATGAGCATCCAGGTTCCGCTATTGGTTATTGACCGGATATGTGTCTCGGTCATCTCTACATAGTTCTCGAACCCGTAGGGTCCGCACGCTTAACGTTTGATGACGATTTGTATTATGAGTTATGTGATTTGATGACCGAAGTTTGTTCGGAGTCCCGCATGAGATCACGGACATGACGAGGAGTCTCGAAATGGTTGAGATGTAAATATCAACATATTGGAAGGCTATATTTGGACACCGGAAAGGTTCTGAGTGGTTCGGGTATTTTTCGGAGTACCGGAGAGTTACGAGAATTTGCCGGGGGAAGTAGTGGGCCTTAATGGGCCATACAGGAAAGGAGAAAGGGGCCTCAAGGGTTGTCCCCCCCCCCCCCATGGCAAGTCCAAATTGGACTAGGGATGGGGCGGTGCCCACCTCTCTTTCCTTCTCCCTCTCCTACTCCTTCCCTCTCTCCCCTCTTGGAAAAGGAAGGGGACTCCAACTAGGATTGGGAATCCTAGTTGAACTCCCCCTATAGGCGCGCCCCTCCTTGGCCGGCCTCCTCTTCCTGAAGGAAATATGCCCTAGAGGCAATAATAAAGTTGTTATTTATATTTCCTTATATCATGATAAATGTTTATTATTCATGCTAGAATTGTATTAACCGGAAACTTAGTACATGTGTGAAGAGTGTCACTAGTATGCCTCTACCTGACTAGCTCATTGAATCAAAGATGGTTAAGTTTCCTAGCCATAGACATGAGTTGTCATTTGATTAACGGGATCACATCATTAGAGAATGATGTGATTGACTTGACCCATTCCGTTAGCTTAGCACTTGATCGTTTAGTATGTTGCTATTGCTTTCTTCATGACTTATACATGTTCCTATGACTATGAGATTATGCAACTCCCGAATACCGGAGGAACACCTTGTGTGCTATCAAACGTCATAACATAACTGGGTGATTATAAAGATGCTCTACAGGTGTCTCCGAAGGTGTTTGTTGGGTTGGCATAGATCGAGATTAGGATTTGTCACTCCGAGTATCGGAGAGGTATCTCTGGGCCCTCTCGGTAATGCACATCACTATAAGCCTTGCAAGCAATGTAACTAATGAGTTAGTTGTGGGATGATGCATTACGGAACGAGTAAAGAGACTTGCCGGTAACGAGATTGAAATAGGTATTGAGATATCGACGATCGAATTTTGGGCAAGTAACACACCGATGACAAAGGGAACAACGTATGTTGTTATGCGGTTTGACCGATAAAGATCTTCGTAGAATATGTAGGAGCCAATATGAGAATCCAGGTTCCGTTGTTGGTTATTGACCGGAGATGATTCTTGGTTATGTCTACATAGTTCTCGAACCCGTAGGGTCCGCACGCTTAACATTCGGTGACGATCGGTATTATGAGTTTATCTGTTTTGATGTGCCCGTAGGGTTCAAGTATTTATCGGAGTACCGGAGAGTTACGGGAATTCGCCGGGGAGTATATGGGCCTTATTGGGCTTTAGGGGAGAGAGAGAGGGGGGCTGCCTAGGGCAGGCCGCGCGCCCCCCCAAGGCCTAGTCTGAATTGGACTAGGGGGAGGGGCGGCGCCCCCTCCTTCCTTCCCTTCTATCTTCCCCTTCCTTCTCTCCTACTCCTACTACTTGGAAGGGGGGGAATCCTACTCCGGTGGGAGTTGGACTCCCCAGGGCGCGCCATAGTAGGGGGTCGGCCCTCCCCCTCCTCCACTCCTTTATATACGGGGGAGGGGGGCACCCCATAGACACACAAGTTGATCAGTGATCTTTTATCCGTGTGCGATGCCCCCCTCCACCTAGGGATGGCAGTTTTGCCCATGGATATGGGTACCCGCGGGTACCCTACCCGAAAACAGTGGGCATGGGTGATACTTTCTACCATTTCATACCCATGGGTAATGGGTATCCATACCCGCAAAATGCATGGGTAGGGTATGGGTATGAAATTATACCCATGGGTGACCCATTGGATACCCAGAAAAAAATTAAACCCAATAATATCTGGGTAAACCTACAGTAATTAGCATTGCAAGTTTCCAAACTTGATTTTTTTTCAAAGTTAGTTTGTAATGGAGATTAAGATATTTGTCTTTCAATTGTCATTTTGAAATTTTGATGTAAGTGCAAACCAGATTGGGATGGTCGAGTACCTAACTTTAGTTTTAGGCCCTTTTGTTGTCTTACCTTTATCATGCCAATGTTATATATTGTACCCAACGGATACCCATTGGGTATAATATACCCGATGGGTATGGGCATGGGTACCAATTTATGCCCATGGATATTGAAATGGGTGGGTATAGAAAATACATATGGGTATGGGTTCGGGCAGTAAAAGGTTGTACCCGCCCATAACCTACCCATTGCCATCCCTACCTCCACCATAATCCACCTCGGTTATATCGTAGCGGTGCTTAGGCGAAGCCCTGCGTCGGTAGCATCATCATCACCGTCATCACGCCGCCGTGCTGACGGAACTCTCCCTCGAAGCTCTACTAGATCATGAGTTCGTGGGACGTCACCGAGCTGAACTTGTGCAGATCGCGGAGGTGTGATACGTCTCCAACGTATCTATAATTTATGAAGTATTCATGCTATTATATTATCCATCTTGGATGTTTATGGGCTTTATTTTACACTTTTATATTATTTTGGGACTAACCTATTGACCCGAGCCCAAGCGATTCTGTTTTTCCCTTGTTTGATGTTTGAAGAAAAGAAATATCAAACGGAGTCGAAACGGAATGAAACCTTCTGGAGAAGTTATTGTTGGAAAGAAAGCAACCCGGGGGACTTGGAGTCCACATCAAGAAAGCAACGAGGAAGGCACGAGGCAGGGGGGCGCGCCCACCCTCCCTGGGCGCGCCCTCCACCCTTGTGGGCCCCTCATGGCTCCCCTGACGTATTTCTTCCTCCTATATATACCAATATACCCTAAAACCACAGGGGAACAGAAGAGATCGGGAGTTTCGCCGCCGCAAGCCTCTGTAGCCACCAAAAACCAATCGGGACCCTGTTCCGGCACCCTGCCGGAGGGGGGAACCCTCACCGGTGGACATCTTCATCATCCCGACGCTCCCCATGACGAGGAGGGAGTAGTTCACCCTCAGGGCTGAGGGTATGTACCAGTAGCTATGTGTTTGATCTCTCTCTCTCTCTCATGTTCTTAATTTGGCACGATCTTGATGTATCGTGAGCTTTGCTATTATAGTTGGATCTTATGTTGCTTCTCCCCCTCTACTCTCTTGTAATGGATTGAGTTTTCCCTTTGAAGTAATCTTATCGGATTGAGTCTTTAATGATTTGAGAACACTTGATGTATGTCTTGCCGTGCGTATCTGTGGTGACAATGGGATATCACGTGATTCACTTGATGTATGTTTTGGTGATCAACTTGCGGGTTCCGCCCATGAACCTATGCATAGGGGTTGGCACACGTTTTCGTCTTGATTCTCTGGTAGAAACTTTGGGGCACTCTTTGAGGTTCTATGTGTTGGTTGAATAGATGAATCTGAGATTTTGTGATGCATATCGTATAATCATACCCACGGATACTTGAGGTGACATTGGAGTATCTAGGTGACATTAGGGTTTTGGTTGATTTGTGTCTTAAGGTGTTATTCTAGTACGAACTCTAGGGCTGAACGGATTGATTGGAAAGAATAACTTTGAGGTGGTTTCGTACCCTACCATGATCTCTTCGTTTGTTCTTCGCTATTAGTGACTTTGGAGTGATTCTTTGTTGCATGTTGAGGGATAGTTATATGATCCAATTATGTTATTATTGTTGAGAGAACTTGCACTAGTGAAAGTATGAACCCTAGGCCTTGTTTCCTAGCATTGCAATACCATTTACGCTCACTTTTATCATTATTTACCTTGCTGTTTTTATATTTTCAGATTACAAAAACCTATATCTACCATCCATATTGCACTTGTATCACCATCTCTTCACCGAACTAGTGCACCTATACAATTTACCATTGTATTGGGTGTGTTGGGGACATAAGAGACTCTTTGTTATTTGGTTGCGGGGTTGCTTGAGAGAGATCATCTTCATCCTACGCCTCCCACGGATTGATAAACCTTACGTCATCCACTTGAGGGAAATTTTCTACTGTCCTACAAACCTCTGCACTTGGAGGCCCAACAACGTCTACAAGAAGAAGGTTGTGTAGTAGACATCAAGCAGTTTCTGGCGCCGTTGCCGGGGAGGTGAGTGCTTGAAGGTATATCTTTAGATCTTGCAATCGAATCTTTTTGTTTCTTGTTTTAGCACTAGTTAGTTTATAAAAGAAAATTACAAAAAAATGGAATTGAGTTTACCTCATATGCTTCATCTTTTTAATATATTTCGTGAGTATGATGGGAAGGAAAATTGTGCCAAAGTGTTAGAAGAAGAATGCATTAAAATGTTTGGCACTAAATCTTTGAATGATTAGCATGATTGCAATGTTGTTAGTATGAACTCCTTGAATATCCATGGTACTAATGATGATTGCACTAGTCATGATGAAAATATCTCTTATAAGCATGCGATTTTTGTGGAGTGTATTGGGTTTGCAAGTACACACCAAATAGGGAAGACAGATATTGCAAGAGGCATAAGCATTTAGAAACTGAATTGTTGCAAGAAAGGCTAGATGTTAGTGCTGAAAATTTAAATTTTCTTGGCTGCACTTGTGAATTTTGCAATGAACGGGGTCATTTAACTATCCGATGCAAATTGTTTCATGATCTAATCGTGTCCAAAAATTGTGATGACTTGATTTCCCTTGCACAATATAATGAACTTAGTATGCTTATGGGCTACGAAGAAATGAAACGTATGACTAATTATATTCCAGAATTTGCCCGTTATAAACTTCTTGAATTTGATCTAGAGGAAATTTATATGTATTGTGCGGTGAATTGCATTGAAAATCCTTATATTGCCAATTACATAAAGAAAAGAAAACAAATAGAAGATGAAGAGAATACTAATGAAAGGGAAGAGACTTCCCAATATCCTCCTATTATTTCTTATGATGAATCAGGTAACGAGGAGGAGCCTTCTATTCAATCAATCTCATTAATAAGGAGCTCCAAAAAGAGGATTGAACCCACACATGACGTGGTGAAAAAGAAGAAAAGAAAAATTAAGAGAGGTAAAAAGATATCTCTCCCAAATAAAGTTGCTGCCATTATTGTTGTGCCTCATGAAAATGAAGATGATGCACTTGATGATCATCTCGTTATGCCTATTGCTTGTTGTGATGATTATGATTGGGAAGATAATAATACTTCTTATGATCTTGAAAATCTTTTTGGCACTTGCTTGGAAGAATATGATAATTGCTATACTATTGGTGCTACCCATACTATTAATGATGAGAGTGATTATGCTTATGATATGAAAAGGCCCAAGCTTGGGGATGCTATGTTTGATGAAGATGATGTTTTTGAGAATATATTTGTTGAAATTAATGTTTGTCCCAAGCTTGGGGATGCTATGTTTAATAATGATGATATTTTTAGCCTCCCAAGTTTTGATATGCAAAGTTGTTATGATGATAGCATGCCTTCTACCTATGATGATTATATTAATGAAAGTGGGTTTGGAAGAGTGTCAACTTTAGGAAGTAATGATCCCACTATTTTGGAGGATGTTGAATCTTATTGTGATAATTATGAAAGTGGATTTGGAGAGGTCATGACTTTATTTAGTGATGAATCCACTATTTCGGAAGAGGTTTCAATTGATTATGATGAGAACAAAGTTGCTACTTATGATGATTATTGTGATGAAACTTATGCTATAAAGAGTAGTTATGATTATATTTATAAAACTTGTCATGATTATGATTACCCTTTTTCTGAACATTACTCATTTAGTGTGGAAACAATTTATGGTATTCGAGTCTCTTATGATACTCTCATTATTCCAAATGAGAAGAATTTTGCTTATGTGGAGAGTAGTAAATTTTGTATGCAAGTAGATCATGAAAAGAATGCTTTAGGTGCTGGTTATATTGTTGAATTCATTCATGATGCTACTGAAAATTATTATGAGGGAGGAACATATGCTTGTAGGAATTGCAATAATATCAAGTTTCCTCTCTGTGTGCTTAAACTTTTGAAGTTATGCTTGTTTTGCCTTCCTATGCTAGTTGATTATTGTTCCCATAAGTTGTTTTCTCACAAAATCCCTATGCATAGGAAGTGGGTTAGACTTAAATGTGCTAGTCATATTCTTCATGATGCTCTCTTTATGTTTCAATTCTTATCTTTTTGTGAGCATCATTGAAATCACCATGCCTAGCTAGGGGCGTTAAACGATAGCGCTTGTTGGGAGGCAACCCAATTTTATTTTAGTTTCTTGATTTTTGGATCTGTTTAGGAATAAATAATCCATCTAGCTTCTGTTTAGATGTGGTTTTGTGTTTTAATTAGTGTGTGTGCCAAGTAGAACCTTTGGGAAGACTTGGGTGAAGTCTTTATGATCATGCTGTAAAAAAACAGAAACTTTAGCGCTCACGAGATTAGCTAATTTTTTTTACTGGAGAGTGCTATTTAGTTGATTCTTTTTGCAGATGATTACTAGAAAAATTCCTCAGGTCCACCAATTTATTTTAGAATTTTTGGAGTTCCAGAAGTTTGCGTTAGTTACAGATTACTACAGACTGTTCTGTTTTTGACAAATTCTGTTTTTCATGTGTTGTTTGCTTATTTTGATGACTCAATGGCTAGTAAAATAGTTTATAAACCATAGAGAAGTTGGAATACAGTAGATTTAACACCAATACAAATAAATAATGAGTTCTTTACAAGACCTTGAAGTGGTGTTTTGTTTTCTTTCGCTAACGGAGCTTACGAGTTTTCTGTTGAGTTTTGTGTTGTGAAGTTTTCAAGTTTTGGGTAAAGATTCGATGGACTATGGAATAAGGAGTGGCAAAAGACTAAGCTTGGGGATGCCCAAGGCACCCCAAGGTAATATTCAAGGATAACCAAGTGTCTAAGCTTGGGGATGGCCCGGAAGGCATCCCCTCTTTCGTCTTCATTCATCGGTAACTTTACTTGGAGCTATATTTTTATTCACCACATGATATGTGTTTTACTTGGAGCGTCATTTTATTTTATTTAGATTTGCTTGCTGTTTGAATAAAATACCAAGATCTGAAATTATTAAATGAGAGAGTCTTCACATAGTTACATAATTATTTAACTACTCATTGATCTTCACTTATATCTTTCGGAGTAGTTTGTCATTTACTCGTGTGCTTCACTTATATCCTATGAGTAAATGGTTGAATGATTTGAATGTCATAAATCTGAAACTATATATGTTTCATATGCCTTTCCCATGGGGAGTAATGCCTTCACATATAAGAAGTAGAGGTGGTAAATTTGTTGAAGGTTAGCAAACATTGTATTGGTCACTTGAACAATTCATGAAAGAATATTGAAGGAAGAGAGATTTCACATATAAATATATTATCTTGGACATCTTCTATGATTGTGAGCCCCATTAATTATTTTCAAACCTGAGCAAATTAGTTGAAGTTAGACAAGGAAGACAATATAATGAGTTATTCTTGGGTATATTTGTATAGAAGTTATATTGTTATGGATCTTCTAACATGTGGTGCTTGCTATTTAGAATCCTTTGCTAGCCAAAATATCTGTACTAAGCGGGAATACTGCTTGTGCATCCAAAATCCTTGAACCAAGTTTCTTCCATGAGTGTCCACCATACCTACCTATATGCGATATTTACCTGCGTTCCATGTAAATTTGCATGTGCCAAACTCTAAACCTTCAAATAATAATCTGTTTTGTATGCCCGAATCCTCATGTAGCGACTAGGGGCTAGCAGTATCTTCCATGCTAGGTGGGTTATTCTCATGATGAGTGGACTCCACTCATCATTCACGAGAAAATGGCTGGTAACTGGGATGCCCAGTCCCATGATCAAAAGATCGCAATCAAGTCAAAAATAATTGCAAACAAAACTCCCCCAGGACTGATGTTAGTTGGAGGCACCCGTTGTTTCGGGCAAGCCATGGATTGATGATTGTTGGTGGAGGGGGGGGGGGGTAAAAATCTTTACCTTTCTATTTTGGAACCGCCTATAATGTATGTAGTATGGAAGATATTGGGAACTCTTGGTCGTTATGTTGACAATGAAAGCATACCTCTCAAAATTATTTTCATCTCTGTTTTTTGCTTCGAGCTCTGGCACCTCTGCAAATCCCTACTTCCCTCTGCGAAGGGCCTATATTTTACTTTTATGCAAGAGTCAGTAGTATTCCTTCTCATCCCAACCTACTCTTTAGTTGGCAAGCATCATGTGATGGAAAGATCTAGGCATATATGGCCATTCAAATATATTTGAGCATGAATTATTATTGTTGACATTACCCTTGAGGTAAAAGGTTGGGAGGCGAAACATTAAGCCCCTATCTTTCTCTGTGTTCGATGAATACTATTTGTTCTAAAAATATGCTTTGAGTGGTAGCAATCATGGAAGACTAAATGATAGTTGAGTATGTGGAATTTGCTAAATCAAAGCCCTGACATAGACTCTTCCTGAAAATAAGATGAATTGTAATTGTTTGATGACTAATAACATGGTTTGTTAGTTTTCAAGAAAGTTTATGATCTATACTTTAACATGTGAATAGTTTGTTACTTGATCATGCAAAGTTCTATGAGTTGAGCTACTGTTATGACATGTAATGATGCTAGGAAAGGTGATTGAAATTATCATTGATCAAACTTATGCACCTGCTAGCATTCACACTTCATAAATTATTTCTTTTATCATTTACCTACTCGAGGACGAGCAAGAATTAAGCTTGGGGATGCTAATACGTCTCCAACGTATCTATAATTTATGAAGTATTCATGCTATTATATTATCCATCTTGGATGTTTATGGGCTTTATTTTACACTTTTATATTATTTTTGGGACTAACCTATTGACCCAGAGCCCAGTGCCAGTTCCTGTTTTTCCCTTGTTTCAGTGTTTCGAAGAAAAATAATATATCAAACTGAGTCGAAACGGAATGAAACCTTTTGGAGAAGTTATTTTTGGAAAGAAAGCAACCCGGGGGACTTGGAGTCAACGTCAAGAAAGCAATGAGGAAGGCACGAGAAGGGGGGCGCGCCCACCCCCTGGGCGCGCCCTCCACCCTCGTGGGCCCCTCGTGGCTCCCTTGACGTATTTCTTCCTCCTATATATACCAATATACCCTAAAACCATCAGGGAACAGAAGAGATCGGGAGTTCCGCCGCCGCAAGCCTCTGTAGCCACCAAAAACCAATCGGGACCCTGTTCCGGCACCCATCCGGAGGGGGGAACCCTCACCGGTGGCCATATTCATCATCCCGACGCTCTCCATGACGAGGAGGGAGTAGTTCACCCTGGGGGCTGAGGGTATGTACCAGTAGCTATGTGTTTGATCTCTCTCTCTCTCTCTCTCTCTCTCTCTCTCTCTCTCTCGTGTTCTTGATTTGGCACGATCTTGATGTATCGCGAGCTTTGCTATTATAATAGGATCTTATGTTGCTTCTCCCCCTATACTCTCTTGTAATGGATTGAGTTTTCCCTTTGAAGTAATCTTATCGGATTGAGTCTTTAATGATTTGAGAACACTTGATGTATGTCTTGCCGTGCGTATCTGTGGTGACAATGGGATATCACATGATTCACTTGATGTATGTTTTGGTGATCAACTTGCGGGTTCCGCCCATGAACCTATGCATAGGGGTTGGCACACGTTTTCGTCTTGATTCTCCGGTAGAAACTTTGGGGCACTCTTTGAGATTCTATGTGTTGGTTGAATAGATGAATCTGAGATTTTGTGATACATATCGTATAATCATACCCACGGATACTTGAGGTGACATTAGAGTATCTAGGTGACATTAGGGTTTTGGTTGATTTGTGTCTTAAGGTGTTATTCTAGTACGAACTCTAGGGCTGAACGGATTGATTGGAAAGAATAACTTTGAGGTGGTTTTGTACCCTACCATAATCTCTTCGTTTGTTCTCCGCTATTAGTGACTTTGGAGTGACTCTTTGTTGCATGTTGAGGGATAGTTATATGATCCAATTATGTTATTATTGTTGAGAGAACTTGCACTAGTGAAAGTATGAACCCTAGGCCTTGTTTCCTAGCATTGCAATACCGTTTACGCTCAATTTTATCATTAGTTACCTTGTTGCTTTATATTTTCAGATTACAAAAACCTATATCTACCATCCATATTGCACTTGTATCACCATCTCTTCGCCGAACTAGTGCACCTATACAATTTACCATTGTATTGGGTGTGTTGGGGACACAAGAGACTCTTTGTTATTTGGTTGCAGGGTTGCTTGAGAGAGACCATCTTCATCCTACGCCTCCCACGGATTGATAAACCTTAGGTCATCCACTTGAGGGAAATTTGCTACTGTCCTACAAACCTCTGCACTTGGAGGCCCAACAACGTCTACAAGAAGAAGGTTGTGTAGTAGACATCAAGGTGTCGTACTTACGGTACTAGGATCGGTCGATCGTGAAGACATACGACTACATCAACCACATTGTCATAATGCTTCCGCTTACGGTCTACGAGGGTACGTGGATGACACTCTCCCCTCTCATTGCTATGCATCACCATGATCTTGCGTGTGCGTAGGAATTTTTTTTAATTGCTACGTTACCCGACAGTGGCATCAAAGCCAGGTTTATGCATAGATGTTATATGCACGAGTAGAACACAAGTGATTTGTGGGCGATACAAGTCATACTGCTTACCACCATTTCATACTTTGATTCGGCGGTATTGTTGGATGAAGCGGCCCGGACCGACATTACGCGTACACTTACGCGAGATTGGTTCTACCGACGTGCTACGCACACAGGTGGCTGGCGGGTGTCAGTTTCTCCAACTTTAGTTGAATCGAGTGTGGCTACGCCCGGTTCTTGGGAATCATTGTTGGACTCCCCCTATAGGCGCGCCCCTCCTAGGCCGGCCTCCTCTTCCTGAAGGAAATATGCCCTAGAGGCAATAATAAATTTGTTATTTATATTTCCTTATATCATGATAAATGTTTATTATTCATGCTAGAATTGTATTAACCGGAAACTTAGTACATGTGTGAATACATAGACAAACAGAGTGTCACTAGTATGCCTCTACTTGACTAGCTCGTTGAATCAAAGATGGTTAAGTTTCCTAGCCATGGACATGAGTTGTCATTTGATTAACGGGATCACATCATTAGAGAATGATGTGATTGACTTGATCCATTCCGTTAGCTTAGCACTTGATCGTTTAGTATGTTGCTATTGCTTTCTTCATGACTTATACATGTTCCTATGACTATGAGATTATGCAACTCCCGAATACCGGAGGAACACATTGTGTGCTATCAAACGTCACAATGTAACTGGGTGATTATAAAGATGCTCTACATGTGTCTCCGAAGGTGTTTGTTGGGTTGGCATAGATCGAGATTAGGATTTGTCACTCCGAGTATCGGAGAGGAATCTCTGGGCCCTCTCGGTAATGCACATCACTATAAGCCTTGCAAGCAATGTAACTAATGAGTTAGTTGTGGGATGATGCATTACGGAACGAGTAAAGAGACTTGCCGGTAACGAGATTGAACTAGGTATTGAGATACCGACGATCGAATCTCGGGCAAGTAACATACCGATGACAAAGGGAACAACGTATGTTGTTATGCGGTTTGACCGATAAAGATCTTCGTAGAATATGTAGGAGCCAATATGAGCATCCAGGTTCCGTTGTTGGTTATTGACCGGAGATGAGTCTCGGTCATGTCTACATTGTGACGCCCCCGACTTAATCGTACACTAAGCATACATGCAAACGTGTACGATCAAGATCAAGGACTCACGGGAAGATATCACAACACAACTCTAAAAAAAGTCATACAAGCATCATAATACAAGCCAGGGGCCTCGAGGGCTCGAATACAAGTGCTCGATCGTAGACGAGTCAGCGGAAGCAACAATATCTGAGTACAGACATAAGTTAAACAAGTTTGCCTTAAGAAGGCTAGCACAAACTGGGATACATATCGAAAGAGACGCGGGCCTCCTGCCTGGGATCCTCCTAAACTACTCCTGGTCGTCGTCAGCGGCCTGCACGTAGTAGTAGGCACCTCCGGTGTAGTAGGAGTCGTCATCGACGGTGGCGTCTGGCTCCTGGGCTCCAGCATCTGGTTGCGACAACCAGGTAGAAGGGAAAGGGGAAAAGAGGGAGAAAAGCAACCGTGAGTACTCATCCAAAGTACTCGCAAGCAAGGAGCTACACTACATATGCATGGGTATATGTGTAAAGGGCCATATCGGTGGACTGAACTGCAGAATGCCGTAATAAGAGGGGATAGCTAATCACGTCAAGACTACGCTTGAGCCACCTCCATCTTGCAGCATGTAGAAGAGAGTAGATGGTAAGTTCACCAAGTAGCATCGCATAGCATACACCTACCCGGTGATCCCCTCCTCGTCGCCCTGTTAGAGAGCGATCACCGGGTTATATCTGGCACTTGGAAGGGTGAGTTTTATTAAGTATCCGGTTCTAGTTGTCATAAGGTCAAGGTACAACTCCAAGTCGTCCTGTTACTGAAGATCATGGCTATTCTAATAGATAAACTTCCCTGCAGGGGTGCACCACATAACCCAACACGCTCGATCCCATTTGGCCAGACACACTTTCCTGGGTCATGCCCGGCCTCGGAAGATCAACACGTCGCAGCCCTACCTAGGCACAACAGAGAGGTCAGCATGCCGGTCTAAATCCTATGGCGCGGGGTTCTGAGCCCATCGCCCATTGCACACCTGCATGTTGCATGGGCGGTCGGAAGCAGAACTAGCCCCCTTAATACAAAGCAGGCTTACGGTCCAATCCGACGCGCGCCGCTCACTCGCTGACGTCACGAAGGCTTCGGATGATACCACGACGTCGAGTGCCCATTACTATTCCCGCGTAGTTGGTTAGTGCGTATAGGTCAGTGGCCAGACTCAGATCAAATTCCAAGATCTCAACCTACCCTGTCACTCCGCCACAAAGTAACAGTCGGGGGCCGTCGGGAACCCAGGCCCACCTCTACTGGGATGGAGCCACCTGCCTCTTCAGCCCCCATCTCCGAATAGTATCATAAGTAATGTAACAATATAAAGTATATAGCATATGCATGTGATCACCTCCCGAAGTGATCACGGCCCAGTAGTATAGCAAGGCAGACGGACAAGAGTGTAGGACCACTGATGGAACACTAGCATCCTATACTAAGCATTTAGGATTGCAGGTAAGGGTAACAAATGTAGCAACAATGACAGGCCATGCAGCAGAATAGGATTAACCGAAAGCATTAACATGTTACACTACTCTAATGCAAGCAGTAGAGAGAAGTGTTGGGGAACGTAGTAATTTCAAAAAATTTCCTACGATCACGCAAGACCATGGTGATGGCGCAACAACGAGAGGGGAGAGTGTCCGTCCACGCACCCTCGTGACCGAAAGCGGAGCGTTATAACAACGCTGTTGATGTAGTCGACGCCTTCACGATCCGACCGATCCAAGCACCGAACGTCGGCACCTCCGAGTTCTGCACACGTTCAGCTCGATGGCGATCCCGGACTCCGATCCAGCAAAGTGTCGGGGATGAGTTCCGTCAAGACGACGGCGTGGTAGCGATGTTGATGCTCCACCGACGCAGGGCTTCGCCTAAGCTCATGACGATATGACTTCTCCGGCGAGGCTTCGCTTAAGCTCCGCGACGATATGACCAAGTGGAATATGGTGGAAGGGGCACCGACACGGCTAAGGAAAGATCCGTAGATCAACTTGTGTGTATTGGGGTGCCCCTGCCCCAGATATAAAGGAGACAAGGGGAGGTGGCGGCCCTAGAGGAGGCGCACCAAGGAGGAGTCCTACTCCCACCGAGTAGGACTCCCCCTCCTAGTTGGAGTAGGATTGGGGAGGGAAGGGGAAGGCGCCCCCTCTCCTTGTCCTATTCGGACTGGAAGGGGAGGGGCGCGCAGCCCACCTGGCCGGCCCTTCTCCTTCTCCCTTGAGGCCCATGAAGGCCCATATACCCCCGGGGTTCCGTAACCCCGGTGTTCCAGAACATCCTGTTTTCACTCGGAACCATTCCAAGTCCAAACATAGGCTTCAATATATCAATCTTTATGTCTCGACCATTTCGAGACTCCTCGTCATGTCCGTGATCACATCCGGGACTCGAACAACCTTCGTGCATCAATACTTATAAACTCATTATGAACTGTCATCGAAGCGTTAAGCGTGCGGACCCTACGGGTTCGAGAACTATGTAGACATGACCTAGAACCATTCTCGGTCAATAACCAATAGCGGAACCTGGATGCCCATATTGGTTCCTACATATTCTACGAAGATCTTTATCGGTCAAACCGCATAACGACATCGTTGTTCCCTTTGTCATCGGTATGTTACTTACCCGAGATTCGATCGTCGGTATCCAATACCTAGTTCAATCTCGTTACGTAAGTCTCTTTACTCGTTCCGTAATACATCATCTCACAACTAACTCATTAGTTGTAATGCTTGCAAGGCTTAGGTGATGTGCATTACCGAGAAGGCTCGAGATACCTCTCCGACAATCGGAGTGACAAAACCTAATCTCGAAATACGCCAACCCAACAAGTACCTTTGGAGACACCTGTAGTACTCCTTTATAATCACCCGATTCGTTGTGACGTTTGGTAGTACCAAAGTGTTCCTCCGTAAACGGAGTTGCATAATCTCATAGTTATAGGAACATGTATGGGTCATGAAGAAAGCATTAACATACTAAACGATCAAGTGTTAAGCTAACGGAATGGGTCATGTCAATCAGATCATTCAACTAATGATGTGACCTTGTTAATCAAATAACAACTCCTTGTTCATGGTTAGGAAACATAACCATCTTTGATTAACAAGCTAGTCAAGTAGAGGCATACTAGTGACATACTGTTTGTCTATATATTCACACATGTATTATGTTTCCGGTTAATACAATTCTAGCATGAATAATAAACATTTATCATGATATAAGGAAATAAATAATAACTTTATTATTGCCTCTAGGGCATATTTCCTTCAATCTCCCACTTGCACTAGAGTCAATAATCTAGATTACAAAGTAATGATCCTTACACCCATGGAGTCTTGGTGCTGATCATGTTTTGCTCGTGGAAGAGGCTTAGTCAACGGGTCTGCAACATTCAGATCCGTATGTATTTTGCAAATCTCTATGTCTCCCACTTGGACTTGGTCCCGAATGGAATTGAAGCGTCTCTTGATGTGCTTGGTCCTCTTGTGAAATCTGGATTCCTTTGCCAAGGCAATTGCACCAAGATTGTCACGAAGATCTTCATCGGTCCCGATGCACTAGGTATGACACCTAGATCGGATATGAACTCTTTCATCCGACTCCTTCATTTGCTGCTTCCGAAGCAGCTATGTACTCCGCTTCACATGTAGATCCCGCCACGACGCTTTGTTTAGAACTGCACCAACCGACAGCTCCACCGTTTAATAAAAACACGATCCGGTTTGCGATTTAGAATCGTCCGGATCGGTGTCAAAGCTTGCATCGGCGTAACCATTTACGACTAGCTCTTTGTCACCTCCATATATGAGAAACATATCCTTAGTCCTTTTCGTATTTCAGGATGTTCTTGACCGCTGTCCGATGATCCACTCTGGATTACTTTGGTACCTTCCTGCCAAGCTTACAGCTAAGCATACGTCAGTCTGGTACACAAGATTGCATACATGATAGAGCCTATGGCTGAAGCATAGGAACATCTTTCATTTTCTCTCTATCTTCTGCTGTGGTCGGGCATTGAGTCGACTCAATCTTACACCTTGTAACACAGGTAAAAACCTTTCTTTGCTGATCCATTTTGAACTTTTTCAAAACTTTATCAAGGTATGTGCTTTGTGAAAGTCCAATCAAGCGTCTTGATCTATCTCTATAGATCTTGATGCCCAATATGTAAGCAGCTTCACCGAGGTCTTTCATTGAAAAACTTTTATTCAAGTATCCTTTTATGCTATCCAGAAATTCTATATCATTTCCAATCAATAATATGTCGTCCACATATAATATTAGAAATGCTACAGAGCTCCCACTCACTTTCTTGTAAATACAAGGCTTCTCCAAAAGTCTCAGTACAAACCCATATGCTTTGATCACATTATCAAAGCGTTTATTCCAACTCCGAGAGGCTTGCACTGACCATAAATTGATCGCTGGAGCTTGCACACTTTGTTAGCACCTTTTGGATCGACAAAACCTTCTGGTTGCATCATATACAACTCTTCTTCTAGAAATCCATTCAAGAATGCAGTTTTACATCCATTTGCCAAATTTCATAATCATAAAATGCGGCAATTGCTAACATGATTCGACAGACTTAAGCATCGCTACTGGTGAGAAAGTCTCATCGTAGTCAACTCCTTGAACTTGTCGAAAACCTTTTGCAACAAGTCGAGCTTTGTAGACAGTTACATTACCATCGGCGTCGGTCTTCTTCTTAAAGATCCATTTATTTTCAATGGCTTGCCGATCATCGGGCAAGTCAACCAAAGTCCATACTTTGTTCTCATACATGGATCCCATCTCAGATTTCATGGCTTCCAGCCATTTTGCGAATCTGGGCTCACCATCGCTTCTTCATAGTTTGTAGGTTCGCCATGGTCAAGTAACATGACTTCGTAATAAGATTACCGTACCACTCACTGTGCGTATTTTACTCTGGTTGACCTCGAGGTTCAAGAGCAACTTGATCTCAAGCTTCATGATCATCATCATTAGTTTCCTCACTAATTGGTGTAGTTGTCACAGAACCATTTCTTGTGATGAACTACTTTCCAATAAGGGAGCAGATCTGATTATCTCATCAAGTTCTACTTTCCTCCCACTCACTTCTTTCGAGAGAAACTCCTTCTCTAGAAAGGATCCGAATTTAGCAACGAAAATCTTGCGTTCAGATCTGTGATAGAAGGTGTACCCAACAGTCTCCTTTGGGTATCCTATGAAGACACATTTTTCCGATTTGGGTTCGAGCTTATCTGGTTGAAGTTTCTTTACATAAGCATCGCAGCCCCAAACTTTAAGAAACGACAACTTTGGTTTCTTGCCAAACCACAGTTCATAAGGCGTCGTCTCAACGGATTTTGACGGTGTCCTATTCAACGTGAATGCGGCCGTCTCTAAAGCATAACCCCAAAACGATAGCGGTAAATCGAAATAGACATCATAGATCGCACCATATCTAGTAAAGTACGATTACGACGTTCGGACACACCATTTCTCTGTGGTGTTCCGGGTGGCGTGAGTTGCGAAACTATTCCACATTGTTTCAAATGTAAACCAAACTCGTAACTCAAATATTCTCCTCCACGATCAGATCGTAGAAACTTTATTTTCTTGTTACGATGATTTTCCACTTCACTCTGAAATTCTTTGAACTTTTCAAACGTTTCAGATTTGTGTTTCATTAAGTAGATATACCCATATCTGCTTAAATCATCTGTGAAGGTGAGAAAATAACGATACCCGCCAA
Source organism: Aegilops longissima (assembly GCA_021605205.1). Lineage (NCBI taxonomy): Eukaryota > Viridiplantae > Streptophyta > Magnoliopsida > Poales > Poaceae > Aegilops > Aegilops longissima. Next base: position 100,665,045 of record CM038676.1, on the reverse strand, counting down.
GTGCCTCAACATTCATTGGACCACAAACATCGGTATGTATGATTTCCAACAAATCAGTTGCTCGCTCCATAGTTCCGGAGAACGGCGTTTTGGTCATCTTGCCCATGAGGCACGGTTCATAAGTACCAAGTGATTCATAATCAAGTGATTCCGAAGCCCATCAAGATGGAGTTTCTTCATGCGTTTTACACCGATATGACCTAAACGGCAAGTGCCACAAATAAGTTGCACTATCATTATCAACTCTGCATCTTTTGGCTTCAACATTATGAATATGTGTATCACTACTGTCGAGATTCAACAAGAATAGACCATTCTTCAAGGGTGCATGACCATAAAAGATATTACTCATATAAATAGAACAACCATTATTCTATGATTTAAATGAATAACCGTCTCGCATTAAACAAGATCCAGATATAATGTTCATGCTCAACGCGGCACCAAATAACAATTATTTAGGTCTAAAACTAATCCCGAAGGTAGATGTAGAGGTAGCGTGCCGACCGCGATCACATTGACTTTGGAACCATTTCCCACGCGCATCGTCACCTCGTCCTTTGCGGTGCTCGTCTATTCCGTAGTCCCTGCTTGAGTTGCAAATATTAGCAATGTAACCAAGATCAAATACCAGTGCTACTACGAGCTCTAGTAAGGTACACATCAATAACATGTATATCACATATACCTTTGTTCACCTTGCCATCCTTTTATCCGCCAAATACTTGGGGCAGTTCCGCTTCCGAGGTCCGGTCTCGCTTGCAGTAAAACACTCAGTTTCAGGCTTAGGTCCAGACTTGGGTTTCTTCTCTTGATCAGCAACTTTCTTGCTGTTCTTTTGAAGTTTCCTTCTTCTTTCCTTTGCCCTTTTCTTGAAACTAGTGGTCTTGTTGACCATCAACACTTGATGCTCTTTCTTGATTTCTACCTCCGCTGCTTTTAGCATCGCGAAGAGCTCGAGAATTGTCTTAGTCATCCCTTGCATATTATAGTTCATCACGAAGCTCTTGTAGCTTGGTGGCGTGATTGGAGAATTCATCAATGACACTATCATCCGGAAGATTAACTCCCAGCTGAATTAAGTGATTGTTATACCCGGACATTTTGAGTATGTGCTCACCGATGTAACTATTCTCCTCCATCTTGCAGCTATAGAACTTATTGGAGACTTCATATCTCTCAATCCGGGCATTTGCTTGAAATATTAACTTCAACTCCTGGAACATCTCATATGCTCCATGACGTTCAAAACGTCGTTGAAGACCCGGTTCTAAGCCGTAAAGCATGGCACATCGAACTATAGAGTAGTCATCAGCTACGCTTTGCCGTGACGTTCATAACTTCGGCTCAAGATCTGCAGCAGAGCGCTGTCACCCAGCGGTGCTTCCAGGCGTAATTTTTCTGTGCAGCAATGAGGATAATCCTCAAACGGACCCAGTCCGTGTAATTGCTACCATCATCTTTCAACTTTGCTTTCTCAAGGAACGCATTAAAATTCAACGGAACAACAAAGACGAGCCATCTATCTACATTAAACATAGACAAGCAAAATACTATCGGTACTAAGTTCATGATAAATTTAAGTTCAATTAATCATATTAAAAACTCCCACTTAGACAGACATCTCTCTAGTCATCTAAGTGATCACGTGATCCAAATCAACTAAACCATGTCCGATCATCACGTGAGACGGAGTAGTTTCAATGGTGAACATCACTATGTTGATCATATCTACTATATGATTCACGTTCGACCTTTCGATCTCCGTGTTCCGAGGCCATATCTGTTATATGCTAGGCTCGTCAAGTTTAACCTGAGTATTCCGCGTGTGCAACTATTTTGCACCGTTGTAGATGGACGAGAACTTATCACACCCGATCATCACGTGGTGTCCGGGTACTACTGAACTTTGGCAACGGTGCATACTCGAGAGAACACTTCTTGATAATTTTAGTGAGAGATCATCTTATAATGCTACCGTCAAACAAAGCAAGATAAGATGCATAAAGGATAAACATCACATGCAATCAATATAAGTGATATGATATGGTCATCATCATCTTGTGCTTGTGATCTCCATCGCCAAGCACCGCCATGATCACCATCGCCACCGCGCGACACCTTGATCTCCATCGTAGCATCGTTGTCGTCTCGCCAACTATTGCTTCTACGACTATCGCTACTCCTTAGTGATAAAGTAAAGCAATTACATGGCGTTGCATTTCATACAATAAGCGACAACCATATGGCTCCTGCCATTGTCGATAACTTGGTTACAAAACATGATCATCTCATACAATAAAGTATATCATCACGTCTTGACCATATCACATCACAACATGCCCTGCAAAAACAAGTTAGACGCCTTCTACTTTGTTGTTGCAAGTTTTACGTGGCTGCTACGGGCTGAGCAAGAACCGTTCTTACCTACGCATCAAAACCACAACGATACTTCGTCAAATAGACTCCGTTTAACCTTCTCAAGGACCGGGCGAGCCACACTCGATTCAACTAAAGTGAGAGAGACAGACACCCGCGGTCACCTTTAAGCAACGAGTGCTCGGAGCGGTGAAACCAGTCTCGCGTAAGCGTCGCGTAATGTCGGTCCGGCCGCTTCATCTCACAATACCGCTGAACCAAAGTATGACATGCTGGTAGGCGGTATGACTTGTATCGTCCACAACTCACTTGTGTTCTACTCGTGCACATGACATCAACGCATAAAACCAGGCTCGGATGCCATCGTTGGGGAACGTAGTAATTTCAAAAATTTCCTACGATCACGCAAGACCATGGTGATGGCACAGCAACGAGAGGGAGAGTGTCCGCCCACGCACTGTCGAGACCGAAAGCGGAAGCGTTATAACAACGCGGTTGATGTAGTCGACGTCTTCACGATCCGACCGATCCAAGCACCGAACGACGGCACCTCCGAAGTTACGCACACGCTCAGCTCGATGACGATCCCGGACTCGATCCAGCAAAGTGTCGGGATGAGTTCCACAACCTGACGGCGTGGTGGGACGATGTTGATGCTCCACCGACGCAGGGCTTCGCCTAAGCTCCGCGATGATATGACTTCTCCGGCAGGGCTTCGCCTAAGCTCATGACGATATGACCAAGTGGAATATGGTGGAAGGGGCACCGCACACGGCTAAGGAAAGATCCATAGATCAACTTGTGTGTATTGGGGTGCCCCCTGCCCCCGTATATAAAGGAGACAAGGGGGAGGTGGCCGGCCCTAGAGGAGGCGCACCAAGGAGGAGTCCTACTCCCACCGGGAGTAGGACTCCCCTCTCCTAGTTGGAGTAGGATTGGGGAGGGGGAAAAGGGGAAGGGGCGCCCCTCTCCTTGTCCTATTCGGACTGGAAGGGGGAGGGGGGCGCGCAGCCCACCTGGCCGGCCCTTCTCCTTCTCCCTTGAGGCCCATGAAGGCCCATATACCCCCCGGGGGGTTCCGGTAACCCCCCGGTGTTCCGGTAACATCCTGTTTTCACTCGGAACCATTCCGAAGTCCAAACATAGGCTTCCAATATATCAATCTTTATGTCTCGACCATTTCGAGACTCCTCGTCATGTCCGTGATCACATCCGGGACTCCGAACAACCTTCGGTGCATCAATACTTATAAACTCATTATGAACTGTCATCGAAACGTTAAGCGTGCGGACCCTACGGGTTCGAGAACTATGTAGACATGACCTAGAACCATTCTCGGTCAATAACCAATAGCGGAACCTGGATGCCCATATTGGTTCCTACATATTCTACGAAGATCTTTATCGGTCAAACCGCATAACGACATCGTTGTTCCTTTGTCATCGGTATGTTACTTACCCGAGATTCGATCGTCGGTATCCAATACCTAGTTCAATCTCGCTACCGTAAGTCTCTTTACTCGTTCCGTAATACATCATCTCACAACTAACTCATTAGTTGTAATGCTTGCAAGGCTTAGGTGATGTGCATTACCGAGAAGGCTCGAGATACCTCTCCGACAATCGGAGGACAAAACCTAATCTCGAAATACGCCAACCCAACAAGTACCTTTGGAGACACCTGTAGTACTCCTTTATAATCACCCGATTCGTTGTGACGTTTGGTAGTACCAAAGTGTTCCTCCGTAAACGGAGTTGCATAATCTCATAGTTATAGGAACATGTATGGGTCATGAAGAAAGCATTAACATACTAAACGATCAAGTGTTAAGCTAACGGAATGGGTCATGTCAATCAGATCATTCAACTAATGATGTGACCTTGTTAATCAAATAACAACTCCTTGTTCATGGTTAGGAAACATAACCATCTTTGATTAACAAGCTAGTCAAGTAGAGGCATACTAGTGACATACTTGCTTGTCTATATATTCACACATGTATTATGTTTCCGGTTAATACAATTCTAGCATGAATAATAAACATTTATCATGATATAAGGAAATAAATAATAACTTTATTATTGCCTCTAGGGCATATTTCCTTCAAGAAGGAATAGGCGATATATGGTGATCAAAGGGGGGGCTTGCCTGGTTGCTCTGGCAAGAATGAGGGGTCGCCAACACCGCAGTCGTACTGGGTAGCAGCGGCGTCGGTCTCGGGGTCTACCGGAGAAGAAGAGGGGGAAGAAACAGTAAATACGAAGCAAACAAAGCATCACAAAACATAACGAGGCAATATGCGGTGCTAGGTATGCCCTAACATGGTACTAGGCGATGTCGGCGAAGGGGGGAAACATCCGGGAAAGTATCCCCGGTGTTTCGCGTTTTCGGACAGATGAACCGGAGGGGGAAAGTTGCGTGTTCGCTATGCTAGGGACGTGCGGCGGACGAATGGACTGTGTATTCGGATTCGTCTCGTCGTTCTAGCAACTTTCATGTACAAAGTTTTTTCATCCGAGCTACGATTTATTTATTATGATTTTTCCAAGTTTTAGTAATATTCTGGAATCTTTATTAATTCAAAATTAAATAGCTAAATGCTAGGTGCACCCAGCTCTGCGTACACTGAAGTGTACCAGAGGCTGACAGGTGGGCTAGGGGGTCCCAGTTGACCAGTCAACGTTTGACTGGTCAACAGGGGGTGGGGCCCCCCTGTCAATGGCTGTTACATCAACTAACTAGTTAATTTAGCCTAACTAGGTTATTAGGGTAATAAATTTTAATTAGTTTAGTTAAACCTAATTAATTAAGTTAATTATTTTAATTAATTAATATTTTTATTTACTTATTATCATTTTTTATTCTTTTTTTAAGTCGTTCTGGGAGGGTGGGCCCCGGTTATCATTGGGCCAGGGTGTTGGGGAACGTAATAATTTAAAAAAATTCCTACGCACACGCAAGATCATGGTGATGCATAGCAACGAGAGGGGAGAGTGTGTCCACGTACTCTCGTAGACCGAAAGCGGAAGCGTTAGCACAACGCGGTTGATGTAGTCGTACGTCTTCACGATCCGATCGATCAAGTACCGAACGCACGTCACCTCCGAGTTCAGCACACGTTCAACTCGATGATGTCCCTCGAACTCCGATCCAGCCGAGCTTTGAGGAGAGTTCCACAAGACGACGGCGTGGTGACGATGATGATGTTCTACCGACGCAGGGCTTCGCCTAAGCACCGCTATGATATTATCGAGGTGGATTATGATGGAGGGGGGCACCGCACACGACTAAGAGATGCAAGGGATCAATTGTTGTGTCTATGGGGTGCCCCCTCTCTCTGATATAAAGGGGGAGGAGGAGAGGGTCGGCCAAGGGAGGAGGCGCGCCAAGGGGGCAATCCTACTCCAGTAAATTCCCCCTCTTTCCTAGTCCAAGTAGGAGAGGGGAAGGAAGGGAAGGAGAAGGAGAAGGAAGGAGAGGGAGGAAAAGGAGGAAAGGGGGGCCGCCCCCTAGTCCCATTGCTTCTTCCTCGTATTCCCGTAACTCCCCGGTACCCCCAAAAATACCCGAATCAGTCGGAACCTTTCCGTTGTCCGAATATGGTCGTACAATATATCGATCTTTACATGTCGACCATTTCGAGACTCCTCGTCATGTCCCCGATCTCATCCGGGACTCTGAACTACCTTTGGTACATCAAATCACATAAACTCATAATACAATCGTCATCAAACTTTAAGCGTGCGGACCCTACGGGTTCGAGAACTACGTAGACATGACCGAGACACGTCTCCTGTCAATAACCAATAGCGGAACCTGGATGCTCATATTGGCTCCCACATATTCTACGAAGATCTTTATCGGTCAAACCGCATAACAACATACGTTATTCCCTTTGTCATCGATATGTTACTTGCCCGAGATTCGATCGTCGGTATCTCAATACCTAGTTCAATCTCGTTACCGGCAAGTCTCTTTACTCGTTCCGTAATACATCATCGCGCAACTAACTCATTAGTTGCAATGCTTGCAAGGCTTAAGTGATGTGCATTACCGAGTGAGCCCAGAGATACCTCTTCGACAATCGGAGTGACAAATCCGAATCTCGAAATACTCCAACCCAACAAGTACCTTCGGAGACACCTGTAGAGCACCTTTATAATCACCCAGTTACGTTGTGACGTTTGGTAGCACACAAAGTGTTCCTCCGGTAAACGGGAGTTGCATAATCTCATAGTCATAGGAACATGTATAAGTAATGAAGAAAGCAATAGCAACATGCTAAACGATCAAGTGCTAAGCTAACGGAATGTGTCAAGTCAATCACATCATTATCCTAATGATGTGACCCCGTTAATCAAATGACAACTCATGTCTATGGCTAGGAAACATAACCATCTTTGATCAACGAGCTAGTCAAGTAGAGGCATACTAGTGAAACTCTGTTTGTCTATGTACTCACACATGTATTATGTTTTCGGTTAATACAATTATAGCATGAATAATAAACATTTATCATGAAGTAAGGAAATAAATAATAACTTTATTATTGCCTCTAGGGCATATTTCCTTCACAGGGGTCTTAACGGGCGTCGGGTGCTGGGTGCAGGCGCAGGCACCGCCCGAACGGGCGTGGGCGCTGGGCGCCCGAGACGGGTCAGGCGCGGCCCGTTGGACAGCTGCCACGGTAGGGCGCCGACGAGGTTTGGCCGGGGGCGCAATTGGAGCGGTGCAGTCGGGGTCAGTGGCCAAGGGCAGCGACGTGCAGGGTCAGGGTCAGGGCAGAGCAGGCGAGCAGCGGGGCAAGACGACGCGTGGCGATGGAGCGGCGGAGCGGGGCGGATGACGCAAGCAGGTGCGATCGCGCGTGTGCGGGCACGGCCAGAGGCGGCCAAGGCGCGATCAGGCGAGGGCGAGGCCGTAGGCAGAGGAAGGGGCAGCGGCAGCATGAGCGGAGGGCAGGAAACAATAGCAGTAGCAACGTCGGTTGCGGGTCGCGGCGAGCAGCAGTGGGGAGCGCGGCGCGGACGGGCTGTGCCGGCGCCACCAGCGGCGGCTACGGCAGGTAAACGGAAGCAGCGGGCGGCCGCGCGCGCGCGCGCTGAGACGTCTGGGCGCCAATCGGCGCCGGGGATGCGGACGAGGCCGTGGGGCACGGCGAAGGGGAGTGGGCAGCGGCGTCTGCGGGTGAGGCGAGCGGGCGGTAGAGGCTACGAGGAGCAGCAGCAAGGTGAGGGAAAAGAAGGAAAGAGGGGGGGGCTCACGGGGTGGTGTAGGGGTTCGGGCAGCGGGGGTTGAGGAGGAGGTCGGGGACGATGTGCGGCGACGGAGTCGTGGCGGCGCGGGGCTCCGGCGATGTGGTCCAGCGGCGTCGAGGTCGGTGGAGCACGTCGGGGAGGAGGCGAGGCGGCTTGACGGTGTCGGGTTGGGCGTCGGCATCGGGCTCGGGGGCGACGGGATCGGGGCGTCGTGCGTTGGGGCGCCCCCGATCCAGATCTCGCGGGGGGAAGTGGGGATCGTGGGGAGTGGGGAAGTTAGGTTAGGGTTCCTGGGGGTGGGGGTATGTGTAGGCCGGGGGTGGGCCGTCCTGGCTGGAACATGGCCCAGTTGGGCCGGGGGCTCTGGGGGGGGGGGGGGGTTCTTGTTTGTTTTGTTTGTTTTCTCTTTTTATTTATTCTTTCCTGTTTTATTTTAGTTACATTTTATTATAGTTTTAGTAAAATATACACTTAGCATCTAAATTAGTATCTCAACTAAGTCCATAGTAACAAAAAGTCTAGTCCCCAAATAACTTAGTTTGACATTTTATTAATTATAAAAGGTATTTAAATAGTCATTTTTGCTACTGTTTTAATAAATAAAGTGCACTTAAATACTTTACAGAAGTGTGGTTTCTTCACCAATATTTAGTATGGAATATTTGCCACAATCCGAACATTTTTGTTTTATAGTTTGAAAACTTTTGTTGTTTGTTTTTATTTTAAAATTTGAACTGGGTTTCGAACTGACACGAGTTTATCAACACTAACTAAGGTGACGTGGCATCATTAGCGGAGGTTCACTGTAGCTTAACTATTCGGGCGTCACATACATAGTTCTCAAACCCGTAGGGTCCGCACACTTAACGTTCGGTGACGATCGGTATTATGAGTTTATCTGTTTTGATGTACCGAAGGTTGTTCGGAGTCCCGGATGAGATCAGGGACATGACGAGGAGTCTCGAAATGTTCGAGACGTAAAGATCGATATATTGGAAGGCTATATTCGGACATCGAAAAGGTTCTAAGTGGTTCGGGTATTTATCGGAGTACCGGAGAGTTACGGGAATTCGCCGGGGAGTATATGGGCCTTATTGGGCTTTAGGGGACAGAGAGAGAGGGGCTGCCTAGGGCAGGCCACGCGCCCCACCCCCCAAGGCCTAGTACGAATTGGACTAGGGGGAGGGGCGGCGCCCCTCCTTCCTTCCCTTCTCTCTTCCCCTTCCTTCTCTCCTACTCCTACTACTTGGAGGGGGGAGGAATCCTACTCCCGGTGGGAGTAGGACTCCCCAGGGCGCGCCATAGTAGAGGGCCGGCCCTCCCCCTCCTCCACTCCTTTATATATGGGGAAGGGGGGCACCCCATAGACACACAAGTTGATCATTGATCTTTTAGCCGTGTGCGGTGCCCCCTCCACCATAATCCACCTCGGTTATATCATAGTGGTGCTTAGGCAAAGCCCTGCGTCGGTAGCATCATCATCATCGTCATCACGCTGTCGTGCTGACGGAACTCTCCCTCGAAGCTCTACTAGATCGTGAGTTTGTGGGACGTCACCGAGCTGAACGTGTGCAGATCGTGGAGGTGTCGTACTTTTGGTACTAGGATCGGTCGATCGTGAAGACGTACGACTACATCAACCGCGTTGTCATAAGCTTCCACTTACGGTCTACGAGGGTACGTGGACGACACTCTCCCCTCTCGTTGCTATGCATCACCATGATCTTGCGCGTGCGTAGGATTTTTTTTTTGTTTTGAAATTGCTACGTTCCCCAACATTTCCCCCTCCTTTATATACGTGGGCAGGGGGCATCCCAAAGGCACACAAGATTTGTCTTAGCCGTGTGCGGTGCCCCTCCACAGTTACACACCTCGGTCATATCGTCGTAGTGCTTAGGTAAAGCCCTGCGCCGGTAACTTCATCATCACCGTCACCAAGCCGTCCTGCTGACGAAACTGTCCCTCAGCCTCAGCTGATCTAGAGTTCGTGGGACGTCACCGAGCTGAACGTGTGCAGATCACGGAGGTGTTGTACGTTCGGTACTTGATCGGTTGGATCACGAAGACGTTCGACTACATCAACCGCGTTACTTAACGCTTCTGTTTTCGGTCTACGAGGGTACGTGGACACATTCTCCCGCTTGTTGATATACTTCTCTTAGATAGATCTTGCGTGATCGTAGGAATTTTTTTGAAATACTACGTTCCCTAACAAAGGCCGCAACGAGGATGCCGACGATGAGACCCGCGACGGTGAAGGTCCGCCGAGCGAATCGCCCGGCGCAAGGAGGCCGGCGATGAGGCCCGTGACGGAGGCTCGTATTATTATTTGTAAATAAATGATTATTATTTAGAAAAACAGTGTACTGCATATCAAGGAATCAACAGCAGGGTATACAAATCTGTGGCATTATTTGTCAACGAAACGCAACATAGATAAAACAAAACACAGACGAAATGAAACACAGATGAAACAAAACGTAGCACCATGCAAACGGTGCATGCACACAGTGTTGCCGCCACGCCGCTAGGCGGCAAGGAGCACATGCAGTCCCCCGTTCCGTCTTGGACGCTAGCTGGCTGTTACGGATGTTGCCGCCTAGGCATGTGGCGGCAGGTGCTGCCGCCTGCCGACGTGGCGGTCTGGGGTTGTCTCTTTTGTCAATTTCATTTGAAGGTGGTCTTTTATGTCTTTTTTGTTGGGCATGTAGTGTTTTTGGACAAAAAATCCTATTATTAAGGTGGGGAAGGAAGATGTCTTCTAATCAATGACAAGCGAGTCCTTTATAGCAGGAAATTTTGGAGGCTGGTATTACAGTGATTCTGACTTTACACGGCTGCAACCTCCATATCCATATAAAACACGTTTTCATATGCATCATGGAGCATGTCGACAGGAAGAGTTGCTATTACAATTCCTATTATAAAACACGGCTCTGCTAGAGTTGCTATTACAATTCCTATTAGATTTTGCTTTTCTCTCGTGTTTTAAGTTTGTAGAAAAGACGGGATGTTGCATTAGAGTGGGTATGAAAAAAAAAAGGTTAGATTCAAAGAACAAGCACAAGCGACAGGAAGAAAAATCCATAAACAGAGCACGCACATTTTTTAATCGGCGTTTCCAATACTGTTCGGTATAGGCGTATTGCGGCATAGCACTTTTTTGCCAGACCAATTACCTCCCGCCTTGGCTATAGCAGCATATTGGGGGGCATCTAGCGCGTCAACTCACTGCACGCTCCCACCTTGGTTATAGTACGTCTAGCTCGGCACGTACGGGATGCACGAACGCCTAGGAAACATGATTAGCCAGCAGATCGAGCGAGCAAAAGGTGATGGGATTTGTCTACGGTGTCAAGTGGATATTGGTTGATTCTTGTACCGCCACTCCGCCAGGAATCACGGTCACGGCACATGAGGGACCCAAACCAAGCCAAACCCACGATTTGCTCTAGCAGTCCAGTGCCATGTGCAACAAGACCAAACTGCACGATCGAGGTCCTAAAATAATTTCGTTTTACTCCAGATGGCGTGCTCACATGGCCAAAAGAGTTTGATAAGTTTTCCTCCAATGAGATCGACCGGGTTCAAACCAAAATCAACGCTGGCGCGGGTCCAAGATTTGGGGCCTACTATATGTCAGACCGCCTCAAAAAATAATCAGGGGCATTTGATTTTCCCGGCCATGGAATTTGAATTCAACGATTGACCTTCGTCGCCTTCCTCTTGCCTCTATCTTCCTCCTCCGACCCTCTCCACTCACAAACCGTCGGTCGGATGTCTGCCGCCACCATCGTGGTCGGTGATGCTTCTGCACGCCTTGCTGTCGCCCGCCACCGCTCAAGGCCACTCCTCCAAACCTCTCAACTCCTCTTCTTTTCCGATGCCGGCAACCATACCCAGCACCTGAACCGTCAAGCCATTGACTCGCCTTCACCGGTGACACTGTTGGCCTATTGTCCCCGGCTTTGGGCCGTTCCCATCCAAGGCCTCCCATGCAGCCCCGAGCCTCAACGACGCTCATTGCGGCGTTTCCCTCACCGTCTCAAGGCATCCCCCTCTTATCTCTGGAATCGACTGACTTTAAATTAAAATTCAGGCAACTCACACCATTTTTTCCGAGAGTACGTCTAGGCGTGTCTTAGCTTTATATAAGGAAGAATTGCAATTATAAGAAACTATCATTTGCTGCGAACAACGAGCGTAGCACTAACACTAGACCCGAGCAAGGCCAAAGACGTTCAACGCCGCAAAACAAGCTACAGCGCAAAAGAGCCTATCCTAAGCTGAAGCACAACACCGCATCTCGACCGACGCCGAACGCCTCCGAAGACCACGAACTTCTGCAAAACCGCGCTTGTCGATGCATCATCCACTCTAAGCGTCTAAGAGGAAGTGGCAAGTGGATGGCAGGACTCGATCCGATCTAAGGAAGACGCCGTCTTGGACACACCGTCAATGGGTGTACATAGCGCCGCCAAGGATCAAAAGAGGACAGTGTCCCCAAACACAATTCTCCCAACAGAGGTACGCCGTTGAGGCCGCCGCCATTGTGCCGAATTGAGGCTTTCACCCAGAGACTGCCACCAACTCGAAGCGAGCGAGGGACATGGCAAACACGCTCGGCGACGTCTCCAGGAGGGGATGATATCCATGGGTGACCGCCGGCTTGATGAAAGTCATGCAAAATTTTCATCCGCTCGTCACACATCAACACACCTCATAGAATTGGGCAACACCATCCAATTAGCCTCGCACCTCCGCCACAGCAACACTAAGCCGACATAGCCGCAAAGCTGATCAAGGACCGGCAACCGACTGCAGGGGCAAAGAGAAACCCGGCCACACCACCAACTCCAAGCCAGGACAAGGAACCACAGCCACCCCGCACCTCTGACAAGGTCCAGGACCGCCCATGACGGCAGTCACCCACTCCAAGGGATAGCCTTACAGCGGCCGGACCCGCTTCTCCACGAAGAACCATGCTCAACATGCCGCACCACCAGGAGAGCCCCGACACTCACCACACCACACAGTATTGACCGACCACTCGTTGCTCGCCAAGACTCCATCTTGGCCGAGGCATCACACCGTCGCCGCCACCAGCCTGTCTGTGGGCTCGCTCCGCTGCCTCCAGACGGCGCCACCGCCACCCGAACTCGCCACTGCACCGTTGCCAGCTCCCACCAGACCCGCCGCTCCACCAGGCCTTCTGACATGCTCCCACTGCCACCCCCCACATCCGGCTGGCACAGACTGACCGAGCCGAGACCCGCCATGAAGAAAAGTGTCGCGCCGCCACCGGTAAGCAAGCTGCTCTGCCACACACGCCACCTGCTTGCGTGCACCACCCGACGCGCTGGCCTCCGAGTTCCCCATCGTGGCGAAGAAGAATCCACCCCCCCACACACCCCAGCCCACCCCACACACACCCCCACTCCAGGAGAGGGCAAGGGAGATCCCGCCGTCGCCACGCTGGCTTGCAATCTAGGCTGCTTATATATGCCACGTCACTCTCATCAGAAGACCAACCCGTAAATTTCTTCTCCAACTTTTGAACTAACTTGTGCTTAATTTCCACTAGCAAATAAGTGCTGCATTAACCGCTCCCTTAACACGCGTACAAACATCATTCCAGCATTCCTCCATCCCACTCCAGCATTGTGATCTCCCACAAAGCCAACCACGGAAACAAGCAGAGCATCTCGCCATGGCGGCCGCGGCCAGGGCCTTCGCCGCGCACGTGCTGCGCGGGAGATGGTTCATGGCGTACGGCTCCTTCCTCATCATGTCCGCGGCGGGGGCAACCTACATCTTCGCCGTCTACTCCAAGGACATCAAGGCCACCCTCGGCTACACCCAGGAGCAGCTCAACACCGTCGGTTTCTTCAAGGACGTCGGCGCCAACGTCGGCATCCACGCCGGCCTCATCGCCGAGGTCGCCCCGCCATGGCTCGTCCTCGCCGTCGGCGCCGCAATGAACCTTGGGGGATACCTCATGCTCTACCTCTCCGTCGCGGGCGTCGTCCGCGCCAGGCCCCCGCTCTGGCTCGTCTGCCTCTACATCGCCGTCGGCGCCAACTCGCAGGCCTTCGCCAACACCGGCGCGCTCGTCACCTGCGTCAAGAACTTCCCGGAGAGCCGCGGCGTCATACTCGGCTTGCTCAAGGGCTTCGTCGGACTCAGCGGAGCCATCTTCACCCAGCTCTACCTCACCTTCTACGGCGGTGGTGGCGGCGACACCAGGCCGCTCATACTGCTCGTTGGCTGGCTCCCCGCCGCCGTCTCCGTAGCGTTCCTCGGCACGATACGGATCATTCGCTCGCCGCGCTCCCCGGTCGCGGCGCGCCGCGAGTACCGCGCGTTCTGCGGCTTCCTGTACGTGTCGCTCGCTCTCGCCGCTTACCTCATGGTCGTCATCATCTTGCAGAAGAGGTTCTTGTTCACCCGAGCCGAGTTTGGCGTCAGCGCCGCCGTCGTGCTCGCAATGCTCCTCGTCCCATTCACCGTGGTCCTGCGCGAGGAGGCCGCACTGTTCAAGAACACGCGGGAAGCGCAGCCCGTGGTGACCGTGCCCACCAAACCGCGGACGCCGGCACAAGAGCCAGCGGCCGTTGCGGAGAGGCCAGCGGCTACACTGACGTCGAGTGTGGTGCGGGTTCTGAGGCCGCCACCGCTTGGCGACGACTACACGATCCTGCAGGCGCTGGTGAGTGTGGACATGCTGCTGCTGTTCACGGCGACAGTGTTCGGCATGGGCGGCACCCTGACGGCCATCGACAACATGGGCCAGATCGGCGAGTCGCTGGGCTACCCGCAGCGCAGCATCGCCACCTTCGTCTCCCTCATCAGCATCTGGAACTACCTCGGCCGCGTGGCCGCCGGCTTCGCGTCGGAGGCGCTCCTCGCGCGGTACCGCCTCCCGCGCCCGCTCGTCCTCGCCGTCGTCCTGGTCCTCACCGTCCCGGGCCACCTCCTCATATCGTTCGGCGTGCCGGGCTCCCTGTACGTGGCGTCGGTGATCATCGGGTTCTGCTTCGGCGCGGCGCAGCCGCTGATCCTGGCGAGCGTGTCGGAGCTGTTCGGGCTCAGGTACTACTCCACGCTCTACAACCTGTGCGGCACGGCGAGCCCCGTGGGGTCGTACGTCCTCAACGTGCGCGTCGCCGGGCGCATGTACGACCGCGAGGCCGCGCGGCAGGGTGGCGGACACGCCGTGGCCTCAGCGGCCGGGAAGAGGCTCGTGACCTGCATCGGCGTCCGGTGCTACAAGGAGTCGTTCTTGGTCATAACGGCGGTGACTGTGGCCGCCGCGGCGGTGACGCTGGTGCTGGCGTGGAGGACTCGGGGATTCTACGCGGGGGACGTGTACGCGCGGTTTAAGGAGGAGGAGGAGGCGGTGGTGGCTGCGCAAAGCAGAAATGGCGTCGCCGCGTCGGAGATGTCCAGTTAGAAGTGAAAGGGAGTTGCGCTGAACATGGACCTAAGATCTAACAACACGCGCGATCACAGTGGTGAGGTGGACGAACACAATGTTGGAACATGATTAATTCATACACTCATCCCTATTAACGTGCACACGCACGCCCTACCTTTATGAGTACATTCGAGAGACTGAGCCGGCATATCATCTTGATATTTACAAAGTCACCGTAGACGCCTCGTCGCCGAAAATACTGAAATAAATTCAGGAAGTCATCGTAGGCATCTCCTCCCACTAAAAACGCATCGCCAAAAATCCTGAAATAAATTCAGGAATAATGCGAGCATCAGGACTTGAACCCTGATGGGCCGGGATACCATTATCCCTAGAATATACTAAATCATGATAAAATCAACCACTAGCATGCTCATGTCGAACGTATTGGAAACACTAAACAGCATGAACAACAACATCAGTTGCCTAACCCTAAGCGACACGAGCGGCGTCCACCTCCGCACCACCTCCGGTTTCTTCCCCTGTCGCCGCTGGCAGCCACCTCCTAGCGAAGCCCGTGGTTTGCGGGTGGCGGGGGGGGGGGGTCTCCTCCTTCGCACTCGCGTCCTTGCAACATCCAAACTAACGTTGTGGTGCCCCTGGGGGTGGCGGTGAGGTCTCTCTCCTTCGCACGCGCGTCCTTGCAACACCCAAAACAGCGTTGTGGTGCCCCTGCGGTTGGCGGCGAGGGGTGGCACGACCCCTGGTCCAGCGGGCGGCAGCCTCGCGTGATGGGGCACGTCCCCTTGTAGCGCAGATCCGCGACAGTGGCGTCCCGGTGTCTCCTCTGGCCGTGTCCTACGGCGGATCCCGTGGCGGCCTTCTCCGGCCTCATGGCGGCTCCGCCGGCTACGCCCTCCTCTTCCTTGTCCTCCTCTCCGGCCTGCTGGTGCAGCGCCTCCCCTCCCCCGCGCGCCACCTACTCGAGCCCCTCCAGACCTGCACCTTCTTCGGCGACCCTATTGACTGCTCGTCCTAGTGGCCCGGTCTAGCAATACCTCTCTCCTCTCGACTGGTTGTAGTGTTGTTGGGGGTGGCGGATCTGGGCCTGATACGTCCATTTTGCATCATGTTTTCTTACTGTTATTTACAATGTTTTTATCAATATTAATGCTTTTTGGAGTAATTCTAATGCCTTTTCTCTCATAATTTGCAAGGTACACACCAAGAAGGAGAATTCCGGCAGCTGGAAATCTGGACCTGAAAAAGCTACGTCAGGCCACCTATTCTGCACAACTCCAAATGAGCTGAAACTTCACGGAGATTTTTTATGGATTATTTAAGAAATGCTGGAGCCAATAAACACCAGAGGGGTGCTAGGGGGTGACTAGTAGTGTTGATTACATCTTGTAGTTGATTACTATATGGTTTATTTGGTGGAAGATTATATGTTCAGGTCCATTATGCATATTAATATCCCTCTGATCATGAGCATGTTGATTATTTGTGAGTAGTTACTTTTGTTCTTGAGGTCACGGAAGAAATCATGTTGCAAGTAATCATGTGAACTTGATATGCATTCGATATTTTGATAGTATGTATGTTGTGATTCCCTTAGTGGTGTCATGTGAACGTCGACTACATGACACTTCACCATATTTGGGCCTAAGGGAATGCATTGTGGAGTAGTAAATAGATGGTGGGTTGTGAGAGTGACTGAAACTTAAACCCCAATTTATGAACTATTCTGTAAGGAACCGATTGGATCCTAGAGTTTAATGATATGGTTAGGATTTATCCTTAATACTTTTCTCATAGTTGCTGATGCTTGCCGGGGGGGGGGGGGGGGGTTAATCATAAGTAGGAGGTTTATTCAAGTAAGAACATCACCTAAGCACCGGTCCACCCACATATCAAATTATCAAAGTAGCGAACACGAATCAAACCAACATGATAAAAGTGACTAGATGAAATTCCCGTGTATCCTCAAGAACGCTTTGCTTATCATAAGAGATCGTTTTGGCCTGTCCTTTGCCACAAAAGGATTGGGCTACCTTGCTGCATACTTATTGCTACTATTGTTACTTGTTCATTACAAATTATCTTGCTATCAAACTACTCGCTACTTACAGTTTCAGCACTTGCAGACATTACCTTACAGAAAACTACTTGTCATTTCCTTCTGCTCCTCGTTGGGTTCGACACTCTTACTTATCGAAAAGAGCTACAATTGATCCCCTATACTTAATGGGTAAGGCTATTTTCTGGCGCCTTTGCCGGGGAGTGAAGCGTCTTTGGTAAGTGGAATTCGGTAAGGAAACATTTATATAGTATGCTGAAATTTATTGTCACTTGCTACTATGAAAAACAATCCTTTGAGGGGTTTGTTCGGGGTATCTTCACCTCGTCCGGAACCACAATGTAACATCCCAAAATTCTAAATTTTGGAATGTTATATTAAATAAATAATTCTGATTTGTTTGTTTGATTGTTGAGTGATTGATTGTGTGAAATTGAGTGGAATTTGAAACTTTTTGAAAGTTTAATGAGAGGGAATGAAATGACTTTCCCAGGCTTTCTTTTTGACTTTTGATCCCTGGGGATTCAAATTCATTTCATCATCATAACACTAGTGTGAAGATGACATGACTTCTTCCATTTGAAATGAAAAGGGTTTTTGGAAAAAAAGAATATTTGAATTCCATCTGAAAGTATTTCAAATTCATAAACTTTATGCAACTCAATGATTTTCATGAGGGAAGATAAAATGACTTCTTCAATGTATATGAAATATGAGTTGGAAGTATGAAGAAAGGTTTGAAGATGGTTTGAATTTTTTAAATTCAAAACCATCTGGAGTTATTTGGTTTATTTCGAATTATTTTTCTCCAAAATTAAACTATATGGAAAATAGAGTAAAATGATTCCTATAATATAAAATTGGAGGAAAGTAAATTTGAAATCATTCTGGTGTTTTAAAAATGATTTTTATTGGGTTTTCTATAGACAACAGCATTGTTTGACTTTTATGAATTTTTGTGTACTTTATTTGTACAAGAAAATATGTTCATATTTTAGGATTTACTTTTCTGAAAATTTTGGTATATAATATGTCTATATAAAAGTCTTATTGTTTTTCCTTTATTTTCTTGTGTGTGCTTATTTAAAAAAAACGGCCGAAGCCAGCAGTGCCCAGCCCAAGGCCCATCTCTCTCTCCCTCCGCCGTGGCCCACAGTGGTCCAGCCACAGACGCGCTCAAACCCCTGCCCACGGTCGCCGCACCTCTCCTCGTTCCCTTTTCGACTGGCGACAAGGGCTGCGTCGTCTTCTTCCTCCGACGCAACCGCCCAAGAAGAGGATCGCGCCGCCCCCGCCCGCCCGTATCCCGGAGATCGGGGGATCCTCTCCCCGATCCGCCCCCTCCTCCAAGCACTCTCCCCCTATAAATACCCCTCTCCTCGACCGTTCCCCTCCTTTCCCTCATGAAACCCTCTCCCTCGCCCGTCTTCGATCAAGCGGAGCCGAGCTCGAAGCCGCCACGCCATTGCCGCCGCAGCACTCGACCCCTACCACCTTACCGCCACCTGAGATCACCACCGTAACCCCATCGCTCGTCTGCATCTCCCCATGCCCTCGCCCAAGCCCGAAACCCACCGGAGCACAGTCATCCTCCGACGCCCGAACACCATCGCCGCCTCAACCTCACCGCCATCCTCCTCTGACGTCCCCGAGCTCACCACCGACCACCATCGTCATCGCCGTTGTCTTCCTCATCGCCTGGGCGTCTTCACCGTCGTCTAGGACCATCAGAGGCCTCGCCTGCGTCGTCCCCGAGCCGCCACCGCCGCCGACGACCTCGCCGGAGCTCGCCCCACCACGGTGAGCCATTCTCCTCCGTCCGATCTGTTATTGACGGCGTAGATTAGATGTAATGAACGGGTAGGTTTTTTTTGATTAGATCGGTTTAGTTCCGGTTTTTATACGGTTTATGTCCGGTTTAGTTCCTGGTTTAGTTAGACCGGCCCGATTGGTTTATTTCTGCTGAGCCCGTATAAGTTTCAGTTAAAGATCGCTCGCGCGTTAGATAGTTTTAGAGCGCTCACTGTTCGGCCCGTTAGCGCGTTAGTTTTTTTTCCTTAGTTTTATTTTTCGTTTCTGTTTTAAAAACAGAAAATGTTTCAATTTTAGATTTCTTATAACTTTTATATTTTAGATCCAAATTGAGTGATTCTTTTTGCATTGTGTCACAAATTTGCTTAAGTTTCTGTTCGTGTACTTATGTTTCAAATTTGAATAGTTTAGATTTGAATTTGATGAAATTTGTTCAAATCACTAATTTGGTCATATTTTAGTTTTACAAAGTATTTTGATTGATTCTTTTTGCTACTGTTTTATTATGGTTTTGTCTATCCAGTAGCATATAGTTCTTTATTTTTACTTTATTTTTAAATTAGGTTTTTAGCAAAACAGTACTGTTTTAGTTATAGTTTTGTTTTAGTCTTTTCTTTATTGTTTTTATTAGTTTTAAATTATTTATTTTTGTAAATTTTGACAAATTTAGTTTTGTTTCTGTTAGTCAACCAAAGAAAATTTTGTTTTATTTTAAAATTTATTTTATTTAGTTTTGTATGAAAACTTGTTTAGGTCATAGTTAGTGTTTCATAAAAGCTTTTTATTTGTTTCTTTTTTGCAAATAAAATTAAAAAATACTTTCTGTTAAAATTAGTTGTTTTACATTTTCTTTTCTGTTTATTTATTATGTTGGTATTTTCTTTGTTGTTAAATTTTACTTAGGACAAAGCTATTTTGGGTTATGTCTTAGAATTTTCTTTAGTAGTTTTGTGGTGTAGTTTTCCTTTTTATTTGGTGTCCCTTTTATTTGAATTTTTTTATTTGTTGATTTTATTATGAGTGTTAGAATTGCTTGCTAGTATGTTTGCTTATATGAATGTTATGTTTGGTAATAGATTTTCAACGGAGTGACGAATAGTTCTACCAAGTCTTTATTCTGAGAGCGTTATTATCTTCATCAAGTAATACCAGGCAAGTTCACTTTGACCATGCTTTCATACCTATGTTTTTATTGTATTTAGTGGCATCTTTGTAACAACTCTCCAGTAGTGATACCGAATTCTTGTAGTTGAGTAGTATGCATGAGGTAGGAACCCATCCCCTGTTACCAAGCCCGGGACGTTATTTATTTTAATGCTACGCTATAGTAGACGGGTTGGTATGAGTGCTCGGAGTGGTGTGAGAATGGAGGATCTACGCCAATGACGATAACTCCATGATGGAATCTGCAAGGACTGCATCTTCAAGGCCTCAAGACTTCAAGACTCGAGACAAGAATTCAATACACACTCTTGGGTGAAGGATGGTTGACGGGCACCTGGAGAAACCAAAGGTTGGCCAGATGCATGGAGAAGCGCCATGACATCTTGTGGAAAGCTTCACCCAGACTCAAAGAGACGGAACAATGCTTCATGCCCGAAGCTTACCTGCAACCGCAAGTCACTATGGGCTCGCTTGGTTGACCTTAGTTGTGACTCTGGCTGGGGCGGTGCTAGCAGATGTAGAACTACTGTAGGATTGGATGAGCACCGACGGTGGTCGAGGAACTCTTCGAAGACCATGTTTGATCGTCTTGTTCTCAAACACCACAGAGTGCGAGAACGTAAAAGAGGATCGAATCTTGCGGGTAAAGTGTACAAACCTCTGCAGAGGGTTTAAACCTAATCGATTAGCCGTGTCCCGATTCACGGACAATTTGAGCCTCTGGACTTGGATCTATCTCGAACTCTCAACACCGGATGATAACTTAATTGTGGGCAACTTATGATGAATTTGGGCTATGAGACATCGGTTGGCGGAACCATGTCATGATAGAAAACTCCATAGTACAGACTTCATTTATTCCTTTGATGTAGGGAAAATAAATCAGCTTTTACGCAAACAAAACTCAGACACGAGCCACAAAGCCATATTGCATATAGTATAGTTTTATCATCTGTTTTCTCATGTTGTGATCTTGCCGGTACATTCAATGTACTGACCTACACGGCTGCAACGTATCATGTTGCAGATATGTTTCTTCCGACGAGTAAGAGTACAGTGCAGGTTACGGTCTACACTCAACCTGCCGATGGCGTTGATGGGACTCCACACCCGACTATTTGTTTCCGCTGTGACTTATGAGGTATATATCAGTTTTACGTTAATTATACATGTGATTGCAATTTGATATATACATTGATGTACTGTGTGTGCCAGCATAATGATCCAGGGATGGCACAGAAACACAGAGGCTTGACCGTCTGAGGTCGGGTCGCTACACACAATTAATTGCCCCTCAACCTACTGCACCTACTGAAAATATTGAATATGAATTCCTTCGGGTTTGATAGAACAACTGCTAGGTAATCCTTATGCAGGAGATGGAACCGAACATCCTGATATGCACTTGATATATGTGGAACAAATTTGTGGATTGTTTAAGCTTGCAGGTTTACCCGGAGATGAGGTGATTGAGGGAGTCCTGGATTAGGGGGTATTCGGACAGCCGGACTGTGTACAACGTCCGGACTATTGAAGCGTGAAGATACAAGACTCAAGACTTCGGCCAGTGTCCGGATGGGATTTTCCTTGGCGTGGAAGGCAAGCTTGGCGATCCGGATATTATATTTCCTTCCTTGTGACCGACTCCATGTAAACCCTAGCCCTCTCCGGTGTCTATATAAACCGGAGAGGTTGGTCCTAGAAGGCGGTCACAATTACAATCATACCATCATAGGCTAGCTCTTGGGTTTAGCCTCCACGATCTCGTGGTAGATCTACTCTTGTACTACCCATATCATCAATATTAATCAAGCAGGAAGTAGGGTTTTACCTCCATCGAGAGGGCCCAACCAGGTAAACATCTCGTGTCCTTGCTTCCTGTTACCATCGGCCTTGACCTTGCACGATCGGGACCCCCTACCCGAGATCCGCCGGTTTGACACCGACATTGGTGCTTTCATTGAGAGTTCCTCTGTGTCGTTGCCGTCAGGCTCGATGGCTCCTTCAATTATCATCAACGACGCTGTCCAGGGCGAGACTTTCCTCCCCGGACAGATCTTCGTGTTCGGCGGCTTTACATCGCTACCAACTCGCTGCCACCGAGCAGATCGACAGCTCACCCAGCCACCAGATCAGGCTCGGAAACCTGAACTACACGGCGGACATCCGCGGAGACTTGATCTTCGATGGATTGGGGCCTATGCCAGGAGCACCGGACAGTCACGACGAGCACGGCTTAGACCTGCCGTCGGACGAAGCTTGGGGTGTCACCCCCGTAGTATCCCCGGACCTAGATCCGGAGCAGGCTGCGCTGCCTATGGGCGGAGGGATGGACCCCGCCCCGCAGGTCGCGCACTCATCGGCGGTGGAGCCGAACACGGGCCTTACCTCTGTAGTGGCCTGTGAATCCCGACCCCCGGATCTGTATCCGGATGTTGGTTCCGGTCCGCGCACTCCCGATCCTGTCGAGCCAGGTTGGGCTCCGGTGATGGAGTTCATCGCTGCGGATATCTTCCAGCACTCGCCCTTCGGCGACATGCTGGTCTCCTTAAAGTCTCTCTCTTTGTCAGGAGGCTCTTGGCCGAACTATGTCCGGCTCGAGTGGGGAGCAGGCGATGAAGGAATTCGTCCCCACCCACCACCCACTTCATTGCCATAGTCGATGATTTAACCGGCGTACTAGACTTCAACTCTGAAGACATTGACAGAATAGACGACGATGCAGGAGAAGAACATGAAGCACCGCTCACTGGGCGGTGGACAGCCGCCTATCCCTATGATATATATATATGGAGGACACTCCGAAGGAAACCAATGGCGAGGAGGCAGCGGAGGATAATCCCTCAGGGAGAAAAGCACAGCATGGGCATCGTCGGCGCCGCTCCAAGTCCCGCCACAGGAATACCGGCCCAGAAGACGAAAACAATCCGGATGGCGCCGAAGATGAATATAACCCTAGTCGGCTTGCCTTTCAGAAGGGCGGACTGGCCACTGTGGGATATTTGGAGAGGGACAACTATACGCCCCCCCTCCGAGGACGAGTCAAGCCTCGACAATGGCGTGTTGGGGAACGTAGCAGAAATCAAAAAATTTCTACGCATCACCAATATCAATCTATGGAGTTATCTAGCAACGAGGGGAAAAGGAGTGCATCTACATACCCTTGTAGATCGCGAGCGGAAGCGTTCAAGAGAACGGGGTTGATGGAGTCGTACTCGCCGTGATCCAAATCACCGATGAGGCGATGACCGAGCACCGAACGGACGGCACCTCCGCATTCAACACACGTACGGTTGGGGAAGACGTCTCCTCCTTCTTGATCCAGCAAGGGGAAAGGAGAGGTTGATGGAGATCCAGCAGCACGACGGCGTGGTGGTGGATGCAGCAGGGATCTCGGCAGGGCTTCGCCAAGCTCTACGGAGAGGAGGAGGTGTTGGAGAGGGAGAGGGAGGCGCCAGGGCTGAGGTGCGGCTGCCTCCCTC
Organism: Aegilops longissima; assembly: GCA_021605205.1. NCBI lineage: Eukaryota > Viridiplantae > Streptophyta > Magnoliopsida > Poales > Poaceae > Aegilops > Aegilops longissima. Next base: position 100,641,453 of record CM038676.1, on the reverse strand, counting down.
CCCCCACTATATAGGCCCCACAGGGGGCTCCGCCCCTAGGAGATGGGATCTCCAAGGGGCGGCGGCCAAGGGGTGGCTTGCCCCAAAGCCAAGGCGCCCCCACCCCTAGGGTTTCCTGCCCTAGGCGCAGGGGAGGCCAAGGGCGCACCAGCCCACCAGGCTGGTTCCCTCCCACTTCAGCCCATGGGGCCCTCCGGGATAGGTGGCCCCACCGGTGGACCCCCGGGACCCTTCCGGTGGTCCCGGTACAATACCGGTGACCCCCGAAACTTTCCCGTTGGCCGAAACTTGACTTACTTTTTATAAATCTTTACCTCCGGACCATTCCAGAACTCCTTGTGACGTCCGGGATCTCATCTGGGACTCCGAACAACTTTCGGGTTACTGCATACTAATATCTCTACAACCCTAGCGTCACCAAACCTTAAGTGTGTAGACCCTACGGGTTCGGGAGACATGCAGACATGACCGAGACGACTCTCCAGTCAATAACCAACAGCGGGATCTGGATACCCATGTTGGATCCCATATACTCCTTGATGATCTCATCGGATGAACCACAATATCGAGGATTCAATCAATCCCGTACTCGATTCCCTTTGTCAATCGGTACGTTACTTGCCCGAGACTCGATCGTCGGTATCCCAATACCTCGTTCAATATCGTTACCGGCAAGTCACTTTACTCGTACCATAATGCATGATCCCGTGACCAGACACTTGGTCACATTGAGCTCATTATGATGATGCATTACCGAGTGGGCCCTGAGATACCTCTCCATCATACAGAGTGACAAATCCCAGTCTCGATTCGTGCCAACCCAACATACACTTTCGGAGATACCCGTAGTGCACCTTTATAGCCACCCAGTTACGCTGTGACGTTTGGCACACCCAAAGCACTCCTACGGTATCCGGGAGTTGCACAATCTCATGGTCTAAGGAAATAATACTTGACATTTGGAAAAGCTCTAGCAAAACGAACTACACGATCTTGTGCTATGCTTAGGATTGGGTCTTGTCCATCACATCATTCTCCTAATGATGTGATCCCGTTATGAATGACACCAATGTCCATAGTCAGGTAACCATGACTATCTGTTGATCAACGAGCTAGTCAACTAGAGGCTCACTAGGGACATGTTGTGGTCTATGTATTCACACATGTATTACGATTTCCGGATAACACAATTATAGCATGAATAATAGACAATTATCATGAACAAAAAAATATAATAATAACCATTTTATTATTGCCTCTAGGGCATATTTCCAACAGTCTCTCACTTGCACTAGAGTTAATAATCTAGTTACATTGTGATGAATCGAACACCCATAGAGTTCTGGTGTTGATCATGTTTTGCTCTAGGGAGAGGTTTAGTCAACGGATCTGCCACATTTAGATCTGTGTGCACTTTACAAATATCTATGTCTCCATCTTGAACACTTTCACGAATGGAGTTGAAGCGACGCTTTATATGCCTGGTCTTCCTGTGAAACCTGGGCTCCTTGGCAAGGGCAATAGCTCCAGTGTTGTCACATAAGAGAGTCATCGGGCCCGACGCATTGGGTATGACTCCTAGGTCGGCGATGAACTCCTTCATCCAGATTGCTTCATGCGCTGCCTCCGAGGCTGCCATGTACTCCGCTTCACATGTAGATCCCGCCACGATGCTTTGCTTGCAACTGCACCAGCTTACTGCCCCACCATTCAAAATATACACGTATCCGGTTTGTGACTTAGAGTCATCCAGATCTGTGTCGAAGCTAGCGTCGACGTAACCCTTCTGACGAGATCTTCGTCACCTCCATATCTGAGAAACATGTCCTTAGTCCTATACAGTACTTCAGGATATTCTTGACCGCTGTCCGGGGTTCCATGCGGGATTACTTTGGTACCTTCCTACAAAACTTACGGCAAGGTTTAGATCAGGTGCGGTACACGATGGCATACATAATAGACCCTATGGCTGAGGCATAGGGACGACACTCATCTTTTCTCTATCTTCCGCCGTGGTGGGGCATTGAGCCGTGCTCAATCGCACACCTTGCAATCAGAGCAAGAACCCTTCTTGGACTGATCCTTATTGAACTTCTTCAATATCTTGTCAAGGTACGTGCTTTGTGAAAGACCAATGAGGCGTCTCGATCTATCTCTATAGATCTTGATGCCTAATATATAAGCATCTTGTCCAAGGTCCTTCATTGAAAACACTTGTTCAAGTAGGCCTTTATGCTTTCCAAGAATTCTATATCATTTCCCATCAACGTTATGTCATCCACATATAATATGAGAAATGCTACTGAGCTCCCACTCACTTTCTTGTAAACACAAAGCTTCTCCATAAGTGCATGTAAACCCAAACGCTTTGATCATCTCATCAAATTGAATGTTCCAACTCCGAGATGCTTGCACCAGCCCATAGATTGAGCGTTGGAGCTTGCACACCTTGTTAGCATTCTTAGGATCGCCAAAACCTTCCGGCTGCATCATATACAATTCTTCCTTAAGAAAGCCGTTAAGGAATGCCGTTTTGACGTCCATTTGCCATATCTCATAATCATAGAATGCGGCAATTGCTAACATGATTGAGACGGACTTGACTTCGCTACGGGTGAGAAAGTCTCATCGTAGTCAACCCCTTGAACTTGTCGATAACCCTTAGCGACAAGTCGAGCCTTATAGATGGTCACATTACCATCCGCGTTTGTCTTCTTCTTAAAGATCCATTTATGGCTCGCCAATCATCGGGCAAGTCAGTCAAAGTCCACATGTCGTTTTCATACATGGATCCTTTCTCGGATTTCATGGCTTCTAGCCATTTGTCGGAATCTGGGCCCGTCACCGCTTCTTCATAGTTTGAAGGTTCACCGTTGTCTAACAACATGATTTCCAAGACAGGGTTGCCATACCACTCTGGTGCGGAATGTGTCCTCGTGGACCTATGAAGTTCAGTAGGAGGTTGATCCGAAGCACCTTGATCATCATCATTATCTTCCTCTCTAGTCGGTGCAGGCACCACAAGAACATCTTCCTGAGCTGCGCTACTTCCCGTTTCAAGAGGTATGTACTTCATCAAGTTCTACTTTCCTCCCACTTACTTCTTTCGAGAGAAACTCTTTCTCCAGAAAGGACCCGTTCTTGGCAACAAAGATCTTGCCTTCGGATCTGAGGTAGAAGGTATACCCAATGGTTTCCTTAGGGTATCCTATGAAGACGCATTTTTCCGACTTGGGTTCGAGCTTTCCAGGTTGAAGTTTCTTGACATAAGCATCGCATCCCCAAACTTTTAGAAATGACAGCTTAGGTTTCTTCCAAACCATAATTCATACGGTGTTGTCTCAACGGATTTCGACGGAGCCCTATTTAAAGTGAATGTGGTTGTCTCTAGAGCGTATCCCCAAAATGATAGCGGTAGATCGGCAAGAGACATCATAGATCGCACCATATCTAATAGAGTGCGATTACGACGTTCGGACACACTATTACGCTGAGGTGTTCCAGGCGGCGTGAGTTGTGAAATGATTCCACATTTCCTTAAGTGTGTACCAAATTCGTGACTTAAATATTCTCCCCCACGATCTGATCGTAAGACCTTTATTTTCCTGTCACGTTGATTCTCAACCTCACTCTGAAATTCCTTGAACTTTTCAAAGGTCTCAGACTTGTGTTTCGTTAAGTAGACATATCCATATCTACTCAAGTCATCAGTGAGAGTGAGAAAATAACGATATCCTGCATGAGCCTCAACGCTCATTGGACCGCACACATCGGTATGTATGATTTCCAACAAGTTGGTTGCTCGCTCCATTGTTCCGGAGAACGGAGTCTTGGTCATTTTGCCCATAAGGCATGGTTCGCATGTGTCAAATGATTCATAATCGAGAGACTCTAAAAATCCATCAGCATGGAGCTTCTTCATGCGCTTGACACCAATGTGACCAAGGCGGCAGTGCCACAAGTATGTGGGACTATCGTTATCAACTTTACATCTTTTGGTATTCACACTATGAATATGTGTAACATTACGCTCGAGATTCATTAAGAATAAACCATTCACCAGCGGGGCATGACCATAAAACATATCTCTCATATAATTAGAACAACCATTATTCTCAGATTTAAATGAGTAGCCATCTCGAATTAAACGAGATCCTGATACAATGTTCATGCTCAAAGCTGGCACTAAATAACAATTATTGAGGTTTAAAACTAATCTCGTAGGTAAATGTAGAGGCAGCGTGCCGACAGCGAACACATCGACCTTGGAACCATTCCGACGCGCATCGTCACCTCGTCCTTCGCCAGCCTCCGCTTATTCCGCAGCTCCTGCTTTGAGTTACAAATATGAGCAACCGCACCGGTATCAAATACCCAGGAGCTACTACGAGTACTGGTAAGGTACACATCAATTACATGTATATCACATATACCTTTAATGTTGCCGGCCTTCTTGTCCGCTAAGTATTTGGGGCAGTTCCGCTTCTAGTGACCACTTCCTTGCAATAAAAGCACTCGGTCTCGTGGCTTGGGTCCATTCTTTGGCTTCTTCCGGCAATCTGACTTACGGGCGCTGCAACTCCCTCGCCGTCCTTCTTGAAGTTCTTCTTACCCTTGCCTTTCTTAAACTTAGTGGTTTTATTCACCATCAACACTTGATGTTCCTTTTTGATCTCCACCTCCGCTGATTTCAGCATTGAATATACCCCGGGAATGGTCTTTTCCATCCCCCGCATATTGAAGTTCATCACAAAGCTCTTGTAGCCCGGTGGAAGCGACTGAAGGATCCTGTCAATGACCGCATCATCCGGGAGATTAACTCCCAGCTGAGTCAAGCGGTTGTGCAACCCAGACATTTTCAGTATGTGCTCACTGATAGAACTATTTTCCTCCATCTTACAGCTGAAGAACTTGTCAGAGACTTCATATCTCTCGACCCGGGCATGAGCTTGGAAAACCATTTTCAGCTCTTCGAACATCTCATATGCTCCGTGTTGCTCAAAACACTTTTGGAGCCCCGGTTCTAAGCTGTAAAGCATGCCGCACTGAACAAGGGAGTAATCATCAGCACAAGACTGCCAAGCGTTCATAACGTCTTGGTTCTCTGGGATGGGTGCTTCACCTAGCGGTGCTTCTAGGACATAATCTTTCTTGGCAGCTATGAGGATGATCCTCAGGTTCCGGACCCATTCCGTATAGTTGCTGCCATCATCTTTCAGCTTGGTTTTCTCTAGGAACGCGTTGAAGTTGAGGGCAACATTAGCGTGGGACATTTGATCTACAAGACATATTGTAAATATTTTAGACTAAGTTCATGATAATTAAGTTCATCTAATCAAATTATTCAATGAACTCCCACTCAGATAGACATCCCTCTAGTCATCTAAGTGAAACATGATCCGAGTTAACTAGGCCGTGTCCGATCATCACGTGAGACGGACTAGTCAACGTCGGTGAACATCTTCATGTTGATCGTATCTTCTATACGACTCATGCTCGACCTTTCGGTCTTCCATGTTCCGAGGCCATGTCTGTACATGCTAGGCTCGTCAAGTCAACCGAAGTGTATTGCGTGTGTAAATCTGGCTTACACCCGTTGTATTCGAACGGTAGAATATATCATACCCGATCATCACGTGGTGATTCGAAACAATGAACCTTCACAACGGTGCAAAGTTAGGGGGAACACTTTCTTGAAATTATTATAAGGGATCATCTTATTTACTACCGTCGTTCTAAGCAAATAAGAAGCAAAACATGATAAACATCACATGCAATCAAATAGTGACATGATATGGCCAATATCATATTGCTCCTTTGATCTCCATCTTTGGGGCGCCATGATCATCTTCGTCATCGGCATGACACCATGATCTCCATCATCGTGTCTTCATGAAGTTGTCATGCCAACGATTACTTCTACTGCTATGGCTAACGCGTTTAGCAATAAAGTAAAGTAATTTACATGGCGTTACTCAATGACACGCAGGTCATACAAAAATAAAGACAACTCCTATGGCTCTTGCCAGTTGTCATACTCATCGACATGCAAGTCGTGATTCCTATTACAAGAACATGATAATCTCATACATCACATATATCATTCATCACATCCTTTGGCCATATCACATCACAAAGCACTTGCTGCAAAAACAAGTTAGACGTCCTCTAATTGTTGTTGCATGTTTTTACGTGGTTGTTATAGGTTTCTAGCAAGAACGTTTCTTACCTACGTAAAACCACAACGTGATATGCCAATTTCTATTTACCCTTCATAAGGACCCTTTTCATCGAATCCGCTCCAACTAAAGTGGGAGAGACAGACACCCGCTAGTCACCTTATGCAACTAGTGCATGTCAGTCGGTGGAACCTGTCTCACGTAAGCGTACGTGTAAGGTCGGTCCTGGTCGCTTCATCCCACGATGCCGCCGAAGCAAGATAAGACTAGTAGTGGCAAGAAAATTGACAACATCTACGCCCACAACTGCTTTGTGTTCTACTCGTGCATAGTAACTACACATAGATCTAGCTCATGATGCCACTGTTGGGGAACGTAGCAGAAATGAAAAAAATTCTACGCATCACCAAGATCAATCTATGGAGTTATCTAGCAACAAGGGGAAAAGGAGTGCATCTACATACCCTTGTAGATCGCGAGCGGAAGCGTTCAAGAGAACGGGGTTGATGGAGTCGTACTCGTCGTGATCCAAATCACCGATGACCGAGCGCCGAACAGACGGCACCTCCGCGTTCAACACACGTACGGTTGGGGAAGACGTCTCCTCCTTCTTGATCCAGCAAGGGGAAAGGAGAGGTTGATGGAGATCCAGCAGCACGACGGCGTGGTGGTGGATGCAGCGGGGATCTCGGCAGGGCTTCGCCCAAGCTCCACGGAGAGGAGGAGGTGTTGGAGAGGAGAGGAGGCGCCGAGGCTAGGGTGTGGCTGCCTCCCTCCCCCACTATATATAGGCCCCTGGGGCGCCGGCCCTAGGAGATGGGATCTCCAAGGGGGGCGGCGGCCAAGGGGGTGGCTTGCCCCAAGCCAGGGGGGCCCCCACCCCTAGGGTTTCCTGCCCTAGGCGCAGGGGAGGCCAAGGGGGCGCACCATCCCACCAGGCTGGTTCCCTCCTACTTCAGCCCATGGGGCCCTCCGGATAGGTGGCCCCACCCGATGGACCAGGACCCTTCCGTGGTCCCAGACAATACCGTGACCCCGAAACTTTCCGTTGGCGAAACTTGACTTCCTATATATAAATCTTTACCTCCGGACCATTCCAGAACTCCTCGTGACGTCCGGGATCTCATCCGGGACTCCAAGCAACTTTCGGGTTACTGCATACTAATATCTCTACAACCCTAGCGTCCACCAAACCTTAAGTGTAGACCCTACGGGTTCGGAGACATGCAGATATGACCGAGACGACTCTCGGTCAATAACCAACAGCGGGATCTGGATACCCATGTTGGCTCCCACATACTCCTTGATGATCTCATCGGATGAACCACGATGTCGAGGATTCAATCAATCCCGTATTCAATTCCTTTGTCAATCGATGCGTTACTTGCCCGAGACTCGATCGTCGGTATCCCAATACCTCGCTCAATCTCGTTACCGCAAGTCACTTTACTCGTACTCGTAATGCATGATCCCGTGACCAGACACTTGGTCACATTGAGCTCATTATGATGATGCATTACCGAGTGGGCCCTGAGATACCTCTCCGTCATACAGAGTGACAAATCCCAGTCTCGATTCATGCCAACCCAACAGACACTTTTGGAGATACCCGTAGTGCACCTTTATAGCCACCCAGTTACGTTGTGACGTTTGGCACACCCAAAGCACTCCCACGGTATCCGGGAGTTGCACAATCTCATGGTCTAAGGAAATGATACTTGACATTTGGAAAAGATCTAGCAAAACGAACTACACGATCTTGTGCTATGCTTAGGATTGGGTCTTGTCCATCACATCATTCTCCTAATGATGTGATCCCGTTATCAATGACATCCAATGTCCATAGTCAGGAAACCATGACTATCTGTTGATCAACGAGCTAGTCAACTAGAGGCTCACTAGGGACATGTTGTGGTCTATGTATTCACACATGTATTACGATTTCCGGATAACACAATTATAGCATGAATAATAGACAATTATCATGAACAAAGAAATATAATAATAACCATTTTATTATTGCCTCTAGGGCATATTTCCAACATGGCGAATTCGTTGTGCCTGAAGATCTAGTGGAACAAGCTCGCTTCGAGCGACGGCTCATGGCTACAGCGAAGAGCCTGCAAAGGAAGCAACAACAGCTTAAAGCTGACCAAGATTTGCTGGTGGACAGATGGTCGAAGGTCCTGGCCACCGAAAGACACAGACCCAACCGCCCCGACGAAGGGCACACAGGGCACAACCGGCCACCCCAACCTAAGCAGGAGAACCCAAGGCACATGCCCAGACGTCAACACGCCACTACGGTCCAAAATAATATGAAGGACACAAGAAGAAGCATCCTCAAGCCTCGGCACAACGGTCATAAGCGTCAAGTCAGGAATGTTGGTGCTAATTCCAGCAACTCCCAGTCTGGTCAACAGACAAAGAACAGCTCAGACCTATCCGGCCCAAGCCACACACTCGATCAACCATGCGAAATTCATGGTACTCCAAGAAGGACGGCAAAGCATACCAATAGAGAATGCTGGATCCTCAAACAAAACGGCTGGCCGCGTGCCGGAAACACTGAAGGGAGGCGTCTGGTCAAGAGCCCTCCCCCATAGCATAAAAGTACGGCCGATCGCCCCGATCAAGACTAACCACAACAACTCGATTCTTGTGTACCTCCGGACATAGCAAACCAGGGGCTCCATAACACATAAAACCCCCGCAGGTGTGAAATCACAAACTACATCTCCTAAAAGATGCTAGGGGAAAAGGCCAAGTTTCTCTGGCCCATCACTCTAAATGATTGTCTTCGGATCACCAAAAAAATACTACGCCAAAGAATAAATCTTCGGCACCTTCCCACCATGCGGTAATTTACCGTATGCTAACAGGACGAACCATGTTGACTCGATTCCACGTGGAAAACCACTCAGGCCAACGCCATATGGTGCAATCACACCTACGGGCAAGGCCGAACCCCGCCCTCAGGGCGGAAATCATACAACTGCCAGAGTAGCGAGTCGCATGCCAATCAAAATTTTGATACGACAGTCAACTATCCGGACACCAACTGAGGAGTCCGCGCTACCCAACGGTGTAACGGCTGGGTTTACCAGGGTCCGATCAGGAACCTTCGGACCAACCACAAGAGGATGCTCGGTTACCTCCGAGTATTTGCCTTACAAACTAACTTTGACGCAGAACAGGATTGGTGACGTGGAATCGGCCAGGACACACAAGGAGCCCCCCCCCCTAAAAGAAGGCAGTCTGGATTCACTCTTGATCCACTCACAACTCCCTCCAGTCCGGCCATTACAGGTTCCGCCGAAAAACACCTCTTTTCATACTCATACATCGTACTCATATGCATAGACATATCATCTTACGACAATGCGTAGACTTAAAAAACACTTACCGGCCGTCGCTTTTCATCGACACCTCATGTTACACCCGATTATGCCAGGGGATTCACAGTACGACAATAGTCCGACCACCTTCTCAGTCGCTCGGCACCCCGAACTTATAGCACTATATGCATCAGCTCCGAATCATGTCTTGGGTCATTGGTTGGGTTTGCCCGGCTCCCTTGTTTTGGTACCTTATGTTCCATTATATCGGCTAAGGTAGCGTAGGGAGAACTACTGCGATTGTGTCCCGGATCTGCGGACGAGCATCTCGATGAAAAGCGAAAACCGATCGTCATGATACGGCGGAGCTGGTCACTGTTCGAGTGGTTGTAAAATGCTTAAAGATTTATTCCGCTAACGCCATTATAAATGCAGAGTCGACGGATCGATCTTCAATCAGCGCCAATAGAGCCCCTAGTTCGCCTTCCGAACACCGAGGGCTCGCCGACCATACTCAATTCCTATGGCTAAGTTAGAGTAATAAAGCCTTATAGTCCGATTGCCTGGTTCGTGGTGAGAAACACCTCCTTAAAAGGACCCAACTATGGGATAAAGAGAATTCAGATATATCCCGAACACCCCCGTATTCTTTTTACGTGGGGGCAGAAGCCGACGACTGGCCAACTCTCAGGATTTACATATAATAAACAGCCGCACAGGAAGAACATATGTTCAAACAAACCAGGCAATATATAATAAAAATGCCATTATCCCATATTACAAAAAGCGGCATGAATGCCCTTAGGGAAATATAATGTCTTTGGTACATTTATCCGCCGCAAGGCGGGCTCCCTTCAGTACACCTTCATAGTACAGTTCGGGCTTGTGATGCTCTTTACCCTCTGGCGGCCCCTCGGTCACCAGCTTCTCCGCGTCAAGATTCCCCCAATGCACTTTTGCACGGGCAAACGACATACATGCACCCTCTATGCAGACCGATCGCTTAACAACATCAAGCCGAGGACAAGCACCCACAATACGCTTCACGAGCCCGAAGTAACTGCTCGGAATTGGCTCCGCCGGCCACAACCAGACAATCAAGTCCTTCATGGCTAGTTCGGCCGCCTGGTGCAGTTCGACCAGCTGCTTCAGCTAATCGATAAAGGGCACCAGATAGTTCGGTGCCAAATACTGCGACCAGAAATCCCTCTCCGCAGACTTCTTCTCCTCGGTTCAGTAGAATTGGGCGGCATCTGGTATGCTGCGAGGAAGATCCGCAAACGCCCCTGGAAAAAAAAGTATTCAGCTTACTTCCTAGAATTCCTCCCATTATCATGAACAAATGGCTAAGAATACAGAAGGCCTTACCAGCCGCAACTTTCGTGCCTCTTGAATGTCCCGTACAGCACCTCGGGCTTTTTCTCGGGCGTCTTCTGCGGCTTGGAGCGCTTGGGCGAGTTCGGCTTCTTTCCCTATTAGACTCTGCTCCAAGCCCTCACTTTTCTTCACAGCCTCCTGGAGCTCCCGCTCAGCTGTGACAACCCTGGCCTCGTGTTTTTCACGAAGTGCCTGTTCGGCGGCAGCCTTCTTGTTGGCATCATCCACAGCCTTCTTCAGTGCCTCATATTCAGCACTCTCTCCTAGGGCATACAACACAAATACTTTTCAATAAGCACAATTACTTATTTGTGCCTAATGCAAGACAATGCTTCAACATACCTTGTTTATCTTCTAATTGCTTCCTCATGCGGCCAAGTTCTTCCTCGGCCCGTTCCAGGCTCCGCTTCAGTTCGGACACTTCCGCATTATGAGCGGTCGTCTTCTCCGCAGACACCTATATTCAAACAAAGAGGTACACGACATTAACATAAGTTCCCACGACAAGAGAGGACTTGATCCCCTGCCCGGCTCCCTCTCCTTCGCCAGACAGTGCATCACGGGCTACTACTCATATTATGACGATTCCTTAAAGGTTTCTTGGGAAACATACCTCAAAGGCCTTTATAAGGCCAAGGCAGGACTTGTTCAGCCCGCTCTCGGCGGACTGAATCTTTTCAACCACCGCACCCATAAGGGTCCGACGTTCATCGATGATAGACACGTTCTTTAACGCTGTCGATAGACCGCCTGGCAGCTCTGCCCGAACAGAGGTTGTCGGCGGAGTAGGCAGGCCTCCCACCATTGAAGGTAGCTGCTCGCCCGATCTGGGAGCCTTAGAGGTCTCCCGGACCTTGTCCGGCTGTGGGCCGAACCCAAGATCGCCCCTGCTGACGGCACACTTCGGGGCCATCGCTCCCGTGTGTCCGGCTCCAGTGATATGCCCCCTGGTCCAAGCCCCGTTGAGACGACACCTTAGTGTCGCACCGGGACTTTGGGGAAGGGGCCTCTGGAGGCGTCTCGCTTGCCAAGGCGTCAGAGCTCAGCGAATCCTCGGATGAGGACTGGCCGGCGCGAGACCTCGCCGGACTGTGCAAAATATAGCAACAGTTAAAACTACTATACCCAAAAACAATCGCGGACGCGTATGCGTGTTCGGATTTTGTACACTTACGACTTCTCCAGGGGCTGGGCCCTGGGATCCCACTCCGGGCTGCTATCGGCAGCCGTGGTGGATGCCTCTGGGAGGGAACCTTTTCTCCTCTTAGGAGATTCGGCCCCCCAGGGACGAGGAAGCTACACGCTTCTTCCCACCTTCAGAGTGAGGCTCGTCCTCCTCTGCTTCTTCCTCTTCGTCTTCCGAAGAAGGAGCGTCGCTTGAGTCTTTGGAATTCGCGTCCGAAGCCTCGCGGTGACGGAGGCCACTCCGGGTCTTCTTGACCTTCTTGGAGGCCTCCTTCTTTGGCGCCTCGTAAGGCGCGGGGACCAGCATCTTCGTCAGAAGAGGTCCGGCCAGTTCCTCCGGCAACGGGGCCGGACAATGTATCCGCTTTACTTCCTTTATCCATCCCTGAGGTCACGATGAAACATGATTAGGATGTCTCCCTCATGACAAGCCAGCTGAAGCATGAATAGACAGAGCTTGGCTGTGACTTACCAGCTTGGAGAATGGGATAACTGATACCCACGGTCCTCGATGGGGCCAGGCCACGATTTGCCGACTTAAAGAGCACCTTCCAGATATCCTTGTGGGAGGTATCATAAAGATCCCGAAGGGTTTGGTGCTCGGCTGGGTCAAACTCCCACAGAGTACAAGCTTGATGCTGACAGGGGAGAAACAGGCGAACTAGCATCACCTGGACTACATCCACAAGTTTGACATCCCTATCAACCACACCCTGAAGGCGCGTCCGGAGCAGTGACAGCTCATCGGACGAGGACCAGTTCGGGCCCTTCTCGGGCCAGGATGTGAGCCGCAGCGGAGCTCCGGATCTGAACTCTGGAGCGGCCGCCCACTTTTTGCCACGTGGTTTGGTGATATAGAACCACTGCTGCTGCCACTCCTTAACGGAGTCGTTGAAAGCGCCTTTCGGCCAAACAGCCTTGGGCATCTTGCTCACCATGGCGCCGCCGCACTCGGCGTGTTCGCCACTCACCACCTTGGGCTTCACATTAAAAATCTTTAGCCACAGGCCGAAGTGAGGTGAGATCCGAAGAAAAGCCTCGCACACGATGATGAACGTTGAGATATTGAGGAAGGAGTTGGGGGAAAGATCATGAAAATCAATCCCGTAGTAATACATGACTCCCCGAACAAATGGGTGCAGGGGAAACCCAAGCCCGCAGACAAAATGGGGAAGGAACACGACTCTCTCGTGAGGTTCCGGAATGGGGACGACCTGTCCCACCAGAGGGAAACGGTGGCTGATCTTCTGGGCCAGATACCCGGCGTCCGGAGGTTCTTGATATCCTTCTCCCGGACAGTAGAGGCCATCCATCTGCCTCCTCTCCGGATCCGGACATCTTTGGAAAGCCTCTCTTTGGTGGAAAAGAAGAAGTGCTTCGGCGTTAGGGCTCGGAAAGAGGGGAATGAGCTAGCGGAAGGAGAAAGGCGTGGGTAAAGAGAAAGAGGCCTTGTCTCTTTATAGGGGCGGTAAGTGCTTTTTGCGCCTCCCCACTTGCCTGGAGGAACCCGTTTGCCTCCCGCTCGCCGCGATTAGCGGTGCGGTTGGATTACCCATACCGTATTAATGAGAATCCCGTGATAAGGGGACACGATATCTGCTTTGACAAGACGTGTCAAGGAAAACGCCTCACAATATGCGATGTGGCTGGCTACGGGAAAACGGTTCGAATAACGACCCGACCGTAATGACACGTCGCATTGTCTAAAAAGTTGTCAGCAGATTGCATTTATGAAATACCATTCTCTCTACGGTGGCATGTGAATATCATTTTGTGGATCTGGACACGGTTCAAGTGTTCGATAATTATCTTGGAGTATTCGGAGGAGGAACCCGCACTGCAATGCCGAAGACAAGATTGCGCGTCGGACTCATCATCATTGAAGCCTGGTTCAGGGGCTACTGAGGGAGTCCTGGATTAGGGGGTATCCGGACAGCCGGACTGTGTACAACGTCCGGACTATTGAAGCGTGAAGATACAAGACTCAAGACTTCGGCCCATGTCCGGATGGGATTTTCCTTGGCGTGGAAGGCAAGCTTGGCGATTCGGATATTATATTTCCTTCCTTGTGACCGACTCCATGTAAACCCTAGCCCTCTCCGGTGTCTATATAAACCGGAGAGGTTGGTCCTTAGAAGGGCGATCACAATTACAATCATACCATCATAGGCTAGCTCTTGGGGTTTAGCCTCCACGATCTCGTGGTAGATCTACTCTTGTACTACCCATATCATCAATATTAATCAAGCAGGAAATAGGGTTTTACCTCCATCGAGAGGTCCCGAACCTGGGTAAACATCTGTGTCCCTTGCTTCCTGTTACCATCGGCCTTGATGCACATATCGGGACCCCCTACCCGAGATCCGCCGGTTTTGACACCGACAGTGATGAAAAAGGGTTTCCCTTTATCCTTGAAGGGAAAAGCATTGGCATAGTATAGGCTATGCGATGATATTGGATCATGGAATTGGAATCATTTGAAATGGGAGTTCCACCAGAAATTTTATCCTATGCATCTAGTTCATCGTGATCAAAATTATATATATAATTTTTGGCCTCGTGAAGGAGAAAGTATCGCTCTAGCTTGGGGGAGGCTTAAGTCAATGCTATATTCATGCCCCAATTATGAGCTCTCAAGAGAAATTATTATTCAGAACTTTTATGCTCGGCTTTCTCGTAATGATCAAACCATGCTGGATACTTCTTGTGCCAGTTCTCTTATGAAGAAAACTATTGAATTCCGGTGGGATCTTTTGGAAAGAATTAAACGCAACTATGAAGATTGGGAACTCGACGAAGGTAAAGATTCAGGTATAAAGCTTAAGTATGATTGTGTTAAATATTTTATGGATACCGATGCTTTTCACAAGTTTAGCACTAAGTATGGACTTGACTCTGAGATAGTAGCCTCCTTTTGTGAATCATTTGCTACTCATGTTGAACTCCCTAAAGAGAAGTGGTTTAAATATCACCCACCTATTAAAGATGAAACTAAAGAACTAGTACCAGTTAAAGAAGAAACTTTACTTTATAATGTTGATCCAGTTGTTCCTACTGCTTATATTGAGAAATCCCCTTTTCCTGTAAGGATAAAGGAACATGCTAAAGTTCAATTTTGGTTAACAAAAGCTATGTTAGAACACCTAAACCTGATGAAAAAATTAGAGTTGAACCTAATATTGCTATGGTTAAAGATCTCTTAGAAGAAGATGTGGATGGGCATGTTATCTACTTCTGTGCAGAAGCTGCTAGAATTGCCAAACCCGTAAAAGGATAAAAACAGACCGGTTGTTGGCCTGCCTGTCATTTCAGTTAAATAGGAGATCACTATTATCATGGTTTATGTGACATGGGTTCTAGTGTGAGTGCTATTCCTTACAAGTTATATCAAGAAATTAGAGAAGACATAGCACCTACAGAGTTAGAAGAGATAGATGTTACTATTAAACTTGCAAATAGAGACACCATATCACCTTGTGGGATTATTAGAGATCTTGAAGTCTTGTGTCAGAAAGTAAAATACCCTACTGATTTTCTTGTTCTTGGTTCCCCACAAGATGACTTCTGTCCCATTATCTTTGGTCTACCTTTCTTGAACATAGTTAATGCTAGAGATAGGTTGCCAGAAACAAACTGTGGGTGTTAGCTTTGGTGATGAGTCTCATGAGTTTAATTTTTCCAAGTTTAGTAGAAATCATCATGAAAAAGAATTGCCTAGTAAGGATGAATTAATTGGTCTTGCTTCTATTGCGGTGCCACCTACTGATCCTTTAGAACAATACTTGCTAGACCATGAAAATGATTTACATATGCATGAAAGAAATGAAATAGATAATATTTTCTTTGAACAACGTCCTCTACTTAAACACAATTTGCCTATTGAAACTCTAGGAGGTCCTCCTCCACCTAAAGGTGACCCTGTGTTTGAATTAAAACAATTGTCAGACACTTTGAAATATGCTTATCTTGATGAAAAGAAAATATATCATGTTATTATCAGTGCTAACCTTTCAAAACATGAAGAAGAAAGATGATTGAAAGTTCTAAGGAAGCACCGAGCTCCTATTGGATATACTCTTGAGGATTTAAAGGGCATTAGTCCCACTCTATGTCAGCACAAAATTAATATGGAACCTGATGCTAAACCCGTTGTTGATCACCAACTTCGGTTAAATCCGAAGATGAAAGAGGTGGTAAGAACAGAAAATTAAAACTTTTGGAAGCAGGTATAATCTATCCTGTAGCTGATAGTAGATGGGTAAGACTTGTTCATTGTGTCCCTAAGAAAGGAGGTGTAATTGTTGTTCCTAATGATAAGAATGAGCTTATTCCACAAAGAATTGTTACATGATATAGAATGGTAATTGACTTCAGGAAATTAAATAAAGCTACTAGAAAAGATCATTACCCTTTGCCTTTTATTGATCAAATGCTTGAAAGATTATCTAAGCACACACACTTTTGCTTCCTTGATGGATATTCTGGCTTCTCACAAATACATGTCTCTCAAACTGATCAAGAAAAGACTAGTTTTACTTGTCCTTTTGGAACCTATGCTTATAGACGTATGCCTTTTGGTTTATGTAATGCACCTGCTACCTTTCGAAGATGCATGATGGCTATATTCTCTGACTTCTGTGAAAAGATTGTTGAGGTTTTCATGGATGACTTTTCTGTTTATGGGAAGTCTTTTGATGATTGTTTAAGCAATCTTGATTGAGTTTTGCAGAGATGTGAACAAACTAACCTCGTCCTGAATTGGGAGAAGTGCCACTTTATGGTTAATGAAGGCATTGTCTTGGGTCATAAAATTTCTGAAAAAGGTATTGAAGTGGATCAAGCTAAGGTTGAAGCAATTGAGAAAATGCCATGTCCCAAGGACATAAAAGGTATTCGTAGTTTCCTAGGTCACCCTGGTTTCTATAGGAGGTTTATCAAAGACTTTTCTAAAATTTCTAGGCCTCTCACTAATCTTTTGCAAAAGGATATCCCTTTTGTTTTTTATGATGATTGTTTAGAAGCCTTTGAAACACTCAACAAAAGCTTTAATCTCTGCACGTATTGTTCAACCACCTGATTGGAACTTGCCTTTTGAAACTATGTGTGATGCTAGTGATTATGTTGTAGGTGTTGTTCTAGGACAAAGAGTTGATAAGAAATTGAATGTTATTCATTATGCTAGTAAAACTCTAGATAGTGCTCAAAGAAATTATGCCAATACTGAAAAAGAATTCTTAGCAGTGGTGTTTGCTTGTGATAAATTTAGATCTTATATTGTTGATTCCAAAGTAACCGTTCACACAGACCATGCTGCTATTAAATATCTTATGGACAAGAAAGATGCTAAACCTAGACTTATTCGTTGGGTTCTCTTGTTACAAGAATTTGATTTGCATATTATTGATAGAAAAGGAGTTGAGAACCCAGTAGCTGATTACCTGTCTAGGCTAGAAAATGTGCTTGATGACCCACTTCCTATTGATGATAGTTTTCCTGATGAGCAGCTGGCTGCAATAAATGTTGATAGTAGTACTCCTTGGTATGCTGACTATGCTAATTACATTGTTGCTAAATATTTACCACCTAGCTTTACTTACCAACAAAAGAAAAAAATTCTTCTATGATTTAAGACATTACTATTGGGATGACCCACATCTTTATAAAGAAGGAGTAGATGGTATTATTAGACGTTGTGTACCTGAGCATGAACAGGGACAAATCCTACGGAAATATCGCTCCGAACCATATGGAGGGCATCATGCTGGAGATAGAACTGCTCACAAGGTATTGCAATCTGGATTTTATTAGCCTACTCTCTTCAAGGATGCTCGTAAGTATGTCTTGATACGTCTTCAACGTATCTATAATTTATGAAGTATTCATGCTATTATATTATCTGTTTTGGATGTTTATGGGCTTTACTAAACACTTTTATATTATTTTTGGGACTAACCTATTAACCGGAGGCCCAGCTCAAATTGTTGTTTTCTTGCCTATTTTAGTGTTTCGAAGAAAAGGAATGGAATGAAACCTTCGGGAGAGTTATTTTTGGAACGGAAGCAATCCAGGAGACTTGGAGTAGACGTCAGGGAAGCTTCGAGGAAGCCACGAGGCAGGGACGCGCACCCTACCCCCCTAGGCGCGCCCCCACCCTCGTGGGCCCTTGTGGCTCCCCTGGCCGAGTTCTTTCGCCTATATATGTCCATATATCCTAAAAACATCGGGGAGCACAATAGATCGGGAGTTCCGCCGCCGCAAGCCTCTGTAGCCACCAAAAACCAATCGGGACACTGTTCCGGCACCCTGCCGGAGGGGGGATCCCTCACCGGTGGCCATCTTCATCATCCTGGCGTTCTCCATGACGAGGAGGGAGTAGTTCACCCTCGGGGCTGAGGGTATGTACCAGTAGCTATGTGTTTGATCTCTCTCTCTCTCTCTCTCGTGTTCTTGAGGTGGTACGATCTTGATGTATCGCGACCTTTGCTATTATAGTTGGATCTTATGATGTTTGTCCCCCTCTACTCTCTTGTAATGGATTGAGTTTTCCCTTTGAAGTTATCTTATCGGATTGAGTCTTTAAGGATTTGAGAACACTTGATGTATGTATTGCATGTGCTTATCTATGGTGACAATGGTATATTCACGTGATCTACTTGATGTATGTTTTGGTGATCAACTTGTGAGTTCCGTAACATTGTGAACTTATGCATAGGGGTTGGCACACGTTTTCGTCTTGACTCTCCGGTAGAAACTTTGGGGCACTCTTTGAAGTACTTTGTGTTGGTTTGAATAGATGAATTTGAGATTGTGTGATGCATATCGTATAATCATACCCACGGATACTTGAGGTGACATTGGAGTATCTAGGTGACATTAGGGTTTTGGTTGATATGTGTCTTAAGTTGTTATTCTAGTACGAACTATTGAATAGATCAATCCGAAAGAGTAACTTTGAGGTGGTCTCGTACCCTACAATAATCTCTTCGTTTCTTCTCCGCTTTTAGTGACTTTGGAGTGACTCTTTGTTGCATGTTGAGGGATAGTTATATGATCCAATTATGTTATTATTGTTGAGAGAACTTGCAGTAGTGAAAGTATGAACCCTAGGGCTTGTTTCCTAGCATTGCAGTTACCTTGTTGTTTTTATATTTTCAGATTACAAAACCTATATCTACCATCCATATTGCACTTGTATCACCATCTCTTCGCCGAACTAGTGCACCTATATAATTTACCATTGTACTGGGTGTGTTGGGGACACAAGAGTCTCTTTGTTATTTGGTTGCAGGGTTGTTTGAGAGAGACCATCTTCATCCTATGCCTCCCACGGATTGATAAACCTTAGGTCATCCACTTGAGGGAAATTTGCTACTGTCCTACAAACCTTTGCACATGGAGGCCCAACAACGTCTACAAGTAGAAGGTTGCGTAGTAGACATCAAGCTCTTCTCTGGCGCCGTTGCCGGGGAGGTGAGTGCTTGAAGGTATATCTTTAGATCTTGCAATCGAATCTTTTAGTTTCTTGTTTTATCACTAGTTTAGTCTATAAAATAAAACTACAAATAAATGGAATTAAGGTTGCCTCGTATGCTTCATCTTTTTAATATCTTTCGTGAAAATGATGGGAAGGAAAATTGTGCTCAAGTACTAGAAAAAGAATTACATAGAATTCTTGGCATAAAATATGTGAATGATGAGCATGATTGCAATGTTGTTAGTATGAATTCTTTGAATACCCATGATGCTAATGATATGCAAAGCCACAAGCTTGGGGATGCTATGTTTGATGAAGATGATATGTTTAGTCCCCCAAGTTTTGATGAGCAAATTTATTATGATGAAAGCATGCCTCCTATTTATGATTATTATTGTGATGGCACATATGCTATAAAGAATAAAGATAACCATGAAACTTGTCATCATGATTTTAATTTTCAATTGGATTATGCTTCACATGATAGTTATTTTGTTGAGTTTGCTCCCACTACTATTCATGAGAACAAATTTGCTTTTGTGGAGAGTAATAAAATTTCCATGCTTGTAGAACATGAAAAGAATTCTTTATGTGATAGTTATATTGTTGAATTCATTCATGATGCTGCTGAAAATTATTATGAGGGAGGAAAATATGCTTGTAGGAATTGCAATAATATCAATTTTCCTCTCTATGTGCTTAAAGTCTTAAAAGTTATGCTTGTTTTGCCTTCCTATGCTAGTTGATTATTGTTCCCATAAGTTGTTTGCTCACAAAATCCCTATGCATAGGAAGTGGGTTAGACTTAAATGTGCTAGTCATATTCTTCATGATGCTCCCGTTATGTTTCAATTCTTATCTTTTATGTGAGCATCATTGAAATCATCATGCCTAGCTAGGGGCGTTAAATGTTAGCGCTTGTTGGGAGGCAACCCAATTTTATTTTTGTTTTTTGCTTTTTTCTCTATCTATCCTCTGGTTAGATGTGGTTTTATGTTTTAATTAGTGTTTGTGCCAAGTAGAACCTTTGGGAAGACTTGGGTGAAAGTTAATGTCATCTTGCTGTAAAAAACAGAAACTTTGCGCTCACGAGTTTAGCTGTCATTTTTTTTACAGAAGAGTGATTTTAAGTTTATTCTTTTTGCAGAAGATTAATAGACAAATTACTCAGGTCCATCAATTTATTTCAGAATTTTTGGAGCTCCAGAAGTATATGCTTGATACAGATTACTACAGACTATTCTGTTTTTGACATATTCTGTTTTCTATGTGTTGTTTTCTTATTTTGATGAATCTATGAGTAGTATCGGAGGGTATGAACCATAGAGAAGTTGGAATACAGTAGATATTGCACCAATATGAATTTAGATTTAGTTCACAACAGTACCTAAGTGGTGATTTATTTTCTTATACTAACGGAGCTTACGAGTTTTCTGTTGAGTTTTGTGTTGTGAAGTTTTCGGGTGAAGACTCGATGGACTATGGAATAAGGAGTGGAAAAAGCCTAAGCTTTGGTATGCCCAAGGCACCCCAAGGTAATATTCAAGGACAACCAAGAGCCTAATCTTGGGGATGCCCCGGATGGCATCCCCTCTTTCGTCTTCGTTCATCGGTAACTTTACTTGGAGCTATATTTTTATTCACCACATGATATGTGTTTTGCTTGGAGCGTCATTTTATTTTGTTAGTATTTTCTTTCTATTATTTAGAATAATGTTTTGCACCTCTATTTTCAATAAAAATATCAAGGATAGCCTTTACCATGCTTATTTTGCAAGTCTACATGTTGCTGTTTCAAAACAGAAAGTTTACCGCTGTTGAAAAAATTCCCTAGAAAAGTCAGAATGTGATAAAATGATGAAACCTTTTGCATAGTAAGCTCTGATAAATTTACTACAGTGGGAATTTTCTTTCATAATTTTTGGAGCTAGGGAAGTATGTGTCTTGCTGCATTCTTTACAGACTGTCCTGTTTAGGCAGATTGCTGTTATGTTTGCATTGTTTGCATATGTTTGCTTGTTTAATGATTCTATTTGAGGATAGGACTATTAAATATGTAGAGGCATTTAGTATGCAATGTTGAATAATAATTTTAGTTATTTGCTACAGTAGAGTATGATAAGGTTTTTGCATTGGTTTATACTAACTTATCTCACGAGTCCTTGTTGAGTTTTGTGTGGATGAAGCTTTTGAGATTTAGGGAGACCGTGATATGAGAGGAATTAAGGAGACACAAAAGCTCAAGCTTGGGGATGCGCAAGGCATCCCAAGATAATATTTCAAGAAGTCTCAAGCGTCTAAGCTTGGGGATGCCCCGGTTGGCATCCCACCTTTCTTCTTCAACAACTATCGGTTAGTTTCGGTTGATCCTAAGTTTTTGCTTCTTCACGTGATGTTTGCTATTCTTAGAATGTCATTTTATTTTGTTTTGCTTGCTGTTTGAATAAAATATCAAGATCTGAAATTATTAAATGAGAGAGAGTCTTCACAAAGCTACATAATTATTTAACTACTCATTGATCTTCACTTATATCTTTTTGGAGTAGTTTGTCATTTACTCGTATGCTTCACTTATATCCTATGAGTAAATAGTTGAATGATTTGAATATCATAAATCTGAAATTATATATGTTTCATATACTTATCCCATGGGGAGTAATGACTTCACATATAATAAGTAGAGGTGGTAAATTTATTGAAGGTTAGCAAACATTGTATTGGTCACTTGAACAATTCATGAAAGAATATTGACGGAAGAGAGATTTCACATATAAATATACTATCTTGGACATGTTCTGTAATTTTGAGTGAGGGAGTCCTGGATTAGGGGGTCCTCGGATGGCCGGACTATATACTTTGGCCGGACTGTTAGACTATGAAGATATACAAGATTGAAGACTTCGTCCCGTGTCCGGGTGGGACTCTCCTTTGCGTGGAAGGCAAGCTTGGCAATTCGGATATGTAGACCTCCTTCTCTGTAACCGACTCTGTGTAACCCTAGTCCCCTCCGGTGTCTATATAAACCGGAGGGTTTAGTCCGTAGGACAACAATCACAATCATAATCATAGGCTAGCTTCTAGGATTTAGCCTCTACGATCTCGTGGTAGATCAACTCTTGTAATACTCATATCATCAAGATCAATCAAGCAGGAAGTAGGGTATTACCTCCATCGAGAGGGCCCAAACCTGGGTAAACATTGTGTCCCCCGCCTCCTGTTACCATTAGCCTTAGACGCATAGTTCGGGACCCCCTACCCAAGATCCGCCGGTTTTGACACTGACACTGGTGCTTTCATTGAGAGTTCCACTGTGGTGTCACGGTAAGGCTTGATGGCTCCTTCGATCATCGGCAACGAGGCGATCCAGGGTGAGGTTTTTCTCCCCGGACAGATCTTCGTATTCGGCGGCTTCGTACTGCGGGCCAACTCGCTTGGCCATCTGGAGCAGATCGATGGCTATGCCCCTGACCATCAGGTCGGGTTTGGAAGCTTGAACTATACGGCCGACATCCGCGGAGACTTGATCTTCGACGGATTCGAGCCCATGTCAGGCGCGCCGCACAGTCACGACGAGCATGACTTAGCTCTGTCATCGGATGGTGTTTGGGAGATCGCACCTGCGGTTACTCCGGCCCTCAATCTGGAGCAGATCGCGCCATCCGAGGACAGGTGGATGGACCCCACCACAGAGGCCACACACTCAGCAGCGATAGAGCCGGATACTGACTTCACATCCTATGAGACCTGTGTCGCCGGACCCTTGGATTCGTCCCCGGCCACAGGCTCCGAGCCGCTTGCATCCGTGCCTATCAAATCTGATTGGGCACCGATCATGGAGTTTACCTCCGCGGATATCTTTCAGCACTCGCCCTTGGGCAACGTGCTAAATTCATTGAGGTCGCTCTCTTTGTCAGGAGACCCTTGGCCGAACTATGTCCGGCTTGAATGGGAAGCGGACGGTGAAGAAATTCGTTCCCCACCCACCACCCACTTAATAGCCACTGTCGACGACTTAACCGACATGCTCAATTTCGACTCCGAAGACATCGACGGTATGGACGACGATGCAGGAGAAGAACAGGAACCACCGCCCATAGGGCGATGGACAACCACCTCATCATATGATATATATATATGGTGGACACCCCCAAAGAAAGCGATGGCAATAAGGAAACGGAGGATAATCCCCGTGAGAAGCAATCTAAACACCGGCATCATCGGCGCCGCTCTAAGCCCCGCCACAGCAAAAGCAGTGATACAGGCACAAGAGACAATAATGCTACGGATAGTGCCGAAGACGAAGACAATCCCCCCAGATAGGCTTCGAGCGGGAGGATGGGCAAGGTAGCCCTAAGGAACAGGCGACAGACGGAGAATCAGAGGATGAAAATTACATACCCCTCTCCGAAGATGAGGTGAGCCTCGGCGACGAAGAATTCATCGTGCCTGAGGATCCCGTCGAGCAGGAGCGCTTCAAGCACCGGCTTATAGCCACAGCAAAAATCCTGAAGAAAAAGCAGCAGCAGCTTCAAGCTGGTCAAGATTTGCTCGCGGATAGATGGATCGAGGTCCTGGAAATCGAGGAATACGAACTCAAGCGCCCAACCAAAAGTTACCCAAAGCGCAAGTTGCTACCCCAACTCGAAGAGGAAGCATTAAAGCCTACACTACCAGCGTATGATGAGGCTGACGGGCCACCTCGTGGCCGAGACAAAGAGGCATATCATCCCGAAGTCCAGCCCGCACCCCGTCGCCAGTCAAACAAAAACAGTAAGGACTGGGGCTACACGCAGGACCTGTGAGATGTATTGGAAAACAAAGTAGTACATACAAGATTGATCTACGGATCATGGGGGCGCGCCCCAACGCGTAACGATGACCATCACACCGGATATACTAAAAGCAAATCCGGTCGGGCCGAATACAGCAGACCAGACTCGTATGAACTGCGTCGTGATATAGCACGGCACAGAGGCGCCACACACCCCCTATGCTTCACCGACGAAGTAATGGATCACGAATTCCCAGAGGGGTTTAAACCCGTGAACATTGAATCATATGATGGTACAACAGATCCCGCGGTATGGATTGAAGATTTCCTTCTCCACATTCGTATGGCCCGCGGTGATGATCTACACGCCATCAAGTACCTCCCACTAAAACTATAAGGGCCGGCCCGGCATTGGCTGAATAGCCTACCGGCAAACTCCGTTGGTAGTTGGGAGAACTTGGAAGACGCATTCCTTGAAAATTTCCAGGGCACTTATGTGCGACCACCGGATGCTGACGACTTGAGTCACATAACCCAACAGCCCGGGGAGTCAGCCAGGAAATTCTGGACTCAGTTCCTAACTAAAAAGAACTAAATTGTCGACTGTCCGAATGCCGAGGCCTTAGTGGCATTTAAGCATAACATCCGCGACGAGTGGCTCGCCCGACACCTCGGCCAAGAGAAGCCGAAGTCCATGGCAGCCCTCACGACACTCATGACCTGCTTTTGTGCGGGCGAGGACAGCTGACTGGCTCGCAGCAACATCACATCAAGAAATCCTGGCAATTCAGATGCCAGAGATAGCAACGACAAGCCACGTCGCAACAGACACAAGCGCCGCAACAACAGCGACAACGCCGAGGACACGGCAGTCAATGCCGGATTCAGTGGCTCTAAGTCCGGTTAGCGGAAAAAGTCATTCAAAAGAAGCAATCCGGGCCCGTCCAGTTTGGACCGCATACTCGATCGCTCGTGTCAAATTCACGGCACCCCGATAAACCAGCCAACCACACCAACAGAGAATGCTGGGTGTTCAAACAGGCCGGCAAGTTGAATGCCGAAAACAAGGAAAAGGGCTACATAGCGACGACGAGGAGGAGCCACGACCACGAACACAGGAGGACGTAAGAAATTTCTCCCAAGTGAAAACGGTGAACATGATATACGCAACCCATATTCCCAAGCAGGAACGGAAGCGTGCGCTAAGGGACGTCTATGCGATGGAGCCAGTCTCCCCAAAGTTGAACCCATGGTCTTCTTGTCAGATCACTTTCGATCGCAGGGACCACCCTACCAGCATCCGTCATGGCGGTTCTGCCGCATTGGTCCTTCACCCCATCATTGACGGATTTCACCTCACTCGAGTCCTTATGGACGGTGGCAGCAGCCTGAACCTGCTCTATCAGGATACAGTGCGGAAAGTGGGTATCGACCCCTCGAGGATCAAACCCACGAGAACCACCTTTAAAGGTGTCATACCAGGTGTAGAGGCCTGCTGCACGGGCTCAATCACACTAGAAGTGGTCTTCGGATCTTCGGACAACTTCCGAAGCGAGGAGTTAATCTTTGATATCGTCCCTTTCCGCAGTGGCTATCACGCACTGCTCAGACGAACCGCATTTGCCAGATTCAATGCGGTACCGCATTATGCATACCTCAAGCTCAAAATGCCAGGGCCTCGCGGGGTTATAACAGTTAATGGAAACACAGAGCGCTCGCTCCGTACGGAGGAGCACACTGCGGCCCTCGCAGCAGAAGTACAAAGCAGCCTTCTGAGGCAAACCGCCAATTCGGCGATAAAGCCCCCGGACACCTTCAAGCGAGTCCGGAGTACCCTGCAACAGGATCACCTGGCACGTCTAGAGCTTGCCTAGAAATTAGGCCTCCGTCCTAGTCCCAGTCAAGCGACGAAATTTGTGCCGCACGTACATAATTACGCACTCAAAATACCATGGGCATAGGCGGAGGCACGGCTATGGCATGGCCCACAATGCGGCTCAACCGCCTCAGGGCCCGTATATCTTTACCATTTTCTCTCTTTCAGGACCCTATTCTCTGGAAGCTCTTTCCGATAGCCTGATTATCGGACCCATCACGGGAAGGAAACACCAAGAAAGCAAGAAGCTCTGACGTACAAGGGAATCCCCAGGTGGTCTCTGATAACGATCGCTATACCTGTTTTACATACCCACACGCAGCTTGCCCTTGGATAGGACATGTCAAATAGTCCTATTTTTTTTTCTTATTACACTACTTGTATACATACGCTTTGACGTATCATTTAAATAACAATGTACAACATTAGCTTATTATTACATTTCTTCATCTTTTTCCTTGTCTGCTTATTCACGACAAATTGCAACCGTACATTCTGGTACGTCCAGTGCGCCAGGGGCTTCAGTGTACCCCATAACACGGCAAGAAAAGTCCGAACACTTTTGACAGTGCGACACCCCGAACTTGTAGCATTATATGCATCAGCTACGAATCATGTCTTGGGTCAATAGTTGGGTTTGCCCGGCTCCCTTGTTTTGGTGCCTTACATTCCGTTATATCGGCTAAGGTAGCACTGGGAGAACTACTGCAATTGTGTCCCGGTTCTTCGGGACGAGCACCTCAGTAGAGAAAGCCAAAAACTGACTGTCATGATGCGGCGAGAGCCGGTCGTTGTTCGAGAGGTCTCAAATCCTTAAAGATTTTTTCCGCTTCGGGCGAGGAATCGGCCTTGTCCGATTTCGGCGTATATAGCGCCCCAAGTTCGGCCTTCCGAATACTAGGGGCTTCGCCAAAATTTAAAACTGTAGACTTCTATGGCTAATTGAGAGTGATAAAGCTGTATAGTCCGATTGCCTTGTTCGCTGCGCTAAACACCTCCTTAAAGGACCAAAACATTTTGGATAAAGAGTGTTTAAGATTTATCCCGAACACCTCAAGATTAGTTACATGGGTGCGTAAGGACGATCGCCAACTCTCGATTTTATAAACAGCCGCACAGAAGGTAATATTTTAAATCAACAAGCGTTATATAGCGCACATGAACTCGTTTTCATATTACAGGATCACATGAGTACATTCATTCAAATATTACATCCTTAGTGCATTCCTCCGCCACAAGGCGGGCACCCTTCAAGAAACTGTCATAATACTTTTTGGGGTGGCGATGCTCCTTGCCCTCCGGTGGCCCCTCCTTCACCAGCTTTTCGGCATCCATCTTCGCCCAGTGCACTTTCGCACGGGCAAAGGCCCTGCGCACACCTTCAATGCAGCCGGACCGCTTTATGACTTCAAGTCGGGGGCAGGCATTCACAAGCCGCTTTACCAGGCCGAAGTAGCTGCCGGGCAGGGGCTCGCCAGGCCACATCCGGACTATGAGACCCTTCATGGCTAGTTCGGCCGCCTTGTGAAGCTCGACCAGTTGCTTCAGCTGGTCGCTCAAGGGCATCAGATGTTCGGTCCCAACATATTGAAACGAGATTAACTTTTCCGTCGAGCTCCCTTCCTCGGCCCGGTAGAACTCCGCGGCATCCAATACGCTGCGTGATAAATCTGCGAACGCTCCTGGAGAGCTCCGAATTCGGGTAAGTAAAAGGAAAGTCTCCTTCACATGCTTGCTTTGCATAATGAATGCCTTACCCGCCGCTATCTTCTTGACCGCCTGCATCTCTTGAAGGGCCTTTTGGGCTTCGGCCTTAGCATTTTGTGCGTTCTCGAGGGCCTTCGCAAGCTCGGACCCTTGCATCTTAGAGTCACGCTCCAAGGACTCGTATTTCTTGACGAAATCCGGAGTTTTGTTGACCTCGCCGACTCGGCCTCTTGCTTCAAGGCCGATGCGCTCCTTGGCCGCTTTGTCTTCGGCCTCGGACAACGCCTTCTTTAGGGCCGCCACTTCGGTCGTGGCCCCTATCAAAAGTCATGACGATCCTATGATCTAAATCACTTTTTCTTTATCAATGCACAGACGGGGTATCACTTACCTTTGTTCTCTTCGAGCTGCCTCTTGGTAAGGCCGAGCTCTTCCTCGGACCGCTCAAGGTCCCGCTTCATCCGAGACTCCGCAAAGACGAAGCGGCAGCGGCCAGCAGGGAAGCCTGCTTATTCACATAGACATATTCTAATTAGACTCCTGTGATTGCTAATTGATCCTCGGTTCGGCCTTTCTTTCTGAACAACAAACATAGCATCAGGGGCTACTATCTATGCTCTGATATTTTCTCATAATTACTTACCTCAAGGTTTGTAGGAGGCTGACACAGGCTTCGGTCAATCCGCTTTTGGCGGACCGAACTTTCTCGACCACTGCACTCATGATGGCGCGGTGCTCTTCATCAATGGAAGCGCCGCGAAGCGCTTCCAGCAAGTTATCCAATGCCTCTGGATGGACAGAGGCCATCGGCACAGACGGCTCGCCCCCCTTAGCGAGGGGTCCCCTTTCAGAATCCGGAACCACTGGAGGCTCCGCACAAGATCCGGTTTGGGCCAAACTCGCGCCCCGCCATCGTAACCCGTGGAGTCTTACCCCCCACGCGCCCGGCGTTTGGGATATCACCTTGGGGTGCCTCCAGAATTATCTCCCCTTGGTCTGATATCCTCTGAGACAACACCTCGGTGTCGTCCGTGGGCCGGGGGGAGGTGGCTGTCGGGAGCGAATCGCTGTTCATCGCCGACTGGCCCAAAGACCCATCCGAAGAGGATACGTCGATGTGGACTTTGGTCCGACTGCACGATCATGTTTGACATGATATAAGAAGCAATAAAAAAACATACCAAAACTATTATAGTATCCGGATACTTACGACTTCGCAAGGGGCTTGTCCCTGGGCAACCACTCCTCGTCGCTATAAGCGGCTGTTGTGGAGTGGTCCGGAGGGAGGGTCCTTCCTTCTGATTCTTCGCCTCCCGGATGGGGCGGCCTTCCTTTTCCCCCTCCGGTTGGGGGGGGGAGAACTTTCCTCTTCCTCCTCCTCGTTTTCGTGGGAGGAGTGCGCCTCAGTGTTTTCGGATGATGAGTCTGATACAACCTTGCG
Source organism: Aegilops longissima (assembly GCA_021605205.1). Lineage (NCBI taxonomy): Eukaryota > Viridiplantae > Streptophyta > Magnoliopsida > Poales > Poaceae > Aegilops > Aegilops longissima. The sequence continues at coordinate 100,612,105 of CM038676.1, read as the reverse complement.
CCGGAGACCTTTCCTGGTCCCGTGGCCTTCTTCTTGGCATTCTTCTCCGGCACCTCATAGGGCGCCGGAACCAGCATCTCTGTTAAGAGAGCCGTTGCTGGATCTTCGGGCAGTGGAGCCGAACAATCAATCCGCTCCGCTGTCGGTACCTATCCCTGTTAAAATGGCGTGGAGGTTCAGATCCCTCACACGATCATACTGGGAAAGGAACATCTTCTGAGATATAAAGATCTTACCGGATTGGCAGGGCGCTTTGCGCTGAGTCCGCGATCTTCGGTAAGGGGAGGAGGTACCTCGGCAGCCTTGAACAACACCTTCCAGACATCTTTGTGCATCGTGTCAAAAAGCTCTCGCAGCGTCTGGTGCTTGGCCGGGTCAAACTCCCACATATTGAATGCCCGTTTTGACATGTATGATCCGTTGAAGAGCATGACCGGACCACGCTGACAAGCTTGATTTTCTTGCTTATCATATTTTGACACAGTTCTAGAGTCCGGTCAGCTCCATCGACGAACCCCAGGATAGGCCCTTCTCTTTCCAGGAGGTGAGCCGCATGGGGATGCTGGATCAAAATTCGGGGGCCGCCACCCAGTTGGTGTCGCGCGGCTCGGTGATCTAGTACCACCCCGATTGCCACCCCTTCACGGTCTCCACATAGGAGCCTTCGAGCCAGGTGACGTTGGGCATTCTGCCCACCATGGCGCCTCCGCACTCCGCTTGCTGGCCGACCACCACCTTCGGTTTCACGTTGAAGGTCTTCAACCATAGGCCGAAGTGAGGCTTGATGCGGAGGAAGGGCTCACACACGATGATAAACGACGAGATGTTGAGGATGAAATTGGGGGCCAGATCATGGAAGTCCAGCCCGTAGTAGAACATGAGCCCGCGGACAAATGGGTGGAGAGGAAATCCCAGTCCGCAGACGAAGTGGGTAAGGAATGCAACCCTCTCATGTGGTTCTAAAGTAGGGACGATCTGCCCCGCGTCTGGGAGCCGGTGCGTGATATCTGCGGCCAGGTATCTGGCTTCCCGGAGCTTCGTAATGTCCTCCTCCGTAACGGAGGAGACCATCCACTTACCTCCCGCTCCGGACATGTTTGGAATGGCTTTGCGGAGAAGATGAGAACTTGGGCGCTGGAGCTCGAGTGCGTGAGAATGGATGGGCAGGGGAAGGAGAAGGCGTGGGTGAAAAGGAGGAATCCTTATCCCTTTATAACGGCAGTAGAAACTGTGCGCCTCCCCACTTGCCCTGTAAAATCGCTTATTCCCCAAGCGCCGCGATTGATGGCACGGTTGGTTTACCCATACCCGTTGTCGGTGTGAAAACCGGCGGATCTCGGGTAGGGGGTCCCGAACTGTGCGTCTAGGCGGATGGTAACAGGAGACAAGGGACACGATGTTTTTACCCAGGTTCGGGCCCTCTCGATGGAGGTAATACCCTACTCCTGCTTGATTAATATTGATGATATGGGTAGTACAAGAGTAGATCTACCACGAGATCAAGGAGGCTAAACCCTAGAAGCTAGCCTATGGTATGATTGTTGTTCGTCCTATGGACTAAAACCCTCCGGTTTATATAGACACCGGATAGGTTAGGGTTACAGAGTCGGTCACAATGGTAGGAGATCTACATATCCGTGTCGCCAAGCTTGCCTTCCACGCCAAGGAAAGTCCCATCCGGACACGGACGAAGTCTTCAATCTTGTATCTTCATAGTCTTGGAGTCCGCCGTGATGATAGTTTGGCTATCCGGACACCCCCAGTCCAGACTCCTCAAGAGCCACTAACCAGGCTTCAATCACGACGAGTCCGGCGCGCATATTGTCTTCGGCATTGCAAGGCGGGTTCCTCCTCCGAATACTTCATAGAAGGTTTTGAACACAAGGATAGTGTCCGGATCTGCAAAACAAGTTCCACATACCATCGTATAGAGAATAACTTTTGCACAGATCTGCTGATGTATTCCGCTGCGTGACATCACACCACGGCCAGGCCTTTATATGAATCGTTTTTACCGCTCCACCTTAGTGCGTTTAGCGAGGCGGTTTCTTGGCACGCCTTATCAAAGCATAGATCGTGCCCCTTATTCCGGGATTCCCATCAATACGGACGTGGGTAACCCATCCGCGCCATTGATTACGGCGCTTGGGAGATAAGCGAGTTTTACCAGTTGGTGGGGGCGATAGCTTCGTCCGTCCATATAAGGGATAAGGATCCGCCTTTTCACCTCGCCTTCTTCCTCCTTTGCTCATCCATTTCACAAGACTTTTCGAGCTCCAGCGCCAAGTCCGCACATCCCACCTCAACCTTCTCCAACCATGTCGGGAGCGGGAGGCGGTGGATGGCCTCCTCCGTCACGGAGGGGCACATCACAAGACTGCGGAGGTCGGATATTTGTCCGGCGACATCGCGCCAGAGCTGCTCGATGCGGGCAGCTCATTCCAACCCCTGTGCCCCATGAGAGGGTGGTGTTTCTCCCCACTTCCTCCATGGACTAGGTTTTCCACTTCACCCATTCGTCCGGGGTTCATGTTCTACTACGCCCGGACTTCCACGACTGGCCCCTATTTTATCCTCAACATCTCGGCGTTTATCGTCGTAATGCGAGGCCTTCCTTCATTCAGCCCCACTTCGCCTATGGCTGAAGATCTTCAATGTTAGGCGAAGGTAGTGGGCGGTCGCTGCCGGAGTCTTGAGGCGCCATGGTCGGCAAGATGGCCAAGGTCCTATGGCTCTAGGGCGCCTTTGTGGAGACAATAAAGGGGTGGCAATCGGGTGGTTCTACATCACCGAGCCACGCGACCCAATGGGTGGTGGCCCCAAATTCAGATCTGGCTTCCCACACGGCTCTCGCCATGGAAAGAGACGGGCTGACGTGGGGAATTCGGACGAGCTATCCGACTCCAAACATGCGTCCAAAACCTGGTGGACAAGAATCTCGTGCTTGTCGATGTAATCCAGTGATGCTCATCCGCCGGATTCTCCCATGCCAACAACGGGTCTTTAATTTGTGGAGTTCGATCCGCACAACACCGAACCTTGAGCCGCTCTTCGACACTACGCACGAAGATGCCCGGAAGGTGTTGTTCAAGGGCGCTGAAGCCCAAGATCCGCTAACAAAGATCGCGGATATAGCTCGCGCGCCAAGCGGCGAGTAAGTTATTTTACCCTTTACGGACTCTTTTTTCATAGATTGACTCTATGTGGATAAAAACTCCCTAATCTTTGACAGATCGGCTGAAGACGTCCGGACAGATTAACTGTCCGGCCCTTTGCCGGAAGACCCAGCGGACGCCCGATTGACGGGGCTGCTGGCTCCGCACCCCATGTGGTGCCGGAGAAGAAGGCTAAGAAGGAGGCCACGGAACTCAAGGAGCTCCCGACGCCAGTGGTCTTGTCGATTCTCAAGCAGAATCTTCTCCCGAGGACGAGGATGAGGAAAAAAGCTTCTCCCTCGATGGGGAGGAGAGGAAAGGGAAGGCCGCCTAACCGGGAGGCCGAGGGTCCAAGAAGGAAGAACCCTTCCTCCGGACTTCTCCACCAACGCCGATTTACGACGAGGAGGATTGGCCAACAAGGGCTAAGCCCCTGGCGAGATCGTAAGTGTCCAGATACCCATGGATTTTTTATCATTGCATAGTGTTCTCTAATGCCGAACAATCATGCAGCCTGCCCAAGGGTGAGTTCGTCACTTCGTCGAGCGGGTCCGTGTGTTCGTCGGAAATGGAGAGTACTTCACTTCCGACCGCCTCCTCACCTCACGCTGCGGACGATGCCGCGGTGGGGCCCCAAGGGGGGCTTGGTCAAGAGGAGGTGGCGCGGGAGGCGCCACAAGGCAACCTCCCGGACTCCAGGCGCGTGGGGGGCAAGACCCCCAGGGGCTCTAAGCCCGACCCTTGTCCGGACTCCATGCCAGAACCTTCAGCGTTCCGAGTCCGCAAGCGGTCCTTCAGAAGAAGGGTAAGACGCCGTGTAATCCGTCCCAACCGAGGCACCGGATAGCATCGGAGGCGCTTAACAGCGCCTCCATCGAGGAGGAGCACCGCACTATTATGAGTGCGTGATCCGACAGTTCAATCCGCCAAGAGCGGGCTGACCAAGCTTTGCACCAGCCTTCTAACAAAGCTTTGAGGTAAGTTTAGAATATGTAAAAATATTACTGCATAGACAGTAGCCTCGATGCTTAGTTCGGTGTTCGGAAAGAAAAGCCGGACTAAGGATCTAAAAGATATACGCAGGAGTCTAACATAAGTATGTCAATATGGGAATGCAGGCTGCACTGCGACCTCTCGCCAGACCGATCATGGAGGTCAATGCATTGACGTAGAGCCTCAAGCGGTCCGAGAACGAGCTCGGCCAAGCCAAGAAGCAGCTCGTGGACAAGGAAGGTAAGTAGTACCTTATTAAAGAAATACCTTATAGAAAGGTTTCGGTTGCAAAAAATAACAGGAATAACATGGGTACTGTAGGGGCCATGAACGAGGTGGCGACCCTGAAGGAAGCGGTGTCCGTGGCCGAAAACAAAGCGGCTGCGGAACGCACCGAGCGAGAGAAGGGGGAGGCGCAGCTGGCCAAGGTACGGCAAGGGCTCCAAGCTCTCATGGAAAAACACGAGAGTTTGGAGCGTGACTCGAAGACTCGAGAGTCCGAGCTCGCCTCGGCTCTTGAGAGTGCCAAAGCTACTAAGGCCGAGGCCCAAAAAGCCCTCCAAGAAATTGAGTCGTTAAAGAAGATAGCGGTGGGTAAGGCATTCTTTATGCAAAGCAACAATGTGAAAGTGAATTACCTATTACTTACCCGGATTCGGAGCTCTCCAGGAGCATTCGCAGATTTGCCCCGTAGTGTGTCTGATGCTGCCGCATTCTACCGCGCCAAGGAGGGAGCTCGACGTAAAAGGTGTTCTGGTCTCAAGATGCCGAGGCCGACATCCGTGCCCTGAGCGACTAGTGAAGCAGCTGGTCGAGCTCCACAAGGTCGCCGAACAGGCCATGAAGGGCCTTATAGCGCTGGCTGTGGCCATTGGAAGCCATGCCCGGAGCTACTTGACTTAGTGCAGCGGCTGGTCGACGCTTGTCCACGGATTGAAGTCATCAAGCACTCCGCCTGCATTGAAGGTGTCCGTTGGCCCTTGCCCGTGCTAAAGTGCACTTGGGCAAGCTGGATGCGGAGAAGCTTGTGACGGACGGGCCACCAAGGGCAAGGAGCATCGCACGCCCGAAATGTTCTATGAGGGCCTCTGAAGGGTGCCCTCCAATAGCGGATGAGTACTCCAAAGATGTAATTTTTAATAGACTCGCATTTGTTATCCTGCAGACGCTGAAAACTTGTTCATATGCGCTAAGCAACGCTTGTTAATTTAAAATATTACCTTCAGGCGGCCGCTTATCAAATTTGAGAGATGGCAAGTCGTTGGCTTCAGCCCCATGCCACGAAAGTGCCGGGTGTTCGGATAAACTTGAGCACTCTTGTTCCCATTCTTGGGTCCATCTAGGAGGCGCCAACACAACGAACAAGACAACCGGACTTATAATGCTTGAACACTCTCACTTAGCCATAGAATTCTATAATTTTAAATTTCGTGAAGCCCCTAGTATTCGAAGACCGAGTTCGGGCGCTATCCATGCCTTGGCGGACAATTCCGGTTCCTCGCTCTAAGCGGCATAAGTCTTTAGGGACCCGAAAAAACCTCTCGAACAGCGACCGGCTCTCCCCCTATCATGACGGTCAGTTTTGGCTTTCTCCACTGAGGTGCTCGACCCAGCTCAACAGGGGCACAATCGCAGTGGTTCTCCCGGTGCTACCTTAGCCGATATAATGGAATGTAAGGTACCAAAACACGGGAGCCGGGCAAACCCAACTATTGACCCAAGACATGATTCGGAGCCGATTCATATAATGCAGTAAGTTCGGGGTGCCGCACTTGTGAAAGTGTTCGGACTTATCACACCATAATTTTGGGATACTTAAGCCCCTGGTGTATTGGCTGTACCAAAGTGTACGGTTGCAACATGTCATGAAATGAACATATGTATAGATAAAGGAAGTAAAGCAACAATAAGCAAAAGCTATGTATTGTTTATTCAAAAAGGTACTGCAATGAAAGCAGAACGATACAAATAGTTCGATAAGCAAGGGATGGGACTATCTAACATGTCCCCCTCCAGGGGTAAGCTGCGGGATGGTATGTAAAACAGGTATAATGCTCGTAATAGAGACCACCTGAACACTCGACGTGGCTTTCTGCTTCCCTGGCTGTTGCATCATGAGTTCGACGATTCTAGTGCCGGACAGGACTTCTGAAAGGCGGAGTCCTGAAAGTAAGAAAAAGGAAGAGAAAGGAAAAAACAAAAAGAACGACACAATCGGGAGCCCCTAGTGCGGTCGAGCCGCATTCTTGGGCGTGCCGTGGTCTTGCCCCTCCCCATATGCCCATCGTATTTCCAGAGCGTAATTACGTACGCGTAACACTAGCTTCGCAATTTCGCGAGGGCTGGGGTTGGGGCCGGATTGCTACGCGAGCTTGAATCGTGCCAGGCGGTCTTGTTGTAGGTTACTCCGGGCGCGCTTGACATGATGGGGAACGTAGTAATTTCAAAAAAATTCCTACGCACACGCAAGACCATGATGATGGCATAGCAACGAGAGGGGAGAGGTCTCGCCCACGCACTCGTGAGACCGAAAGCGAAGCGCTTATAACAACGCGTTGATGTAGTCGACGCCTTCACGATCCGACCGATCCAAGTACCGAACATACGGCACCTCCGAAGTTCTGCACACGCTCAGCTCGATGACGATCCTGTGGCTCGATCCAAAGAAAGCGTCGCCGATGAGTTCCACAAGACGACGTGGCAGGACGATGATGATGCTCCACCGACGCAGGGCTTCGCTTAAGCTCATGGCGATATGACTTTCATCGGCGCAGGGCTTCGCCTAAGCTCCGCGACGATATGACCGAAGTGGAATATGGTGGAGGGGGGCACCGCACACGGCTAAGAACGATCACGTAGATCAACTTGTGTGTTATGGGGTGCCCCCCTGCCCCCATATATAAAGGAGCAAGGGGGGGTGCGGCCAGCCCTAGGGGGCGCGCCTGGAGGAGTCCTACTCCCACCGGGAGTAGGACTCCCCCCCTTTCTCCTAGTTGGATTAGGATTGGGAGAGGGAAGAGGGAAGGCGCGCCTCTCCTTGTCCTATTCGGACTAGAGGGGAGGGGGCGCTGCCTGCCCCGGCCGGCCCTTCCTCTTCTTCCTATGGCCCATCAAGGCCCATTGACTTCCCCAAAATTCAGAACTCGGGGTTCCGTAACCCCGTGTTCGTAACGTTCTTTTTCATCCGAACCTTTCCAAGTCCAAACATAGGCTTCCAATATATCAATCTTTATTTCTAACCATTTCGAGACTCCTCGTCATGTCCGTGATCACATCCGGACTCAACAACCTTCGTACATCAAAACTTATAAACTCATAATGAACTGTCATCGAAACGTTATATGCGGACCCTACGGGTTCGAGAACTATGTAGACATGACCTAGAACCATTCTCGGTCAATAACCAATAGCGGAACCTGGATGCCCATATTGGTTCCTACATATTCTACGAAGATCTTTATCGGTCAAACCGCATAACGACATACGCTGTTCCCTTTGTCATCGGTATGTTACTTACCCGAGATTCGATCGTCGGTATCCAATACCTAGTTCAATCTCGCTACCGTAAGTCTCTTTACTCGCTTCGTAATACATCATCTCACAACTAACTCATTAGTTGCAATGCTTGCAAGGCTTATGTGATGTGTATTACCGAGAAGGCCCAGAGATACCTCTCCGACAATCGGAGTGACAAAACCTAATCTCAAATACGCCAACCCAACAAGTACCTTTGGAGACACATGTAGTACTCCTTTATAATCACCCAGCTTACGCTTGTGACGCTTGGTAGTACCCAAAGTGTTCCTCCGTAAACGGAGTTGCATAATCTCATAGTTACAGGAACATGTATAGGTCATGAAGAAAGCAATAGCAATATACTAAACGATCAAGTGCTAAGCTAACGGAATGGGTCATGTCAATCACATCATTCTCCTAATGAGGTGATCCCATTAATCAAATGACAACACATGTCTATGGTTAGGAAACACAACCATCTTTGATTAATGAGCTAGTCTAGTAGAGGCATACTAGTGACTATCTGCTTGTCTATGTATTCACACATGTATTATGTTTCCGTTAATACAATTCTAGCATGAATAATAAACATTTATCATGAAATAAGGAAATAAATAATAACTTTATTATTGCCTCTAGGCATATTTCCTTCAGCCTCCCACTTGCACTAGAGTCAATAATCTAGTTCACATCATCATGTGATTTAACACCAATATTCACATCTCGTATGTGATTAACACCCATAGTTCACATCGTCATGTGACCAACACCCAAAGGGTTTACTAGAGTCATTAATCTAGTTCACATCGCTATGTGATTAACACCCAAAGAGTACTAAGGTATGATCATGTTTTGCTCGTGAGAGAAGCTTAGTTAACGGGTCCGTCACATTCAGAGCCGTATTTATTTTGCAAATATTCTATGTCTACAATGCTCGCACGGAGCTACTCTAGCTAATTGCTCCCACTTTCAATATGTATCCAGATTGAGACTTAGAGTCATCTCGATCAGTGTAAAAAGTTTGCATCGATATAACTCTTTACGACGGGCTCTTTTATCACCTCCATAATCGAGAAATATTTCCTTAGTCCTCACTAAGGATGTTCTTGACCAATGTCCAAAGGATCTACTTCCTAGATCACTATTGTACTCCTTCCCAAATTCAGAGCAAGGTATACAATAGGTCCGGTACATAGCATAGCATACTTTATAGAACCTATGATCGAGGCATAGGGAATGACTTTCATTCTCTTTTCTATTTTCTGCCGTGGTCGGGATTTGATTCTTACTCAATTTCACACCTTGTAACACGTGCAAGAAACTCTTTCTTTGACTGCTCCATTTTGAACTACTTTAAAATCTTGTCAAGGTATGTACTCATTGAAAAACTTATCGCCGCCTTGATCTATCTCTATAGATCTTGATGCTCAATATGTAAGCAGCTTCACCGGGGTCCTTCTTTGAAAAACTCCTTTCAAATACTCCTTTATGCTTTGCGTAATAATTCTACATTATTTCCGATCAACAATATGTCATTCACATATACTTATCGAAATGCAGTAGTGCTCCCACTCACTTTCTTGTAAATACAGGCTTCTCCAAAAGTTCAGATAAAACCATATGCTTTGATCAAATCATCAAGCATATATTCCAATTCCGAGATGCTTGCACCAGTCCATAGATGGATCACTGGAGCTTGCACATTTTGTTAGCTCCTTTAGGATTGACAAAACCTTCGGTTGCATCATATGCAACTCTTCTTTAATAAATCCATGAAAGAATGTAGTTTTGACATCCATTTGCCAGATTTCATAAAATGTGGCAATTTCTAACATGATTCGGACAGACTTAAGCATCGCTACAGCTTGAGAAAATCTCATTGTAGTCAACACCTTGAACTTGTCGAAAACCTTTTTTTGTGACAAGTCGAGCTTTGTAGATAGTAACACTACTATCAATGTCCGCCTTCCTCTTGAAGATCCATTTATTTAACATGGCTTGCTGATCATCGAGCAAGTCAATCAAAGTCCATACTTTGTTCTCATACATGGATCCTATCTCGATTTCATGGCCTCAAGCCATTTCATGAATCTGGGCTCATCATCGCTTCCTCATAGTTCGTAGGTTCATCATGGTCTAGTAACATGACTTCCGAACATGATTACCGCATCACTCTGGTGCGGATCTTTACTCCGAAGACCTACGAGTTTTGGTAGCAACTTGATCTGAAGTTTCATGATCATCATCATTAACTTCCTCACTAATTGGTGTAGGAATCACCGGAACTGATTTCTGTGATGAACTACTTTCCAATAAGGGAGAAGGTACAATTACCTCATCAAGTTCTACTTTCCTCCCACTCACTTCTTTCGAGAGAAACTCCTTCTCTAGAAAGGATCCATTCTTAGCAACGAATGTTTTTGCCTTTGGATCTGTGATAGAAGGAGTACCCAACAGTTTCCTATGGGTATTCTATGAAGACGCACTTTTCCTATTTGGGTTCGAGCTTATTAGGTGAAAAACTTTTTCACATAAGCATCACAACTCCAAACTTTTAAGAAACGACGGCTTAGGTTTACTGCTAAACCATAGTTCATACGGTGTCGTCTCAACGGATTTAATGGTGCCCTATTTATTGTGAATGCAGCTGTCTCTAATGCATAACCCGAAAACGATATTGGTAAATTGGTAAGAGACATCATTGATCGCACCATATCAAATAAAGTGCGGTTATGACGTTCGGACACACCATTACGTTATGGTGTTCCATGTGGCGTGAGCTGTGAAACTATTCCACATTGTTTTATATGAAGGCCAAACTCGTAACTCAAATATTCTCCTCCACGATCAGATCGTAGAAACTTTATTTTCTTATTACGATGATTCTCCACTTCACTCTGAAATTCTTTGAACTTTTCAAATGTTTCAGACTTGTGCTTCATTAAGTAGATATACTCATATCTGCTCAAATCATCTTGTGAAGGTCGAAGATAACGATACTTGCCGTGAGCTTTAACACTCATCGGACCGCATACATCAAGATGTATTATTTCCAATAAGTCATTTGCTCGCTCCATTGTTCCGAGAATGTAGTCTTTAGTCATCTTGCCCATAAGGCATGGTTCGCAAGCATCAAGTGATTCATAATCAAGTGATTCCAAAATCCCATCAGCATGGAGTTTCTTCATGCGCTTTACACCAATATGACCTAAACGGCAATTACCACAAATAAGTTGCACTATCATTATTAACTTTGCATCTTTTGGCATCAATATTATGAATATGTGTATCACTACGATCGAGATCCAACAAACTATTTTTATTGGGTGTAGGACCATTGAAGGTTTTATTCATTTAAATGAACAACAATTATTCTTTGACTTAAAATGAATAACCGCTTTTGCAATAAACATGATCAAATCATATTCATGCTCAACGCAAACACCAAATAACATTTATTTAGGTTTAACACTAATCCCGAAGTATAGGAGTGTGCGATGATGATCATATCAATCTTGGAACTACTTCCAACACTCATCGCCACTTCCCTTCAACTAGTCTCTGCTTATTCTCAGAACTCCTGTTTCGAGTTACTAATCTCAAAGAACCTAACAAGTATCAAATACTCAGGGCTACTATAAACACTAGTAAGGCACACATCAATAACCTGTATATCAAATATACTCTTGTTCAATTTGCCATCCTTCTTATCCGCCAAATACTTGGGGTAGTTCCGCTTCAAAGGACCAGTTCCATTGCAGCAAAAGCACTTAGTCTCGTGCTTAGGTCCAGACTGGGCTTCTTCACTCGAACAGCAACTTGCTTGCCGCTCTTCTTGAAGTTCCCTTCTTCCCTTTGCCCTTTCCTTGAAACTAGTGGTCTTGTCAATCATCAACACTTGATGCTCTTTTCTTGATTTGTACCTTCGCCGATTTCAGCATCACGAAGAGCTTGGGTCATCCTTGCATATTATAGTTCATCACGAAGTTCTACTAACTTGGTGATGGCGACTAGAGAATTCGGTCAATCACTATCTTATCTCGAAGATTAACTCCCACTTGATTCAAGCGATTGAAGTACCTGCATAATCTGAGCACATGCTCACTAGTTGAGCGATTCTTCTCCATCTTTTAGCTATAGAACTTGTTGGAGACTTCATATCTCTCAACTCGGTATTTGCTTGAAATATTAACTTCAATTCCTGGAACATCTCATATGGTCCATGACGCTCAAAACGCCTTTGAAGTCCCAATTCTAAGCCTTTAAGCATGGTGCACTAAACTATCAAGTAGTCATCATATTGAGCTAGCCAAACGCTCATAACGCCTCAGATCCGCTCCTGCAATAGGTTTGTCACCTAGCGTGCAATAAGGACATAATTTTATCAGGCAGCAATGAGGATAAACCTCAGATCCCGGATCCAATCCGCATCATTGCTACTAACATTTTTCAACATAATTTTCTCTAGGAACATATCAAAACAAACATATAAAAGCATAGGGAAGCAACAACGCGAGCTATTGATCTACAACATAATTTGCAAAATACTACCAGACTAAGTTCATGATAAATTAAAGTTCAATTAATCATATTACTTTAGAACTCCCACTTAGATAGACATCCTCTAATCTTCTAAGTGATTACGTGATCCATATTAACTACACCATGTCCGATCATCACGTGAGATGGAGTAGTTTCAATGGTGAACATCACTATGTTGATCATATCTACTATATGATTCACGCTCGACCTTCGGTCTCCGTGTTCCGAGGCCATATCTGCTATATGCTAGGCTCATCAAGTTTAACTCGAGTATTCCGCGTGTGCAACTGTTTTGCACCCGCTGTATTTGAACGTAGAGCCTATCACACCGATCATCACGTGGTGTCTCAAAGACGAAGAACTTTCGCAACGGTGCATACTCGGGAGAACACTTCTTGATAATTTTAGTGAGAGATCATCTTATAATGCTACCGTCAATCAAAGCAAGATAAGATGCATAAAGGATAAACATCACATGCAATCAATATAAGTGATATGATATGGTCATCATCATCTTGTGCTTGTGATTCCATCTCCAAGCACCGCCATGATCACCATCGCCACCGCATAACCCAAAACGATATTGGTAAATTGGTAAGAGACATCATTGATCGCACCATATCAAATAAAGTGCGGTTATGACGTTCGGACACACCATTACGCTATGGTGTTCCATGTGGCGTGAGCTGTGAAACTATTCCACATTGTTTTATATGAAGGCCAAACTCAGAACTCAAATATTCTCCTCCACGATCAGATCGTAGAAACTTTATTTTCTTATTACGATGATTCTCCACTTCACTCTGAAATTCTTTGAACTTTTCAAATGTTTCAGACTTGTGCTTCATTAAGTAGATATACTCATATCTGCTCAAATCATCTTGTGAAGGTCGAAGATAACGATACTTGCCGTGAGCTTTAACACTCATCGGACCGCATACATCGATGTATTATTTCCAATAAGTCATTTGCTCGCTCCATTGTTCCGAGAATGAGTCTTTAGTCATCTTGCCCATAAGGCATGGTTCGTAAGCATCAAGTGATTCATAATCAAGTGATTCCAAAATCCCATCAGCATGGAGTTTCTTCATGCGCTTTACACCAATATGACCTAAACGGCAAAGGCCACAAATAAGTTGCACTATCATTATTAACTTTGCATCTTTTGGCATCAATATTATGAATATGTGTATCACTACGATCGAGATCCAACAAACTATTTTTATTGGGTGTAGGACCATTGAAGGTTTTATTCATTTAAACAGAACAACAATTATTCTTTGACTTAAATGAATAACCGTTTTGCAATAAACATGATCAAATCATATTCATGCTCAACGCAAACACCAAATAACATTTATTTAGGTTTAACACTAATCCCGGAAGTATAGGAGTGCGATGATGATCATATCAATCTTGGAACTACTTCCAACACTCATCGTCACTTCCCTTCAACTAGTCTCTGCTTATTCTGTAACTCCTGTTTCGAGTTACTAATCTTAGAACCTAACAAGTATCAAATACTCAGGGGCTACTATAAACACTAGTAAGGCACACATCAATAACCTGTATATCAAATATACTCTTGTTCAATTTGCCATCCTTCTTATCCGCCAAATACTTGGGGTAGTTCCGCTTCAAAGGACCAGTTCCATTGCAGCAAAAGCACTTAGTCTCGTGCTTAGGTCCAGACTGGGCTTCTTCACTCGAACAGCAACTTGCTTGCCGTTCTTCTTGAAGTTCCCTTCTCGCCTTTGCCCTTTTCCTTGAAACTAGTGGTCTTGTCAATCATCAACACTTGATGCTCTTTTCTTGATTTGTACCTTCGTCGATTTCAGCATCACGAAGAGCTTGGGTCATCCCTTGCATATTATAGTTCATCACGAAGTTCTACTAACTTGGTGATGGCGACTAGAGAATTCGGTCAATCACTATCTTATCTGGAAGATTAACTCCCACTTGATTCAAGCGATTGAAGTACCCAGACAATCTGAGCACATGCTCACTAGTTGAGCGATTCTTCTCCATCTTTTAGCTATAGAACTTGTTGGAGACTTCATATCTCTCAACTCGGGTATTTGCTTGAAATATTAACTTCAATTCCTGGAACATCTCATATGGTCCATGACGTTCAAAACGTCTTTGAAGTCCCAATTCTAAGCCTTTAAGCATGGTGCACTAAACTATCAAGTAGTCATCATATTGAGCTAGCCAAACGTTCATAACGTCTGCATCTGCTCCTGCAATAGGTTTGTCACCTAGCGGTGCAATAAGGACATAATTTTACTGTGCAGCAATGAGGATAAACCTCAGATCCCGGATCCAATCCGCATCATTGCTACTAACATTTTTCAACATAATTTTTCTCTAGGAACATATCAAAACAAACATATAAAAGCATAGGGAAGCAACAACGCGAGCTATTGATCTACAACATAATTTGCAAAATACTACCAGGACTAAGTTCATGATAAATTAAAGTTCAATTAATCATATTACTTTAGAACTCCCACTTAGATAGACATCCCTCTAATCTTCTAAGTGATTACGTGATCCATATTAACTACACCATGTCCGATCATCACGTGAGATGGAGTAGTTTCAATGGTGAACATCACTATGTTGATCATATCTACTATATGATTCACGTTCGACCTTTCGGTCTCCGTGTTCCGAGGCCATATCTGTTATATGCTAGGCTCATCAAGTTTAACCTGAGTATTCCGCGTGTGCAACTGTTTTGCACCCGTTGTATTTGAACGTAGAGCCTATCACACCGATCATCACGTGGTGTCTCAAAGACGAAGAACTTTCGCAACGGTGCATACTGGGAGAACACTTCTTGATAATTTTAGTGAGAGATCATCTTATAATGCTACCGTCAATCAAAGCAAGATAAGATGCATAAAGGATAAACATCACATGCAATCAATATAAGTGATATGATATGGTCATCATCATCTTGTGCTTGTGATCTCCATCTCCAAGCACCGCCATGATCACCATCGCCACCGGTAGCGACACCTTGATCTCCATCGTAGCATCGTTGTCGTCTCGCCAACTATTGCTTCTCGACTATCGCTCTCGCTTAGTGATAAAGTAAAGCAATTACATGGCGTTGCATTTCATACAATAAAGCGACAACCATATGGCTCCTCGCCACCCGATAACTCGGTTACAAAACATGATCATCTCATACAATAAAATATAGCATCACGCCTTGACCACATCACATCACAACAAGCCCTGCAAAAACAAGTTAGACGTCCTCTACTTTGTTGTTGCAAGTTTTACGTGGCTGCTACGGGCTGAGCAAGAACCGTTCTTACCTATGCATCAAAACCACAGCGATAGTTTGTCAAGTTGGTGTTGTTTTAACCTTCGCAAGGACCGGCGTAGCCACACTCGGTTTAACTAAAATGAGAGAAAGACACCGCCGGTCACCTTTAAGCAACGAGTGCTCGGCGGTGAAACCAGTCTCGCGTAAGCGTCTGGCGTAATGTCGGTCCGAGCCGCTTCATCTCACAATACCGCCAACCAAAGTATGACATGCCGGTAAGCGGTATGACTTTATATCGCCCACAACTCACTTGTGTTCTACTCGTGCATATGACATCAACGCATAAAACCTGGCTCGATACCATCGATGGGGAACGTAGTAATTTCAAAAATTTCCTACGCACACGCAAGACCATGATGATGGCATAGCAACGAGAGGGAGAGTGTCCGTCCACGTACCTCGTGAGACCAAAAGCGAAGCGTTATAACAACGCTGTTGATGTAGTCGACGCCTTCACGATCCGACCGATCCAAGTACCGAACGTCACGGCACCTCCGAGTTCTGCACACGTTCAGCTCGATGACGATCCCCGGCTCCGATCCAGCAAAGCGTCGGGATGAGTTCCACAAGACGACGGCGTGGTGACGATGATGATGCTCCACCGACGCAGGGCTTCGCCTAAGCTCCGCGACGATATGACTTTCACGGCGCAGGGCTTCGCTAAGCTCCGCGACGATATGACCAAGTGGAATATGGTGGAGGGGGCACCGCACACGGCTAAGGAACGATCCGTAGATCAACTTGTGTGTCATGGGGTGCCCCCGCCCCCCGTATATAAAGGAGCAAGGAGGGGTGGCGGCCTAGGAGGAGGCGCACAAGGGGGGAGTCCTACTCCCACCGGGAGTAGGACTCCTCCTTTCCTTGTTGGAGTTGGAGAGAAGGAAAGAGGAGGAGAGGGAGAAGGAAAAGGGGGCTGCTCCCCTTGTCCAATTCGGACCAGAAGGGGGCGCAGGCCTCCTTCCTTTAGCCTCTCTTCTCTATTCCGTATGGCCCAATAAGGCCCATATACTCCCGGCGAATTCCGTAACTCTCGGTACTCAAAAATACCGAATCACTCGGAACCTTTCCGAACTCGAATATAGTCGTCCAATATATCGATCTTTACGCCTCGACCATTTAGAGACTCCTCGTCATGTCCCCGATCTCATCCGGGACTCGAACTCCTTCGTACATCAAAACTCATAAACTCATAATATAATTGTCATCGAAACCTTGTTGCATGCGGACCCTACGGGTTCGAGAACTATGTAGACATGACCTAGAACTATTCTTGGTCCATAACCAATAGCGGAACCTGGATGCTCATATTGGCTCCTACATATTCTACGAAGATCTTTATCGGTCAAACCGCATAACAACATACGTTGTTCCCTTTGTCATCGGTATGTTACTTGCCCGTGATTCGATCGTCGGTATCCAATGCCTAGTTCAATCTCGCTACGGTAAGTCTCTTTACTCGTTCCGTAATACATCATCTCACAACTAACTCATTAGTTGCAATGCTTGCAAGGCTTATGTGATGTGTATTACCGAGAAGGCCCAGAGATACCTCTCCGACAATCGGAGTGACAAAACCTAATCTCAAATACGCCAACCCAACAAGTACCTTTGGAGACACCTGTAGTACTCCTTTATAATCACCCGATTCGCCAGTGACGCTTTGGTAGTACCAAAGTGTTCCTCCGTAAACGGAGTTGCATAATCTCATAGTTACAGGAACATGTATAGGTCATGAAGAAAGCAATAGCAATATACTAAACGATCAAGTGCTAAGCTAACGGAATGGGTCATGTCAATCACATCATTCTCCTAATGAGGTGATCCCATTAATCAAATGACAACACATGTCTATGGTTAGGAAACACAACCATCTTTGATTAATGAGCTAGTCTAGTAGAGGCATACTAGTGACTATCTGTTTGTCTATGTATTCACACATGTATTATGTTTCCGGTTAATACAATTCTAGCATGAATAATAAACATTTATCATGAAATAAGGAAATAAATAATAACTTTATTATTGCCTCTAGGGCATATTTCCTTCATGACAGTGTCCGGACGCTTAGTGGCCGGACTCGAGAATTGCTGTGAGAGGCTGCTTTGTACCTCCGCCACGAGGGCCGCTGTGTGCTCCTCCGTTCGGAGAGAGCGTTCAGTGTTTCCATTGACCGTGATTACTCCTCAAGGGCCTGGCATCTTGAGCTTGAGGTATGCGTAGTGCGGCACCGCATTGAACTTTGCAAATGCGGTTCGTCCGAAAGCAAAGGCATGATAGCCGCCGCGAATGGGACGATGTCGAAGATTAACTCTTCGTTTCGGAAGTTATCCGGGATCCAAGACCACTTAGAGTGTAACTGAGCCCGCATAACTGGCCTCTACACCGGTATGACGCCTTTAAAGGTCGTCTTTGTAGGTTTAATCTTTGAGGGTCTATGCCCATTTTGCGCGACCGATCCCGATAAAGCAGGTTCAGTTGCCGCCGCCGTCCATCGACTCGATTAGGTGAAATCCGTCAATAATTGGGTCACGAACCAATGCGGCAAAACCGCTGTGATTTAATGCTAGTGGGTGGTCCTTCGATCGAAGGTGATCGGGCAGGAAGACCATGGGTTGAACTTTGGGGCGATGGCTCCATCGCATATACGCCCCTTAGTGCACGCTCGCTCCCTTTTGGGTATGTGGGTTGCGATATCATGCTCACCGTCCGCACTTGTGTAGGAAAACCCTTCGCCTCTATTGTTCGGGCGGGGCTCTTCCTCGCCATCGCTATGCAGCCCTTGTCATTGAGTCCGCACTTAACTTGCTCGCTTGTTTGAACACCCAACAGTCCATGTTGGTGTGATTGGTTGACTTTTCGGGGTGCCATGTATCCGCACAAGCGATCGAGTATTCGGTCCAAGTTGGACGGGCCCCGGTATTTCTTTTGAATGGCTTCTTCCGCTGACCGGTTTAGAGCTCTAAATCCGCATTGACGGCCGTATCTTCAGATCATCGCCGCACGCGGCACTTGTTCTTGTTGCGACGCGACACCGCCATTGCTGTCCTTGGTATCCGAACTATCGTGATGTTTGGCCAAGTTGTTGCTTCGAGCTAGCTAGTTGTCCTCTCCCGCACAAAAGCGGGTCATGAGTGTTGTGAGGGCTGCCATGGATTTTGGTTTTTCCTGTCCTAGGTGCCGCAAGCCACTCGTCATGATGTTATGTTTGAAGGCTGCAAGGGCCTCTGCACCCTGACAATCAACGATTTGATTTTTATTTGTTAGAACTGTGTCCGTAATTGTCCGCCGATTCTTCCGGTTGCTGAATTATGTGGCTAAGGTCATCAGCGCCTGGTGGTCGCATATATGTGCCCGGAAGTTATCAAGGAATACGGCTTCCGTGTCCTCCCAACAACCAATTGATTCTCACCGGCAAGCTGTTGAGCCAATGCCGAGCTGGTCCTTTAAGCTTGAGGGGAGGTATTTGATGGCATGTAGATCATCACCGTGGGCCATGTGGATATGGAGGAGATAGTCCTCGATCCAGACCGCAGGATCTGTGGTACCATCATATGATTCGATGTTTACGGGTTTGAAGCCCTCGGGGATTTGATGATCCATTACTTCATCTGTGAAGCATAGTGGGTGTGCGGCGCCTTTGTATTGGGCTATATCACGACGTAGCTCATATGAGCTTTGTCTACTGTGTTCGGCCCGGCCGGGTTTGCTGTATCCGGCGCGAAGGTAATCATCCCGCGTCGTTGGGCGCCCTCGCGATTCGTAGATCGATCTTGTATGTTTTGCCTTATCCTCCAATATATCTTGCAAGTCCGGCGCGTTTTCCCGTGCCTTGGTACTTTTTGAACGGCGTCGGGGTGTGGTTTGAGCGGAGGGCCGAGAGGCTTCTCTGTCACGGCCACGGGGTGGCCGGTCTGCCATGTCGTGCGCTAGTGACTTGGGTGCTTCCTCCTCTGATCGAGGCAACGGCCTGCGTTTGGGGTAGCTTTTGGAGGGGCATTCGAGTTCATACTCTTCGGCTGCAAGGACTTCAGTCCATCTGTCAGCCAGCAGGTCTTGGTCAGCTCTAAGCTGTTGCTGCTTTTTCTTGAGGCTGCTTGCCGTGGCTATAAGCCTACTTTTGAAACGCTCCTGTTCGGCGGGATCCTCAGGCACGACAAATTCGTCGTCATCGAGGATTGCCTCATCTTCAGAGGGAGGCGCATAATTATCGTTCTCGACCTCTCTTTCGCGCAGACCGTCGCGCGGATTTGCTTCTCCTCCTCCCGCGCCGAGTCCTGCCGGAGGGGTTGTCTTTGGTATTGTCCAGGTGTTATTATCTCCCGTGCGGAATCACCGCTTTTGCTGTGGCGGGATTTAGAGCAGCGCCACGACGCCGGGCGCTTGGTTGCTTTTTGAGGGTCATCCTCCGTTGTTCCATCGCCGCTCCCATCTTTTGGGATATCCACCATGTATATGTCGTATGACAAGGTGGCCTTCCGATGCCTCGTAGGCGCTGGTCTTGGTCGCTCCGCATCGCCGTCCATACCGCCGATGTCTTGGTCAAGTCGTCGCATGTCGGTTAAATCATCGACAGTGGCTACAAAGTGGGTGGTGGGTGGGCGTTGAATTTATTCGTCGTCCGTATCCCAACCTTCCTGTCCGTAATCCGGGCAGGGCTCTCCGGATAAAGAGAGAGACTTTAGTGAATTCAGGATGTCGCCAAAGGGCGAGTGCTGAAAGATGTCTGCGGCAGTGAACTCCATGACCGACGCCCAATCAGATTCGATTGGCAGGGGCGCGGAGGGTTCGGAGTCCGGAGAGGAGTCCGCACCACAGTCGGGTCTTCGCAGCGACAGGATGGAGTTCGCTCAATTGCCATAGAGATTGTAGCCCCGAGGCGGTGTCCAACCACTCGCCCTCGATCGGGAATCCGCTCGATTAAGGGTCGGAGCGGATGCCGGTGCGGCCCCAGTGGCACCGCTCGCCGCGAGCTAGATCATGCCCATCGAGACAAAGGCGGCACGCTTTGGCTGCGGCTCGAATCCGCTGAAGATCAAGTCTCCGCGGATATCGCCATATAGTTCAAACTTCCAAATCTGACCTGATGGCGGGGCGAGCTTTCGATCTGCTCCGATGGCTGTTTAATTGGCCCGCAGCAAAGCCGCCGAATCGAAGATCTGTCCGGGAGAAAAGTCTCACCCTGCACCGCGCCGTTGTTGATGATCGAAGGAGCCATCGGGCCTATCGGTGACGACACACAGGAATTCTCAATGAAAGCACCAATGTCGGTGTCAAAACCGGCGGATCTCGGTAGGGGGTCCCGAACTGTGCGTCTAGGCGGATGGTAACAGGAGACAAGGGACACGATGTTTTTACCCAGGTTCGGGCCCTCTCGATGGAGGTAATACCGTACTCTCGCTTGATTAATATTGATGATATGGGTAGTACAAGAGTAGATCTACCACGAGATCAAGGAGGCTAAACCTAGAAGCTAGCCTATGGTATGATTGTTGTTCGTCCTATGGAATAAAACCATCCGGTTTATATAGACATCGGATAGGTTAGGGTTACACAGAGTCGGTTACAATGGTAGGAGATCTACATATCCGTATCGCCAAGCTTGCCTTCCACGCCAAGGAAAGTCCCATCCGGACACGGGACGAAGTCTTCAATCTTGTATCTTCATAGTCTTGGAGTCCGGCCGTGATGATAGTTCGGCTATCCGGACACCCCCCAGTCCAGGACTCCCTCACCGTATTGATGAGAATCCCGTGAAAAGGGGGCACAATATCTGCTTCGACAAGACGTGCCAAGAAAATCGCCTCGCAACATGTGCAACAGCTGGTTGAGGGAAACGGTTCGAATAAAGACCGGGTCATGGCGTGATGTCATGTTATCAAAAAGTTGTCAGCGGATTAGATGTGCGGAATATTTTACTCTCTATGGTGGTATGTGGAATTTGTTTTGCAGAGCCGGACACGATCCTTGTGTTCAAAATCTTATATGAAGTATTCGGAGAGGGAACCCGCCTTGCAATGCCGAAGACAAGCTGCGCGCCGGACTCATCGTCATTGAAGCCTGGTTCAGGGGCTACTGAAGGAGTCCTGGATTAGGGGGTCCTCGGATGGCCGGACTATATACTTTGGCCGGGCTGTTGGACTATGAAGATACAAGATTGAAGACTTCGTCCCGTGTCCGGGTGGGACTCTCCTTAGCGTGGAAGGCAAGCTTGGCGATTCAGATATGTAGAACTCCTTCTCTGTAACTGACTCTGTGTAACCCTAGCCCCCTCCGGTGCCTATATAAACCGGAGGGTTTAATCCGTAGGACAACAATCACAATCATAATCATAGGCTAGCTTCTAGGGTTTAGCCTCTACGATCTCGTGGTAGATCAAGTCTTGTAATACTCATATCATCAAGATCAATCAAGCAGGAAGTAGGGTATTACCTCCATCGAGAGGGCCCGAACCTGGGTAAACATTGTGTCCCCCGCCTCCTGTTACCATTAGCCTTAGACACACAGTTCGGGATCCCCTACCCGAGATCCACCGGTTTTGACACCGACAGTGAGCACTCATTAAAATATGACATGCTAAAAGGTTGATGTTGGACAAGGAAGACGACGTAATGGGTTATGTTTTCTTATATCCGAAATAAATTATATTGTCATGGATCATTCAACATGCTGAGCTTGCCTTTCCCCCTCATGCTAGCCAAATTCTTTGCACCAAGTAGAGATGCTACTTGTGCTTCCAAGCATCCCTTAAACCAGTATTGCCATGAGAGTCCACCATACCTACCTATGGATTGAGTAAGATCCTTCAAGTAAGTTGTCATCGGTGCATGCAATAAAAATTGCTCTCTAAATATGTATGATCTATTAGTGTGGAGAAAATAAGCTTTATACGATCTTGTGATGTGGAAGCAATAGAAGCGACGGACTGCATAATAAAGGTCCCTATCATAATTGGCAATATAAAGTGACGTTCTTTCACATTAAGATTTTTTGCATCCAACTATAAAAGCACATGACAACCTCTGCTTCCCTATGCGAAGGGCCAATCTTTTATTCTTGTCTTATACCTTATGCGAGAGTCATGGTGATCTTCACCTTTCCTTTTTACATTTTATCCTTTGGCAAGCACATTGTGTTGGAAAGATCCTCATATATATATCCAATTGGATGTAAGGCATCATGAACTATTATTGTTGACATTACCCTTGAGGTAAAAGGTTGGGAGGCGAATCTATAAGCCCCTATCTTTCTCTGTGTCTGATTAAAACTTTGAACCCATAAATATCAAGTGAGTGTTAACAATTGTGAAAGACTAAATGATTGTTGAGTATGTGAAGTTTGCAGAATCAAAGCCCTGACATAGACCCTTCTTGAAAATAAGATGAATTGTAATTGTTTGATGACTAATAACACGGTTTGTTAGTTTTCAAGAAAGTTTATGATCTATACTTTAACATGTGAATAGTTTGTTACTTGATCATGAGAAGTTTTATGAATTGAGCTACTGTTATGATATATAATGATGCTAGAAAAGGTGATTGAAATTATCATTGATCAAACTTGTGCACCTGCTAGCATTCACACTTCATAAATTATTTCTTTTATCATTTACCTACTCGAGGACGAGCAGGAATTAAGCTTGGAGATGCTGATACGTCTCCAACGTATCTATAATTTATGAAGTATTCATGCTATTATATTATCTATTTTGGATGTTTATGGGCTTTACTAAACACTTTTATATTATTTTTGGGACTAACATATTAACAGGTGGCCCAGCCCAAATTGCTGTTTTCTTGCCTATTTCAGTGTTTCGAAGAAAAGGAATATCAAACGGAGTCCAAACGGAATGAAACCTTCGGGAGTTATTATTGGAACGGAAGCAATCCAGGAGACTTGGAGTAGACGTCGTGAAGCTGAGGAAGCCACGAGGCGGGGAGGCGCGCCTACCCCTGGCGCGCCTCACCTCGTGGGCCTTGTGGCTCCCTGGCCGACTTCTTTCGCCTATATATGTCCATATACCCTAAAAACATCGGGGAGCACAATACATCGGGAGTTCCGCCGCTGCAAGCCTCTGTAGCCACCAAAAACCAATCGGGACCCTTTTCCGGCACCATGCCGGAGGGGGGGATCCCACACCGGTGGCCATCTTCATCATCCCGGCGCTCTCCATGATGAGGAGGGAGTAGTTCACCCTCGGGGCTGAGGGTATGTACCAGTAGCTATGTGTTTGATCTCTCTCTCTCTCGTGTTCTTGAGGTGGTACGATCTTGATGTATCGTGAGCTTTACTATTATAGTTGGATCTTATGATGTTTCTCCCCCTCTACTCTCTTGTAATGGATTGAGTTTTCCCTTTGAAGTTATCTTATCGGATTGAGTCTTTAAGGATTTGAGAACACTTGATGTATGTCTTGCATGTGCTTATCTGTGGTGACAATGGGATATTCACGTGATCTACTTGATGTATGTTTTGGTGATCAACTTGCGAGTTCCGTAACATTGTGAACTTATGCATAGGGGTTGGCACACGTTTTCGTCTTGACTCTCCGATAGAAACTTTGGGGCACTCTTTGAAGTACTTTGTGTTGGTTTGAATAGATGAATCTGAGATTGTGTGATGCATATCGTATAATCATACCCACGGATACTTGAGGTGACATTGGAGTATCTAGGTGACATTAGGGTTTTGGTTGATATGTGTCTTAAGGTGTTATTCTAGTACGAACTCTTGAATAGATCGATCCGAAAGAATAATCGTACCCTACAATAATCTCTTCGTTTGTTCTCCGCTATTAGTGACTTTGGAGTGACTCTTTGTTGCATGTTGAGGAATAGTTATATGATCCAATTATGTTATTGTTGTTGAGACAACTTGCACTAGTGAAAGTATGAACCCTAGGCCTTGTTTCCTAGCATTGCAATAATGTTTACGCTCACTTTTATCCTTACTTACCTTGCTGTTTTTATATTTTCAGATTACAAAAACCTATATCTACCATCCGTATTGCACTTGTATCACCATCTCTTCACCGAACTAGTGCACCTATATAATTTACCATTGTATTGGGTGTGTTGGGGACACAAGAGACTCTTTGTTATTTGGTTGCAGGGTTGTTTGAGAGAGACCATCTTCATCCTACGCCTCCCACGGATTGATAAACCTTAGGTCATCCACTTGAGGGAAATTTGCTATTCTACTACAAACCTCTGCACTTGGAGGCCCAACAACGTCTACAAGAAGAAGGTTGCATAGTAGACATCTTGTCTCATCTTGTGATGAATGCCAAAGAATAGGTAATATTGGTAAGCGTCAAGAAATGCCTATGAATTGTTTACTTGCTGTTGAATCATTTGATGTTTGGGGATTTGATTACATTGTACCTTTTCCTTCCTCTAATGGGTATACACATATTTTGGTTGCTGTTGTTATGTTACTAAATGGGTAGAAGCTATTCCAACCAGTAGTGTTGATCACAACACCTCTATTAAAATGCTTAAGGAAGTTATTTTCCCAAGGTTTGGAGTCCCTAGATATTTAATGACCGATGGTGGTTCACACTTTATTCATGGTGCATTCCGTAAGATGCTTGCCAAGTATGATGCTAACCATAGAATTGCATCACCTTGTCATCCTAAATCTAGTGGTCAAGTTGAACTTAGCAATATAGAAATAAAATTAATTTTGCAAAAGACTGTTAATAGGTCCAGGAAGAATTGGTCTAAGAAATTAGATGATGCACTCTGGGCTTATAGAACAACATATAAAAATCCTATGGGTATGTCTCCTTATAAAATGGTTAATGGAAAATCTTGTCATTTGCCTCTTGAGTTAGAACATAAAGCTTATTGGGCAATTAAAGAACTCAACTATGATTTCAAACTTGCTGGTGAAAAGCAGTTATTTGATATAAGCTCATTAGATGAATGGAGAACCCAAGCTTATGAAAATGCAAAGTTATTCAAAGAAAAATTTAAAAGGTGGCATGACAAAAGAATTAAAAAACGTGAGTTTAAAGTCGGTGAGTATGTTCTGTTGTACAACTCTCATTTCAGATTCTTTGCAGGAAAACTCCTCTCCAAATGGGAAGGCCCCTATGTCATCGAGGAGGCTTACCGATCGGGAGCCATCAAAATAAATAATTTCGAAGGCACTAACCCGAAGGTTGTCAACAGGCAACGAATACAACATTATATCTCAGGTACGCCTATTAATGTTGAAAGCAATATTATCCAAACTTTGACACCGGAAGAACACATAAAAGAGTCCTTCCGGAACACTCCAAAATCGTCAAAATAAGGAGGTACATGATACAGTAAGTAAACGGGCTCTGAAAAATCCGCAAAAATATTTTTTGTCAGTTTTGGAATATTTAAGAATTTTGGAAATAAAGAAACTCCCAGGAAACATCCCCTGGTGGGCACAAGACACCAGGGCGCGCTAGGCGCCAAGCATGCCTGGCGCGCCCAGGTGGGTTGTGCCCACCTGGGGCACCTTCCGGACTCTTTTTTCTTCTGTATACTTGTCCTGCAAGATAAAAATTCCATATATACTTCCCGAACCTGTTAACCACCGTATCGCGGAGAAATCCTCTGTTCTCTTTTCTTGCTGTTTCCGGTCAGATTTATCAAGCCAGGCATCATGTCTTTCTTGCTCCTCCAACAACATGGAAGGAGATGCTTGGCTGATGAAGATCAAGATGGTTGGAGAACCTCTTGATCCTTAAGGATAGGATCACTCCTTCACCACCGAAGGAGAACTGAGTATCGGGTATGGGCACTCCCCTTGGCTTCCGCCAAGCTTGGGGGAGGTGCCCCGGTATCGTGTCATCCCACTATCTTTTTTCTTTTTCTTATCTTAGTTCAATATTTGGCTTTGATGAATAAAGTTTAGTTTTATCTTTTCTTCTTTGAGAGTTTGCTTAGTGATCTACCATTGTTATCGTGTGCAAGTTATAAAATAAAGTTAGTTCGAGTTTTTACTTTCTTCACTTTCATGTTGCAAATAAAGAAAATAAAAAGAGAAAGAAAGCAAACAAAAGAAAAGAAATAAATCAATAAGATCATATACTAATCCTATGGTAGGTGATAGCACCACATAAGGAAAAGTATAAGTAATAAAATTTTACTAGAGATTAACAAACATAGCATTGGTCAATGATGCAACTCATGAAAGAATTAATAAGGGAAGGGAAGATTCACATATAAATATACTATCCTAGAAACCTTTTGTGATTGTGAGCCCTCATCAAAATATTATATGCCAAAATTGTTGACGTTGGACAAGGAAGACAACGTAATGGTTTATGTATGTTTATATTCACATAGAAGTCATATTGTCATAGATCCTTCAACATGTGGTGCTTGCCCCCTATCTTTGCTAGCCAAAAATTCCACACGAAGTAGAGATACTACTATTGTGCATCCAAAAACCCTTAAACCCAAATCTTTTTCAAGTGTCCACCATACCTACCGAGGGATTGAGCAAGATCCTTCAAGTAAGTTGTCATCGGTGCAAAAAGGCAATAAAAATTGCTTCTAAAAATGTGAGATCATTTAGTGTAAGAGAAAATTGAGCGTTGTACGAACTTGGATGGCAAAGAATAAAAGCGACATACTGCATAAGAAAGCTTGTCATCTTAAGGGGCAATACAACGTGACGTTCTTAGGATACAAACAATTAAGTGCATGGCAACCTCTGCTTCCCTCTGCAAAGGGGCTATCTTTTACTTTTATGAAAGAGTCAAAGTTTTTCTCTCTATTCCTTTTTATTTTTCTCCTTTGGCAAGAATCATGTGGCGAGGAAAGATCTAGGCACATATGTCCACTTGAATATAGATAGCATAAGTTATTATTGTTGACATCACCCTTGAGGTGAGTATGTTGGGAGGCGAAACTATAAGCCCCTATCTTTCTATGTGTCCTGTTGAAACGTTTTGCAAATGTGTCCAAGGTGAGTGTTAGCAATCATAGAGGACTATATGATGGTTGAGTATGTGGACTTGCCTAAAGGCTCCGACATGTGACCCTTCCTGAAAAGATGATGAATTGTAGTTGCAAAGTTGACTAAGAACATAGTTTGTTGGTTTCTAATATAGTTTTGGCTTTATACTTCAATTATGTGATGAACTATTACTTATTCATGGGAAGTGCATGATAATAGTTCTATGATAAAAGTTTTATGTTTAAATTTTTTGTTGTTATAATAATCAACATGATGCTTCCATGTCTGTATTTTGTTTTTATCGACACCTCTCTCTCAAAGCATGTGGACATGTTTTTCAATTTTGGTTTTCCCTTGAGGACAAGCGAGGTCTAAGCTTGGGGGAGTTGATACGTCCATTTTGCATCATGTTTTCTTACTGTTATTTATAATGTTTTTATCCATAATAATGCTTTTTGGAGTAATTCTAATGCCTTTTCTCTCATAATTTGCAAGGTACACACCAAGAGGGAGAATTCCGGCAGCTGGAAATCTGGACCTGAAAAAGCTACGTCAGGCCACCAATTCTCACAACTCTAAATGAGCAGAAACTTCACCAAGATTTTTTATGGATTATTTAAGAAATATTGGAGCCAATAAACACCAGAGGGGGCCACCAGGTGGGCACAACCCACCTGGGCGCGCCAGGCCCCCCAGGCGCGCCCTGGTGGGTCGTGGCCTCCTCGGCCCACCTCCAGTGCCCATCTTCTGGTATATAAGTCATTTTGACCTAGAAAAAATAAGGAGAAGACTTTCGGGACGGAGCGCCGCCGTCTCGAGGCAGAACTTGGACAGGAGCACTTTTGCCCTCCGGCGGAGCGATTCTGCCAGGGGAACTTCCCTCCCGGATGGGGAAATCTGAAGGAAATATGCCCTAGAGGCAATAATAAAGTTATTATTTATTTCCTTATTTCATTATAAATGTTTATTATTCATGCTAGAATTGTATTAACCGGAAACATAATACTTGTGTGAATACATAGACAAACAGAGTGTCACTAATATGCCTCTACTTGACTAGCTCGTTGATCAAAGATGGTTATGTTTCCTAGACATAGACATGAGTTGTCATTTGATTAATGGGATCACATCATTAGGAGAATGATGTGATTGACTTGACCCATTCCGTTAGCTTAGCACTTGATCGTTTAGTATTCTGCTATTGCTTTCTTCATGACTTATACATGTTCCTATGACTATGAGATTATGCAACCCCCGTTTACCGGAGGAACGCTTTGTGTGCTACCAAACGTCACAACGTAACTGGGTGATTATAAAGGTGCTCTACAGGTGTTTCCGAAGGTACTTGTTGGGTTGGCATATGTCGAGATTAGGATTTGTCACTCCGATTGTCGGAGAGGTATCTCTGGGCCCACTCGGTAATGCACATCACTATAAGACTTGCAAGCATTGTAACTAATGGGTTAGTTGTGGGATGATGTATTACGGAACGAGTAAAGAGACTTGCCAGTAACGATATTGAACTAGGTATTGAGATACCGCGATCGAATCTCGGGCAAGTAACATACCGATGACAAAGGGAACAACGTATGTTGTTATGCGGTTTGACCGATAAAGTTCTTCGTAGAGTATGTAGGAGCCAATATGAGCATCCAGGTTCCGCTATTGGTTATTAACCAGAGATGTGTCTCGGTCATGTCTACGTAGTTCTCGAACCCGTAGGGTCCGCACGCTTAAAGTTCGGCGATGATTTGTATTATGAGTTATGTGATTTGATGTACTGAAGGTAGTTCATAGTCCCGGTTGAGATCGGGGACATGACGAGGAGTCTCAAAATGGTCGAGACGTAAAGATCGATATATTGGACGACTATATTCGGACATCGGAAAGGTTCCGAGTGATTCAGATATTTTCAGAGTACTGGGGAGTTACGGGTATCCACCGAGAGAAGTATTGGGCCTTATTGGGACATACAGGAATAGAGGAGAGAGGCCAAAAGGAAGGAGGCGCGCGCCCCCTGGTCCGAATTGGACCAGGGGTGCAGCCCCCTTTTCCTTCTCCCTCTCCCCCTCTTTCCTTCTCTCCTACTCCGGAAAGGAAAGGGGAATCCTACTAGGACTTGGGAGTCCTAGTAGGACTCCCCACACTTGGCGCGCCCCCTGTAGGGCCGGCCTCTCCCTTGCTCCTTTATATACGGGGGCAGGGGGGCACCTCATAGACACACAAGTTGATCTGTTGATCTCTCCCAGCCGTGTGCGGTGCCCCCTCCACCATATTCCACCTCGGTCATATCGTAGCGGTGCTTAGGTGAAGCCCTACGTCGGTAGCAACATCATCACCGTCATCACGCCGTCGTGCTGACGGAACTCTCCCGTGAAGCTCTGCTGGATCGGAGTTCGCGGGACGTCATCGAGCTGAACGTGTGCTGAACTCGGAGGTGCCGTACGTTCGGTACTTGGATCGGTCGGATCGTGAAGACGTACGACTATATCAACCACGTTGTGCTAACGCTTCCGTTTTCGGTCTACGAGGGTACGTGGCCACACTCTTCCCTCTCGTTGCTATGCATCACCATGATCCTGTGTGTGCGTATGAAAATTTTGAAATTACTGCGTTCCCCAACAGTGGCATCCGAGCCAGGTTTATGCGTAGATGTTATATGCACGAGTATGACACAAGTGAGTTGTGGGCGATACAAGTCATACTGCTTACCAGCATGTCATACTTTGGTTCGGCAGTATTGTTGGATGAAGCGGCCCGGACCAACATTACGCGTACGCTTACGCGAGACTGGTTCTACTGACGTGCTTCGCACACAGGTGGCTGGTGGGTGTCAGTTTCTCCAACTTTAGTTGAACCGAGTGTGACTACGCCCGGTCCTTGAGAAGGTTAAACAACACTAACTTGACGAACTATCGTTGTGGTTTTGATGCGTAGGTAAGAACGGTTCTTGCTCAGCCCATAGCAGCCACATAAAACTTGCAACAACAAAGTAGAGGACGTCTAACTTGTTTTTGTAGGGCGTGTTGTGATGTGATATGGTCAAGGCATGATGCTATATTTTATTGTATGAGATGATCATGTTTTGTAACCGAGTTATCGGCAACTGGCAGGAGCCATATGGTTGTCGCTTTATTGTATGCAATGCAATCGCCATATAATTGCTTTACTTTATCACTAAGCGGTAGCGATAGTCATAGAAGCAATAGTTGGCAAGACGACAACGATGCTACGATGGAGATCAAGGTGTCGCGCCGGTGACGATGGTGATCATGACGGTGCTTCGGAGATGGAGATCACAAGCACAAGATGATAATGGTCATATCATATCACTTATATTGATGGCATGTGATGTTTATCATTTATGCATCTTATTTTGCTTTGATTTATGGTAGCATTATAAGATGATCTCTCACTAAATTTCAAGATAAAAGTGTTCTCCCTGAGTATGCACCGTTGCCAAAGTTCGTCATGCCGAGACACCACGTGATGATCGGGTGTGATAAGCTCTACGTTCATCTACAACGGGTGCAAGCCAGTTTTGCACACGCACAATACTCGGGTTAAACTTGACGAGCCTAGCATATGAAGATATGGCCTCGGAACACTGGAGACCGAAAGGTTGAGCGTGAATCATATAGTAGATATGATCAACATAATGATGTTCACCATTGAAAACTACTCCATCTCACGTGATGATCGGACATGGTTTAGTTGATATGGATCACGTGATCATTTAGATGACTAGAGGGATGGCTATCTAAGTGGGAGTTCTTAAGTAATATGATTAATTGAACTTTAATTTATCATGAACTTAGTCCTAGTAGTATTAGCATATCTATGTTGTAGATCAATAGCTCGCATTTAGCTCCCCTGTTTTATTTTGATATGTTCCTAGAGAAAATTAAGTTGAAAGATGTTTGTAGCAATGATGCGGATTGGATCCGTGATCTGAGAATTATCATCATTGATGCACAGAAGAATTATGTCCTTGATGCACCGCTAGGTGACAGACCGATTGCAGGAGCAAATGCAGACGTTATGAACGTTTGGCAAGCTCGATATGATGACTATTTGATAGTTTAGTGCACCATGCTTAACAGCTTAGAATCGGGACTTCAAAGACGTTTTGAACATCATGGACCATATGAGATGTTCCAGGAGTTGAAGTTAATATTTCAATCAAATACCCAAGTTGAGAGATATGAAATCTCCAACAAGTTCTATAGCTAAAAGATGGAGGAGAATAGCTCAACCAGTGAGCATGTGCTCAGATTGTCTGGGTATTACAATTGCTTGAATCAAGTGGGAGTTAATCTTCCAGATAAGATAGTGATTGACAAAGTTCTCTAGTCACTATCACCAAGTTACTAGAACTTCGTGATGAACTATAATATGCAAGGTATAACGGAAACGATTCCCAAGCACTTCGTGATGCTGAAATTGACGAAGGTCGAAATCAAGAAAGAGCATCAAGTGTTGATGGTTAACAAGACCACTAGTTTCAAGAAAAGGGAAAAGGGATAGAAGGGGAACTTCAAGAAAAATGGCAAGCAAGTTGCTGCTCAAGTGAAGAAACCCAAGTTGGAACCTAAGCCTGAGACTGAGTGCTTCTATTGCAATTGAAATGGTCATTGGAAGTGGAACTGCCTTACATACTTGGCGGGTAAGAAGGATGGCAAAGTGAACAAAAGTATATTTGATATACATGTTATTTATGTGTACTTTACTAGTGTTTATAGCAAACCCTCAGTATTTGATACTGGTTCAGTTGCTAAGAGTAGTAACTCGAAACGGGAGTTGCAGAATGAACAGAGACTAGTTAAGGGTGAAGTGACGATGTGTGTTGGAAATGGTTCCAAGATTGATATGATCATCATCACACACTCCCTATACTTTCGGGATTAGTGTTGAACCTAAATAAGTGTTATTTGGTGTTTGCGTTGAGCATGAATATGATTTGATCATGTTTATTGCAATACGATTATTCATTTAAGTTAGAGAATAATTGTTGTTTTGTTTACAAGAATAAAACCTTCTGTGGTCATACACCCAATGAAAATGGTTTGTTGGACCTCGATCGTAGTGATACACATATTCATAATATTGAAGCCAAAAGATGCAAAGTTAATAATGATAGTGCAACTTATTTGTGGCACTGCCATTTAGGTCATATTGGTGTAAAGCGCATGAAGAAACTCCATGCTGATGGGCTTTTGGAATCACTTGATGCTTATGTAACCATGCCTTATGGGCAAGATGACTAAGACTCCGCTTCTCCTAACAATGGAGCGAGCAACTGACTTAATGGAAATAATACATACTGATGTATGCGATCCGATGAGTGTTGAGGCTCGCGACAGGTATCGTTATTTTCTAACCTTCACAGATGATTTGAGCAGATATGGGTATATCTAATTAATGAAACATAAGTCTGAAACATTTGAAAAGTTCAAAAAAATTCAGAGTGAAGTGGAAAATCATCGTAACAAGAAAATAAAGTTTCTACGATCTGATCGTGGAGGAGAATATTTGAGTTACAAGTTTGGCCTTCAGTTAAAACAATGTGAAATAGTTTCACTACTCACGCCACCTAGAACACCACAGTGTAATGGTGTGTCCGAACGTCGTAACGGTAATTTATTAGATATGGTGCAATCTATGATGTCTCTTATTGATTTACCACTATCGTTTTGGGGTTATGCATTAGAGACAGCTGCATTCACGTTAAATAGGGCACCATCTAAATCCGTTGAGACGACAACATATGAACTGTGGTTTGGTAAGAAACCAAAGTTGTCGTTACTTAAAGTTTGGGGTAGCGATGCTTATGTGAAAAAGTTTCATCCTGATAAGCTCAAACCTAAATTGGAGAAATGTGTCTTCATAGGATACCCAAAGGAGACAGTTGGGCACACCTTCTATCACAGATCCGAAGGCAAGACATGCGTTGCTAAGAATGGATCCTTTCTATAGAAGGAGTTTCTCTCGAAAGAAGTGAGTGGGAGGAAAGTAGAACTTGAAGAGGTAACTGTACCTGCTCCCTTATTGGAAAGTAGTTCATCACAGAAATCTGTTCCTGTGACTCCTACACCAATTAGTGAGGAAGCTAATGAAGATGATCATGTACCTTCAGATCAAGTTACAACCGAACCTCGTAGGTCAACCAGAGTGAGATGCACACCTGAGTGGTACGGTAATCCTGTTCTGGAGGTCATGTTATGCTACGTCTTGAGCTTGCGTTGGTTTTCAACGAAGAGGAGAGGATGATGCACCAGAGTAGCGTAAGTATTTCCCTCAGTTTTTGAGAACCAAGGTATCAATCCAGTAGGAGGCCACACGCAAGTCCCTCGTACCTACACAAAACAAATAGCTCCTCGCAACCAACGCGAATAGGGGTTGTCAATCCCTTCACGGTCACATACGAGAGTGAGATCTGATAGAGATGATAGATAATATTTTTGGTACTTTTTGGTATAAAGATGCAAAGTAAAATAAAAAGGCAAAGTAAAGAGCAAAGCAATAATAAAGCGTAGGAAGATTAATATGATGAAAATAGACCCGAGGGCCATATATTTCACTAGTGGCTTCTCTCAAGAGCATAGGTATTTTACGGCGGGTGTGTTGGGGAACTACGGGTTCGAGAACTATGTTGACATGACCTAGAACTATTCTTGGTCCATAACCAATAGCGGAACCTGGATGCTCATATTGGCTCCTACATATTCTACGAAGATCTTTATCGGTCAAACCGCATAACAACATACGTTGTTCCCTTTGTCATCGGTATGTTACTTGCCCGTGATTTGATCGTCGGTATCCAATACCTAGTTCAATCTCGCATCGGCAAGTCTCTTTACTCGTTATGTAATGCATCATTCAGAATTAACTCATTAGCTACATTGCTTGCAAGGCTTATAGTGATGTGCATTACCGAGAGGGCCCAGAGATACCTCTCCGACAATCGGAGTGACAAAACCTAATCTCAAATACGCCAACCCAACATGTACCTTTGGAGACACCTGTAGTACTCCTTTATAATCACCCAGCTTCACGTTGCCAGACGCTTGGTAGCACCAAAGTGTTCCTCCGTAAACGGGAGTTGCATAATCTCATAGTTACAGTGAACATGTATAAGTCATGAAGAAAGCAATAGCAATATACTAAATGATCAAGTGCTAGGCTAACGGAATGGGTCATGTCAATCACATCATTCTCCTAATGATGTGATCCCATTAATCAAATAACAACACATGTCTATGGTTAGGAAACATAACCATCTTTGATTAATGAGCTAGTCAAGTAGAGGCATACTAGTGACTATATGTTTGTCTATGTATTCACACATGTATCATGTTTCCGTTAATACAATTCTAGCATGAATAATAAACATTTATCATGAAATAAGGAAATAAATAATAACTTTATTATTGCCTCTAGGGCATATTTCCTTCAGGGTGAACGAATTACTATTGAGCAATTGACAGAATTGAGCATAGTTATGAGAGTATCTAGGTATGATCATGTATATAGGCATCACGTCCGAAACAAGTAGACCGACTCATGCCTGCATCTACTACTATTACTCCACTCATCGACCGCTATCCAAAGATGCATCTAGAGTATTAAGTTAATGAAAACAGAGTAACGCCTTAAGCAAGATGACATGATGTAGAGGAATAAATTCATGCAATATGATAAATACCCCATCTTGTTATCCTCGATGGCAACAATACAATACGTGCCTTGCTTCCCTACTGTCACTGGGAAAGGACACCGCAAGATTGAACCCAAAGCTAAACACTTCTCCCATTGCAAGAGCTACCAATCTAGTTGGCCAAACCAAACTGATAATTCGAAGAGACTTGTAAAGATAACTCAATCATACATAAATAATTCAGAAAAGATTCAAATATTGCTCATAGATAATCTTGATCATAAATCCACAATTCATCGGTCTCAACAAACACTCCGCAAAAAGAAGATTACATCGAATAGATCTCCACGAGAGAGGGGGAGAACATTGTATTGAGATCCAAAAAGAGAGAAGAAGCCATCTAGCTACTAACTATGGACCCGAAGGTCTGAAGTAAACTACTCACACTTCATCGGAGAGGCTCGATGATGATGTAGAAGCCCTCCGTGGTGGAATCCCTTCCGTGGAGCTCTGCAACAGGCCCCAAGATGGGATCTCGTGGATACGTAAAGTTGCGGCGGTGGAATTAGGTTTTGGCTCCGTGATCGATCCGACGGGGTACGAGGTATATATAGGAGGAAGAAGTATGTCGGTGGAGCCTCGAGGGGCCCACGAGGTAGGCGGCGCCCTAGGGGGCGCCTGCACCTCGTGGCCGCCTCGGAGCTTTCTTGACGGAGGGTCCAAGTCTCCTGGGTCTTATCTGATGAGAAAATCATGTTCCCGAAGATTTCATTCCATTTGGACTCCGTTTCTTCGAAACACTGAAATAGGCAAAAAACATCAATTCTGGGCTGGGCCTTCGGTTAATAGGTTAGTCCCAAAAGTAATATAAAAGTGGAAAATAAAGCCCAATATAGTCCAAAACAATAGATAATATAGCATGGAGCAATCAACAATATGAATATGTGTAATATTACGTTCGAGATTCATTAAGAATAAACCATTGACCATCGGAGCATGACCATAAAACATATCTCTCATATAAATAGAACAACCATTATTCTCGGATTTAAATGAGTAGCCATCTCGGATTAAACGAGATCCCGATACAATGTTCATGCTCAAACTTGGCACTAAATAACAATTATTGAGGTTTAAAACTAATCCCGTAGGTAAATTTAGAGGTAGAGTGCCGACGGCAATCACATCGACCTTGGAACCATTCCCGACGCCAAGATCGTCACCTCGCCCTTCGCCAGCTCCGCTTATTCTGCAGCTCCCGCTGTGAGTTACAAATATGAGCAACGGCACCGTATCAAATACCGTGGAGTTACTACGAGTACTAGTAAGGTACACATCAATTACATGTATATCAAATATACCTTTAGTGTTGCCGGCCTTCTTGTCCGCTAAGTATTTGGGGCAGTTCCGCTCCAAAGGCCCTTCCCTTTGCAATAAAAACACTGCCTCGTGCTTGGGTCCATTCTTTGACTTCTTCCCGACAACTTGCTTACGGCGCGGCAACATCCTTGTCGCCCTTCTTGAAGTTCTTCTTACCTCGCCCTTTATGAACTTAGTGGTTTTATTGACCATCAACACTTGATGTTCTTTCTTGATTTCAACCTCTGCGACTTCAACATTGAGAATACTTCAGGAATGGTCTTCACCATCCCCTGCATATTGTAGTTCATCACAAAGCTCATGTAGCTTGGTGGGAGCGATCAAGGATTCTGTCAATGACCGCCTCGTCCGGGAGGTTAATGTCCAGCTGGGACAGGCGGTTGTGCAACCCAGACTGTTTTCCTCCATCTTACAACTATAGAACTTGTGGGAGACTTCATATCTCTCGACCCGGGCATGAGCTTGGAAAACCATTTTCAGCTCCTCGAACATCTCATATGCTCCGTGTTGCTCAAAACGCTTTTGGAGCCCCGGTTCTAAGTTGTAAAGCATGCCGCACTGAACGAGGGAGTAATCATCAGCACGAGACTGCCAAGCATTCATAATGTCTTGGTTCTCGATGGGTGCATCACCTAGCGGTGCTTCTAGGACATATTGTTTCTTGGCTTCTATGAGGATGATCTCGTGTTCCGACCCAGTCCAATAGTTGCTGCCATCATCTTTCAGCTTGGTTTTCTAGGAACGCGTTGAAGTTCATGGTGACATGAGCGCTGGCCATTTGATCTACAAGACATTTTGCAAAGATTTTTAGACTAATGTTCATGATAATTTAAGTTCATCTAATCAAATTATTTAATGAACTCCCACTCAGATTTGACATCCCTCTAGTCATCTAAGTGTTACATGATCCGAGTCGACTAGGCTGTGTCCGATCATCACGCGAGACGGACTAGTCATCGTCGGTGAACATCTCCATGTTGATCGTATCTTCCATACGACTCATGTTCGACCTTTCAGCCTCTTGTGTTCCGAGGCCATGTCTGTACATGCTAGGCTCGCAAGTTAACCCTAAGTGTTTATGCATGTGTAAAACTGTCTTACACCGTTGTATGTGAACGTAAGGATCTATCACACCCGATCATCACGTGGTGCTTGAAACGCATTTAACTTTAGCAACGGTGCACAGTTAGGGGAACACTTTCTTGAAATTATTCTAAGGGATCATCTTATTTACTACCGCCGTTCTAAGTAAACAAGATGCATAAAACATAATAAACATCACATGCAATTATATATAGTAGTGACATGATATGGCCAATATCATATAGCTCCTTTGATCTTCATCTTCGGGGCTCCATGATCATCTTGTCACCGCATGACACCATGATCTCCATCATCATGATCTCCATCATCGTGTCTCCATGAAGTTGCTCGCCAACTATTACTTCTACTACTATGGCTAACACGCTTAGCAATAAAGTAAAGTAATTTACATGGCGTTGAATCAATGACTCGCAGTCATACAATAATTAAGACAACTCCTATGGCTCCTGCCGTTGTCATACTCATCGACATGCAAGTCGTGATTCCTATTACGAGAACATGATCTCATACATCACAATATATCATTCATCATTCATCACAACTTCGCC
Organism: Aegilops longissima; assembly: GCA_021605205.1. NCBI lineage: Eukaryota > Viridiplantae > Streptophyta > Magnoliopsida > Poales > Poaceae > Aegilops > Aegilops longissima. Next base: position 100,573,930 of record CM038676.1, on the reverse strand, counting down.
ATATCACATCACATGACAATTGCTGCAAAAACAAGTTAGACGTCCTCTAATTGTTGTTGCATCTTTTACGTGGCTGCAATTGGGCTCTAGCAAGAACGCTTTTCTTACCTACGAATAACCACAACGTGATTTTGTCAACTTCTATTTACCCTTCATAAGGACCCTTTTCATCTAATCCGCCCAACTAAAGTAGGAGAGACAGACACCCGCTAGCCACCTTATGCAAGTAGTGCATGTCACCGGTGGAACCTGCCTCACGAAGCGCACGTGTAAGGTCGGTCCGGCCGCTTCATCCCACAATACCGCTGAAGCAAGAAAAGACTAGTAGCGGCAAGCAAGTTGACAAGATCTACGCCCACAACAAAATTGTGTTCTACTCATGAAATAGAGAACTACGATAGACCTAGCTCATGATGCCACCGTTGGGGAACGCTGCGTAAAATTAAAATTTTCCTACGGTTTCACCAAGATCCATCTATGAGTTCATCTAAGCAACGAGTCATGGGAGAGAGATTGCATCTACATACCACTTGTAGATCGCGTGCGGAAGCGCTCACTAGAACATGGATGATGGAGTCGTACTCACCGTGATCCAAATCACCGATGACCGAGTGCCGAACGGACGGCACCTCCGCTGCTCAACACACGACGGAGCGGATGACGCCTCCTCCTTCTTGATCCAGCAAGGGGAAGGAGAGGTTGAAGAAGATGGCTCCAGCAGCAGCACGACGGCGTGGTGGTGGTGGAGCAGCGATTCTCAGGCTTCGCCAAGCTCGTGACGGAGGAGGAAGAGGTGTAGCAGGGGAGGAGGCGCCGAACTTCAGGGTGCGGCTCCCTCCCTCCCTTTATATGGGCCCCAGGCGCCGCCCCGAGATCTGATCTCCTGTGGGGGTGGCCAAGGGGTGGAGTGCCCCCAAGGCAAGTGGGCGCCCCCCCCTAGGGTTTCAACCCTAGGCGCAGGGGTGGGCCAGGGGCGCACCAGCCCATTATGGGCTGGTTCCTCCCCACGCCAGCCCATGGGGCCCTCCGGGATGGGTGGCCCCACCGGTGGACCCGGGACCCTTCCGGTGGTCCCAGACAATCTGGGTGACCCCAAACTTTCCCGATGGTCAAACAACACTTCCTATATATAATTCTTTACCTCCGGACCATTTCGGAACTCCTCATGACATCCATGATCTCATCCGGGACTCCGAACAACATTCGGTTTACTGCATACTCATATTCATACAACCCTAGCGTCACCGAACCTTATGTGTAGACCCTACGGGTTCGGAGACATGCGAACATGACCGAGACGACTCTCCGGTCAATAACCAACAGCAGGATCTGGATACCCATGTTGGCTCCCACATACTCCTCGATGATCTCATCGGATGAACCACGATGTCGAGGATTCAATTAATCCCGTATTCAATTCCCTTTGTCAATCGGTATTTTACTTGCCCGAGATTCGATCGTCGGTATCCCAATACCTCGCTCAATCTCGTTACGGCAAGTCACTTTACTCGCATCAGAATGTATGATCCCGTGATCAAACACTTTGATCACACCGAGCTCATTATGATGATGCATTACCGAAAGTGGGCCCAAGGATACCTCTCCGTAACACGGAGTGACAAATCCAGCCTTGATCCGTGTCACCCAATGACACTTTCGGAGATACCAGAGTGCACCTTTATAGTCACCCGCTTACGCGTTGTGGCTTGGTACACCCAAAGCACTCTTATGGTATCCGGGAGTTACACGATCTCATGGTCTAAGGAAGATATACTTGACATTGGAAAAGCTCTAGCAAAACGAACTACACGATCTTGTGCTATGCTTAGGATTGGGTCTTGTCCATCACATCATTCTCCTAATTATGTGATCCCGTTATCAATGACATCCAATGTCCATAGTCAGGAAACCATGACTATATATTGATCAACGAGCTAGTCAACTAGAGGCTCACTAGGGACATATTGTGGTCTATGTCTTCACATGTGTATTACGATTTCCGGATAATACAATTATAGCATGAATAGAAGACAATTATCACGAACAAGGAAATATAATAATAATCCTTTTATTATTGCCTCTAGGGCATATTTCCAACAAACGGCAAGGGTGAAGTGGGGGAGAGGAAAACAAGAGGCAAATGGAAAATAATGTAATGCGAGAGATAAGGGATTGTGATGGGTACTTGGTATGTTGACTTGTGCGTAGACTCCCGAACGGCGCTTAGAAATCCTTCTTGCTACGCCTTGAGCTTATGCTGGTTTTCCTCAAGAGGAGAGGATGATGCAGCAGAGTAGCGTAAGTATTTCCCTCAGTTTTGAGAACCAAGGTATCAATCCAAGAGGAGGCCACGTGCAAGTCCCTCGTACCTACACAAAACAAATAGCTCCTCGCAACCAACGCGAATAGGGGTTGTCAATCCCTTCACGGTCACATACGAGAGTGAGATCTGATAGAGATGATAGATAATATTTTTGGTATTTTTTGGTATAAAGATGCAAAGTAAAATAAAAAGGCAAAGTAAAGAGCAAAGCAATAATAAAGCGTAGGAAGATTAATATGATGAAAATAGACCCGAGGGCCATAGATTTCACTAGTGGCTTCTCTCAAGAGCATAGGTATTTTACGGCGAGTGAACGAATTACTGTTGAGCAATTGACATAATTGAGCATAGTTATGAGAGTATCTAGGTATGATCATGTATATAGGCATCACGTCCGAAACAAGTAGACCGACTCATGCCTGCATCTACTACTATTACTCCACTCATCGACCGCTATCCAGCATGCATCTAGAGTATTAAGTTAATGAAAACAGAGTAACGCCTTAAGCAAGATGACATGATGTAGAGGAATAAATTCATGCAATATGATAAATACCCCGTATTGTTATCCTCGATGGCAACAATACAATATGTGCCTTGCTGCCCCTACTGTCACTGGGAAAGGACACCGCAAGATTGAACCCAAAGCTAAACACTTCTCCCATTGCAAGAGCTACCAATCTAGTTGGCCAAACCAAACGGATAATTCGAAGAGACTTGTAAAGATAACTCAATCATACATAAAGAATTCAGAAAAGATTCAAATATTGCTCATAGATAATCTTGATCATAAACCCACAATTCATCGGTCTCAACAAACACACCGCAAAAAGAAGATTACATCGAATAGATCTCCACGAGAGAGGGGGAGAACATTGTATTGAGATCCAAAAAGAGAGAAGAAGCCATCTAGCTACTAACTATGGACCCGAAGGTCTGAAGTAAACTACTCACACTTCATCGGAGAGGCCATGATGATTATGTAGAAGCCCTCCGTGGTGGAATCCCCTTCCGACGGAGCTCCGGAATAGGCCCCAAGATGGGATCTCGTGGATACAGAAAGTTGCGGCGGTGGAATTAGGTTTTGGCTCCGTGATCTGATCCGACGGGGTACGAGAGGTATATATAGGAGGAAGAAGTACGTCGGTGGAGCCTCGAGGGCCCACGAGGTAGGGGGCGCCCTAGGGGTGCCTCCACCCTCGTGGCCGCCTCGAGCTTTCTTGACGGAGGGTCCAAGTCTCCTGGTCTTAGTCGATGAGAAAATCTCGCTCCCAAGATTTCATTCCGCTTTGGACTCCGTTTGATATTCTGCTTCTTCAAACACCAAATATGCAAAAACAACAATTCTGGGTTGGGCCTCCGGTTAATAGGTTAGTCCCAAAAGTAATATAAAAGTGGAAAATAAAGCCCAATATAGTCCAAAACAATAGATAATATAGCATGGAGCAATCAAAAATTATAGATACGTTGGAGACGTATCATGTTACTTGACCATGATGAACCTACGTACTATGAGGAAGCGATGATGAGCCCAGATTCCACGAAATTGTTTGAGGCCATGAAATATGAGATAGGATCCATGTATGAGAACAAAGTATGGACTTTGGTTGACTTGCCCGAGGATCGGAAAGCTATAGAAAATAAATGGATCTTCAAGAGGAAGATGGACGCTGATAGTAGTGTTACTATCTACAAAGCTAGACTTGTCGAAAAAGGTTTTTGACAAAAGTTCAAGGTGTTGACTACGATGAGATTTTCTCACTCTTAGTGATGCTTAAGTCTGTCCGAATCATGTTAGCAATTGCCGCATTTTATGAAATCTGGCAAATGGATAACAAAACTGCAATCCTTAATGGATTTATTAAAGAAGAGTTGTATATGATGCAACCAGAAGGTTTTGTCAATCCTAAAGGTGCTAACAAATTGTGTAAGATCCAGCGATCCATCTGTGGACCGGTGCAAGCATCTCGGAGTTGGAATATACGCTTTGATGAGTTTATTAGAGCATATAGTTTTATACAGACTTGCGGTGAAGCCTGTATTTACAAGAAAGTGAGTGGGAGCACTACAGCCATTCTGATATGTATATGTAAATGACATATTGTTGATTAGAAATGATGTAGAATTTTATGGAAAGCATAAAGGAGTATTTGAAAGGAGTTTTTCAAATAAAGACCTCGGTGAAGCTGCTTACATATTGAGCATCAAGATCTATAGAGATAGATCAAAACGCTTGATAAGTTTTTCAATGATTACATACCTTGACAAGATTTTGAAGTAGTTCAAAATGGAACAGTCAAAGAACGAGTTCTTGCCTGTATTACAAGGTGTGAAATTAAGTAAGACACAAAACCCGACCACGGCAGAAGATAGAAAGAGAATGAAAATCATTCCCTATGCCTCAGCCATAGGTTCTATAAAGTATGTCATGCTGTATACCAGATCTATTGTATACCCTACACTATTTTCTTAAAGGGAGTACAATAGTGATCTAGGAGTAGATCACTGGACATTGGTCAAAATTATCTTAGAAGACTAAGGAAATATTTCTTGATTATGGAGGTGATAAAGAGTTTGTCGTAGAAAGTTACGTCGATGCAAGCTTTGACACCAATCTGGATGACTCTGAGTCTCGATCTGGATACATATTGAAAGTGGGAGCAATTAGCTAGAGTAGCTCCGCGCGGAGTATTGTAGACATAGAATATTTGCAGAATACATACAGCTCTGAATGTGGCAGACCCGTTGACTAAACTTCTCTCACAAGAAAAACATGATCACACCTTAGTACTCTTTGGGTGTTAATCACATAGCGATGTGAACTAGATTATTGACTCTAGTAAACCCTTTGGGTGTTGATCACATGACGATGTGAACTATGGGTGTTAATCACATGATGATGTGAACTATTGATGTTAAATCACATGGCGATGTGATCTAGATTATTGACTCTAGTGCAAGTGGGAGACTGAAGGAAATATGCCCTAGAGGCAATAATAAAGTTATTATTTATTTCCTTATTTCATGATAAATGTTTATTATTCATGCTAGAATTGTATTAACCAGAAACATAATACTTGTGTGAATACATAGACAAACAGAGTGTCACTAGTATGTCTCTACTTGACTAGCTCGTTGATCAAAGATGGTTATGTTTCCTAGCCATAGACATGAGTTGTCATTTGATTAACGAGATCACATCATTAGGAGAATGATGTGATTGACTTGACCCATTCCATTAGCTTAGCACTTGATCGTTTAGTATTCTGCTATTGCTTTCTTCATGACTTATACATGTTCCTATGACTATGAGATTATGCAACTCCTGTTTACCGAGAACACTTTGTGTGCTACCAAACATCACAACGTGAATCGGGTGATTATAAAGGTGCTCTCAGGTGTCTCTCAAGGTACTTGTTGGGTTGGCGATTTAAATTAGGATTTGTCACTCCGATTGTCGGAGAGGTATCTCTGGGCCCACTCGGTAATGCACATCACTATAAGACTTGCAAGCATTGTAACTAATGAGTTAGTTGCGGGATGATGTATTACGAAACGAGTAAAGAGACTTGCCGGTAATGATTTCAGCACTTGCAGACATTACCTTACTGAAAACTACTTGTCATTTCCTTCTGCTCCTTGTTGGGTTCGACACTCTTACTTATCGAAAAGAGCTACAATTGATCCCCTATACTTGTGGGTCATCAGGGCCTCCCCTTCTCAAATTTGGACCGTCGCGGTTGGTGGCGGATGGATGCCCCCGACAAGGTTTCGCTGGTGGTGGTGGCTGTAGCTGGTGGTGCATCTGACAACTCCCATGTCACCTTCTTGTCTAGTGATCGGTACACTCTCCTTCCTTCAGCGGAGATTCCGTCCAGCGATGTGGTTATCTCCGATTCCTGGTCCAACGACATTCGGGGTTGTTCGGTCGAAGGCTGAAGTGAAATCCCTACTTGGCTTGCCGATGCTAGTAGTGACGACAACGGGTGTCGTCCCCTTCTTGAAGGCGCCGTTGTTGAAAATATGAGCAATTTACCATATGATTTAATTAAAAAAAATAGTAGATAAAACATGACTACAATAAAAAGATAAGACAAGTCATGCAATCAAACAGAGAATATGCAAATAGCATCCGAAGATGTGAATTTGAATAAAACATATGTAGTGCAACCGCTTAAACAAGAAACTCTAGCATGATCTTGAACAGAAGCGGCATGAACACATACTGAGCAGCGGAGGAAGCATTGTCATTGGGGTTTGTGTTGTCGCCCATGTTGTCGAAGAGAGTGTTGACGTCGGGGAAGAAGTCGTTGTTGGGGAAGTGATCGTCAACGTTAGTGGTGGTGCTGATTACTTGTATCTACGTTGGTATTTTCCCGAAGTGGAGGGTAAGTATTTTCCTCAGTTATGAAACCAAGGTTATCAATCCAGTAGAGAACCAAGCAACACTATGTAAACAGTACCTGCAAACATATAATAAATACTTGCAACCCAACACGTAAGAGGGGTTGTCAATCCCTCCTCTGTATTGAGATAGATTAAATTGTATGAGATTTGATAAATAGATCTGACAAAAACATAAAATAAAATAATAATAAATGCAAAAATGTATTTTTGGGTGTTTGGAATAGTAGATCTGAAAACAATATGATAGAAAATAGCATACGATGGGTAAACAAATTACTGTTGGGAAATTGATAGAAGAGCAAATAATTATGACGATATCCAAGACAATGATCATGTATATAGGCATCACGTCCAAGATTAGTAGACCGACTCCTGCTTGCATCTACTACTATTACTCCACACATCGACCGCTATTCATCATGCATCTAGTGTATTAAGTTCATGGAGAAATGGCGTAATGCAATAAGAACGATGACATGATGTATACAAGATATACTCATGTAGGAATAGACCCCATCTTTATCCTTAATGGCAACGATACATGTGTGTCACTTCTCCTTCTGTCACTGAGATTGATCACCGCAAGATCGAACCCATCACAAAGCCCATCTTCCCATTGCAAGAAAAATCAATCTAGTTGGCCAAACCAAACCAAAGTTTCAGAGAAGAAATGTGAGGCTATAACTATCATGCATATAAGAGATCAAAGAACACTCAAATAATATTCATAGATAGAACTGATCATAAACTCGCAATTCATCGGATCCCAACAAACACACCGCAAAAAGTCATTACATCAAATAAATCTCCAAGAACATCGAGAAGAACATTGTATTGAGAATCAAAAAGAGAGAAGAAGCCATCTAACTGCTGCCTACGGACCCGTAGGTCTGTGGTAACTACGCACGCATCATCAGAGGAGCACCAATGAGGATGATGAATGCCTCCATGATCGTGTTCCCCTCCGGCCAAGTGCCGGAATAGGGCTCTAGATTGGATCTCGTGGTTCTGGAATTTGAGGCGGCTAGAATTGTTTTTCGTCGACTCTCCTAGGGTTTCTAGAATATTTGGGTATTTTATAGAGCTGAGAGGTGGTGGAAAGGACTCCCATGGGCCCCACTACCCACCAGGGCGCGCCCTGGTGCCTTGTGGGCCCCAAGGGCCTCCCCTATTGCACTTCCTTGGCTCCCAAGTTGTCTTCTGGGCAGAAAAAATCTCCAAAAAGTTTTGTTGTGTTTGGACTCTATTTGATATAGATATTTTGTGAAGTAAAAAACAAGCAAAAACAGCAATTGGCACTGAGCACTATATCAATAGGTTAGTCCCAAAAAGGATATAAAATTGCTATAAAATGAATATAAAACATACAAGAATGATAATATAACAACATGGAACAATAAAAAATTATACATACGTTGGAGACGTATCAGGCGTCTATGACGAAGAATCCAATAGTCATGCAGAGAGCTCCCCAAAATACCTTATCAGCCTTCTCCCGTACATGACTCAAAGTGGTGGGGTTTCGAAGGCCTACTATACCGACCTGCAGTGCACGCCGCAAGCCGGCATGGGAAAGAACCTTGCAGTAGTAGCTCAGTGCTTAGGAACTCGGTGGTGTGAGGCAGGCGCTGTCTGGCGTGTCTCTCTTATAGGTAGAGGAGGATGAGGACAACTAGCAGCGGTTGCAGCATTCTTATTAATCTCCACTACAGAAAAAAATTGCAACTCCCGTGCCATCTTTCATATGCCAGTCATGCAGGGCAAAAGGATAGGCAATGGCTCAGCTCATTCCCGCAACCCGCGGTGCGCGCATCGTGACGAGGCATGGCGATGAAGAGCGCGCGTGTATGTCTCTCTTCTTCTCATGCTCATACATGTGGGGAAACAACCTTGCTTATAAGGAGATCCAACTCCTACTCAACTAGCAATGTGGGACTAAATGATGAGTGTTATTTTTACACTCCTCTAACCTGAGCTCAAACTGATATATTTCATTAAAACCGAGATATTTGCTCTGATATTGCCACTAATGACTAATGAAATGCATAGCATTCAAAAATCCTTTCTTTTATTTTTTTTCACTAGAAATGGGCTATTTATGGACGAAATCATGTCAGAACAAGGAAAATGAGTAAAGGAGGATATAGAAGAAATCAGTGGGAGGCGTAGCAGAAGCTCGAGAGCAAAAGACGATGTTCCATGCGCCCGCTCCCGCTCGCATGAGCGGTCGTATGGCATGGAAACCGATGTTTCTCATCCACCTGAACATACTTTATAAAGGGGTCGAGGCCGAAATGTCGACAGAGGAGCCGCAGAACCGCAAAACAAAGAGTTGCTTTCATCCCATCTTCATCAACCCTAGCCGCCGCCACTCCCCATCTCCATAAACACCATCTCCATCTCCACCATAGTTCTTCCTCCTCTAGTCATACTTGTAATCGTGTATCACACGCGGCATCCATTGAAAGACCTATTATTAATCAATCTACCTTCATTATGTGTTCTATGATGTGTTCTTTGTGTGATACGATTTCTTTTGTGAGTAGTCCCGTAAGGTATGTGATTAGCCGAGAGCCTTGCAACCCGATGTATTTGTTGGAAGGACCAATGGAAGAGCTTTGATTTAGCGTTTGTATGTGTGAAATAAAAAATTTATGTAGTTGTCTCTTGTCTAAGACGCGTTCTTAATCCCTGCAGGTACACATGATCATGGACAACGAGCCATGAAGTGGCCAAGGGCAGGAAGACTTTGAAGTGTTATTCTGGATACCAGCGACAGAAAGGTTTTGTACGGTAACATGGATCCTATCTCTAGGGATTCAAGAGGTGTAGTCATGAAATGTCCAATACTTTTGTTTGATTATTGCAATCTTAATTATCGAGGCAACCCCGTGAGACGGATAGGGCCTTCGCTTGGACAACTGACTTTAGGATTTATTTGGAATTTAAAAATGGTTATTGGGCTGGCCTTATTCGAACATTTGTTAAATCCACACTAATGTTTCTAAAATACATGTTAAACATATTTTAAATGCATGTTGAAGATTTTTTAAATACATGGTGAACATTTTTACATGTCAACATTTCTAAGCACAGGGCAAACATTATTTAAATGCACGGTGAACGCTTTTTTAAATATATGATAAACGATTTTATGTCATGAATAATTTTAAAACTTGCAAGAATAAAATGTTTATTTTTATGAACATTTTTCAAAATGTTATTAACATGTGAACATTTTTAAATGTCATAAACACTATTTTGAAAGGTACATTTAAAAAAATGATGGACAATTTTTGAACGTGTAACATTTTATGAATGTTATGAATATTTTTTGAAAAGGTAAGAATATTATTCATAAAATATCATGAATGCTGAAAAAAAAATAACATTGAAAAACTAGCAATAAAACTAAACAACCCAACAATAGATACTATTGTATATAAACGTCCCAACAACAGGTAAAATCGGTGCTACGTTTTACTGGACCTGAACATTTCTGGTTGTCTTGAGACACCGCGTTCTTCTGTCTCACTAGAAGACCTACTATTTGATGCTCATAGCGTCAAATAGGTGGCTTGACGCACAAGGCGCTCCTCCGACTGGGCCGACCCATTGCGATTGTACTTTAGTAATTTGATAGTATAGCGAATCACTATACCTGCTCATGCTCGCACACTGTATGATCTCTTTTTCCGCTAACAAAATCCGTATGATTTATTTTTCTAGCCGTTTTTCTGTTTTCATCGAATTTTGTTATTGTTTAAAAAATTATTATTTTTTCATTTTTTAGAAATTTTCATAACAGCTTTTAAAAAATATGCGAACATTTTTCGAAATAATAATTTTTTTAAAAAAGTTTGTTAACATCTGTAAACTTGCAAACATTTGTAAACTTGTAAACTTTTTTGACAAAATGCAAACATTTTTTGATTTTTTGGAAAATATGATTTTTTAAATGTTTATGAACAAATTTTGAAAACAGTTGCTTTTTTTAAGAATGTGCGTGAATAAATTTTAAATAAACACTTTTTTGGACAAATACAAGGACATTTTTTGACAAGGTGAACATATATGAACATTTTGTCATTTGAAATGCAAACATTTTGCCAGAGCATAATCATTTTTAAATTCTGAGTTTTTTTCCAAAATTTGGACATTTTTAGTAATTATGAACATGTTTTGAAATTTCTAAACGTTTTTAAAATGTGAAAAGCTACTGCAATTTTAAACATTTGCATTGTAAACGACGAAACATTTTTGGAATCTGTGAAGATTTTCAATAACAAAAACATTTCTGAAAGTTTAGGAACATTTCGAGGAAATGTGAACATTTGCAGAAATTGGAGGAAAACTTTGTCAAACATGGAATAGAAACTAAAAAAGAAAAATAAGATTGAAGAAGAAATAACCTAAAACCCGTGAAAAAACAAAACATAAAAATAGAAATATAAAAAAAGAAACTGACCCCCCCACGGGCACGGGGCGGATTGAGGACATGTGGAGCTTCAGCTGAGTGGCATGAATAGTTAGCCAGGCTGAATTTTGGTTATCAAAGAGATTAACAGAACAGATAAACTCTAAGATTATAGCCAGCTTGGAGAGCTTGTTTTGTCAGAAACATCATAATGCAAGTGCCTCGGTAGCACACGACATGATGTCTGCCACCCCTTGGCCGGTACTTATTGTGCATGTAGGGCGGTTCAGACAGGGCGTGCAACGCATCTCTGTCGATCATCTGGCTGCTCGACATTGTCCGATCTCTAGCACACGTGCCGTTCATGGAAAGATCAACACTAGAGCCGGCCGGAAGTTGCAACCGCTTAGCTGTCGAGGCGGGATTTGCTGGAATCAGATTTGTTAAATGGGAGAGAGAGGTTTGGTGGAATTGTTTGTTTTATTGCTTGGCCTCGCGGCGTATATACGTAAGACAATGATCTACTTGGAGACAACATGCTCGTAACAAATCCTACTATCTCATCTTTCCTAATAAACATTATACTCAACATCCCCCGCGGTCACAACAGTAGCGACGCAGACGGTGAGACTGGAGAAGAATCCGAAGGCAAGCCGACGGACACCCCCCACAGGTGTAACGGTCGACGCATCGCGGAGTCGTGGCTGGAGTGGCAACCGACGAGGTTGCTCAAGCAAGGCGATAGCCCTTTGTGCCGTTTGTCGAGGTAGCCGAGAGCGTGTGTGGTGAAGCCGTGGTCGAGGTAGCCGTGTGAAGAATGCCGTGGTCGATGTCGAGTCAGGGTGGCCGGTGTCGAGGAAGTCGCCGTGGAGCCGCGGGCGCAAGGGGGCGCCGAGTTAGCATGGGCGTAGTGGTGTCGAAGTAGGGGTGCGCCAGGAAGATGATGCTGTTGACGACGCGTCGCGCCGGGGTTGCCAACCCCGGGGACACATCATAGACGAAGGCAGGCGTCGGTGTTGCCAAGACCGCATGCGAGACGGACGAAGACGGTTGATGAAGCGCCGCACCAGCTTGCTGTGCCCGGGACACGCTATGGACGAAGGCACGATCGGTGTTGCCGACCGGGCATGCGAGACAAGGACCTGCACGAGCTGTACGAAGACGACGGGGTGGACGGCGGCTGCGGCGCTGCTGAGGGTAGCGGCGGCGGCGGCGAAGAAGAGGCGGCGGCGGCTAGGTTAGGAGTGCGGCGGCGGTGCTCGGCGTAGGCGAAGAACCTCGATAAGCGTGATTTAAGACCGGCGCGACGGTGGCGTTCCGCGCCAAAAGGAGGTGGTGCGGCGCGATGCCACAGAAGTCGACGCTGCTGGGGCGGTGGATCGCAGAGCGCGCGCGCTTCTGACCGGCGGAAGCGCAGCGGCGGCGGGCAGCTCGGGCGACGACGGAAGACCTCGGACGGTCGCGGGACCGCGGGCATGCGGTGCTACAGCCGAAGAAGCGGCGGGCGCGCGCAGCGGAACACGGGCGGTGCAACCGCGTGGACGGCCTCGAGACGGCGGCGTGGACCGCGTGCCACGCCGCTACGGCCCGACGACGGGCGACGAACGGCGGCGCGAGGGTCGGTGCAACCACGGGACGGCTCGAGCGGACGGCCTCGGGGCGGCGGTAGATCATGGGGCGCGGCACTACGGTTCGATGGGACGACGCAGCGGTGACGCGGGTCGGTTGCAGCCGGGAGAAGAACCATGGGGCGGCGGCGCTGCGGCCCGACGGGGCGACGCAGCGGCAGCCCGTTGCTCGATCGGCGGACGGGCGCGCTGAACTTGGAGACGATCTTCACGGGACCTGCGGAGGCGCGCGTAATTGACGGGCCAGGTCGGTCGCGCGGCGTAGATGAGGCGGATCGCGGCGGCGAGCGGGTGATCAAGCCGATCGCGCGCGAGGTCGGGGACCCCGCTCGGTGGAGGCGTGGTGGTGGCGGAGTCCGAGATGAAGTCGACGACGGCGGGCGGCTATGATTGGCCGCCGCATGACGCGAGGCCGCCGGGTCGGGGTGATGCAGGAGTCTCGGTCGGAGCAGGGCGGTGACGGCCGGCGAGATCGACGGGCGGACTGTCGCGCGAACGGCGGCGTGAAGGGTCACGATGATGCGCGCCGCTGGTCGGGCGATCGGCGGGGCCATGCGGGCGACGCAGCGAGGCCGCCGCGTCGGGGCGACCGACGGGCAGACGCGAGGCCGCCGAAGTCGGTGAAGAAGTGACCAATCGCGCCGGTGTTGGAGTAGAGGCGACGAGGTCGACGGCGGCGCGGGCGACGCAAACCGATCCAAAGGAATCGAAAAACCAAAAATAGACGCCGATCAAAGCGACCGCGAGAAAGAGAAAACCCGGATCAAAGGATCGGAAAAAGACTCTCTAGGGCAGCCGCCAACACGGCCGTGGACGAACCTAGGTACGGGCGGCGCAGCCTCGGCGGCGGTCATGGAGGCCGACCGCCGGGCGGCGCAGAGAGCTTGATGCGGCGGCGGCTAGGGTTTAGGATCGACTTGCGATAGATACCATGTTAAATGGGAGGGAGAGGTTTGGTGGAATTGTTTGTTATATTGCTTGAGCCTCGTAGGCATATATATATGAGTACAATGATTTACTTGAAATACAAGACAAGTCAGAACAAATTCTAGTCTATCTCATCTTTCCTAATAAACATTATACTCAACAAGATTGATTCCTCTCTACCGTTTGCTGCTGCTCTACCAGCTTCAGGTAGCAGCTGATGTACTTGGCACTTTGACGGCGACCATTCCCTAACAGAAAAGCATGGACCTATCTTCGTACTGAAACGTTTTAGCTGGCTGATATATGTGGAATTTTCACGTGGTCTGAGCAAGCACTTGTCACTAGTTATTTTGTGGCGTGAATCATCAATCACAACTGCGTCAACACGGGCCTCATTAATACCGGGAGAGTAGCACCCGCATGTAACACGGTGTGTTGTAAAACGATTTCTACTCTCTTCATAATTAATACTCCCTCCGGTTTTTTTTTATTCTGCATATAAGAATTGTCTGAAGTCAAACTTCGTAAAGTTTAATCATATTTATATGAAAAAAATATTAACATCTACAATGCTCAATTTGTACAATATGAAAACTAATGTCATGACGCATCTAATATTGTTGATTTCACATTTTGAATGTTGGTATTTTTTTCTATAAACTTGATCGAAGTTTACGAGGTTTGACTTCAGAAAAATCTTATATGCAAACTAAAAAAAACCGGAGGGAGTACATAAAGCAAATCTGTTGCTTCCTTTTCAAAATGGTAAACACGGGCCACGCACATGCCCACGGGGCTCTGAAATTATGGTTTATAGCACACGGCCCGTTAGCAGGTGCAAAGCTAGAGACAAATAAACAAAAAAAATGACCAAGGTATTTATGTCTGCGTGACATTCTTTTTTCAACCAACTCAGTCTGACGGGTGGGCCTGGCCGATTAGTGACGTTATCCAAACGCTTAGCATCTATCATCAATTTTTACCATTGTCAATTTTTTAGTGTGGTGCATTCTGTAATATTTTGTAAAGTTTTAGTTTTTTTTACATTGTGTGACACGAATGTGGTGATTCTGTATAGTTTACTCCATAATGCAAGCACCCAGAGCAAACGCTTCAGGTAGCAGCTAATGTGCTTTGCAAGTAACTTCTAGTATCTTCTCAACCTGGTGTTGGTTAGTACTGCGAAATAACATTGTAAAAGTAATTTTATGAAATAATTTTATTACGAGTCGAATGGCACCATTTTCCTGTTACAAATCTAGATTATTTTTTAACAAATTTAAAGTCAAAGTTGGAAAATGTGTCAAAGCGCTTCTAAGAACTCATCTATTTATGAACTGGGTATACTATTACATACTCTCTCCATTTTTATTTACTCTGCATCTTAGATTTGACTGAAGTCAAACTTCATAAAGTTTGACAAAGTTTATAAAAAAATGAACATTTACAATAGCAAATCTATATGATGTGAAAGTGCATTCAATAATGAATCTAATGGTATTGATTTGTTATTGTATATGTTAATATTTTTGTCTATAAACTTTGTCAAAGTTTATAAAGTTTGACTTTGATCAAAGCTAATATGTATAGTAAATAAATACGGAGGGAGTAACAACAAATGGAAATGGTGCATCCCAATATTATCTCGTGTGTGATATGGTATGCTACTCCCTCTGTCCCATAAGGTGTAAGGTACATCCAAAATATGTGCCGCAGCTTTAAAGTGTTAGTTCAATCTTAGTTCAAAGATACGACACTTTTTTAAATTCAGAGGGAGTAATACTTATGAATTTTCACAAAAGTCAAACTTCCTATAATTTGACCAAATTTATAGAGAAAGTATATATCATTTGTAAATATATTTCATGAGGATTCTAAAAGTAGATTTGTTGTTCTGGTCATGGGCAAGTCAAAGTCTACAAGGTTGTCTTGAAAAAAAATATGTAATACATGCTACGTTTCAGGACGGAGGAGTGAAATAATTTTCAATACAAAGACAAGTATGTATTGCGCGGTACAAAAAAAGTTAAAAGAGCCCAACTGGTCATCACAGAAGAACTTTCTGCCAGGTTTAGTTGCAGGGACGATGTTATCCTAGTTGGTGTCCTACTGTTGCAATGTAATGAGTTTGAATCATGTTGTAGTGTAATTCCATTTTCAAAGTTGCCCACGGAATATTGTGTATGCTTTCGTGTATGCTGACTGTTTTCTTTGAGTTGTCTATTATTATTTTTTAAACGAAGGCATACTATTTTTCATATCGATTGATAAAGAAGAAGAGAGTTGTCCAATTGATTAATAGAAACCGGGCGAAAACCAAGAGTTGTCCATTTTGACAACAAGTATGGAATGTCATTTCTGACAACAACAATATCAACTTGAGGATGCCCGATCCATGCCTCGCTCTCACAGGCTGCACAGGGGAAACCTAGCTACCACAGGCTATTACCCTCCCTTCCCTCCACGACCCCTCACCGCCGCTGAAGGAAGCTTATCCTGTGGTTGGGCTAAGTCCTAGCCGCAGAACGACAATGACTTGCAGCAGGTAGTCTAGCTCGGTGATCCTTCACGGCACCAACATTGCATATTTCTTCATCGTAGCTCGCCTTTGGACTTGGAGCTGCCTTGTGACCGGTGCTAGTCACCGACTATTTGGCATAGGCTAACAAGTCTTGTGTGCTCATCATAGTGAAATGTTATTGTTGGTCGAATGCACGGAAGTCAAAGTTGCTTGCTCGGAAAAAATGACGATGATAATTTGAGAACAAGTTGGCGTTATTCCTTTTTTCGATGGCATGTGTGGGTATTGTTGGTAGCCAGATACTCCCTCCGTTCCAAATTACTCGTCGCAGAAATGGATGTATCTAGAATTAAAATACATCTAGATACATCCATACCTGTGACAAGTAATTCGGAACGGAGGGAGTAGGATACTGGTGTCCTGTGTGGACATGTTGTACCAGTTTGTGGCCGACTTTCCGTAATTAATCAGAAAATCCTTTTCTTAACCAAATACTAGATTGAGTCCATTGGACTCCGCTTTCCGAAAATACCAACGTGACGCAGTATAACATGAAATTCGAAAATCAGTGTGACAACAAGTATGCAGTAAGAAAAAAAAAAAGAACAAGTCATACTAAGAGAAAAGGGAAATATTTGTAGGTTGAATTCAGGTTAGCAAACAGAGCATCTTAACTCTTAGATTATACTATACTCCATCCGTTCCTAATTAATTGAAGTTCGAGATTTATCCTGACTCTAATTTGTTTAACTCTGACTAAGTCTATGAAAGAAATATTTCAGCATCTACAACATTATATATAGTGTGAAATATATTTCATATTGAAACTAATTTGGTGTTATAGATTTCAATATACTTGGTCGAATATAAACAAGTTTGACTTAAACAACGATAGAACTTTGAATATAACATAGAATGGAGGGAGCAGCCAGTTGCTTATTTATTTTTCTCACAAACACCATAATTGCAAATGCCTCTGCAGCACAAGACAAGTTGACAAGTTTTTTGCCACTAATTTAGCTGTAAATTATAGAAAAAAGTATTGTGCACGTAGGGCGGTTAGAGAGAGAGCGTGCAATGCATGTGTGCATCCAACCGATGAATCTGGCCGCTCGACGTTATCTGATCGCTAGCACGTGTCGTAAATGGAATGATTAACAGAGCAGCCGGTGCATAAACACGGGAAAGCGGCCGGAGGTTTGCAACCGCTTTGCCACGAGGCGAGATTTGCTGCAATCAGATCCTTTTCCTTTTCAGATATTGACGCTGGAGCCAACGGCTTTTCCATTATCACATAGCTATGCTGGCCATCACTTCACTTGATATTAAAAAAAACCAAGCTTGGCTGGCCAGGACTGCCGAAGCAACATTTGCTGATTGGCTCTCGCACTTTGACGGCGACCAGTCACTAACAGAAAAACACAGACCTAGCGAGAAGAGGCAAACATAAAAATGTCTTTATCGGAAAAGAAATATCTTTGTCCTAAAACGTTTAAATAGTTGATACTTGTGGAATTTTCACGTGGGCCTGAGCGAGCGATTGTCACTAGTTAATTTCACAGTTAACATCAAGACGAAGAACGTTTCGGAAGAAATAATATTACAGCTAACATCAACATGGATCACGCATATGCCCCCGTTTCAAGCAACCTCGTGAGCAAGGGAGAGAAACCGTGATGCACTCACGCACCCGACTCCAAATCCAAAACCGACGGCAAGATTTTGCAGCTCAACAACCCATCTGCTGGACACAGAAGGGGCTCGAAAGCTCCAGACGCTTTATTAATTGCTCCAGGCCTGGCCATTTCCAATCTCGCTGCTCCAACTCTCCATTCTGCTTGATCTGTCGCTCCGATGGTCACCTCACGGTCAACTGCATGCATAGGCAGAAGCCTCCCTCGGTCCTTCAGTTCGGCTCGGGCCTCCTCGGTTGCGCCTTCTTCGCCTTCGATAGTGACCTGCCTATCCTGGAGATGGCTCCCGCTCTGTCCAATGTTGCGATTGTCACGGTGAAGGATCAAAAGATTTCGCCCCAAACTCTTCTGGAAGGTCTTCGCATTTGGGATGAGGCTGGGTGGGGCCGCAAGTGGTGCAGATTTCGATTATGAGTTCTCGTGGTGTTTCCTCCAAAGAGTGTTTACGGATGATTGCCTCGTGTACGAAGTTTCACTTTACCCTCAACCAACTGGTGGTTTCTGTCAAAGCGGCATCTTGCAATGGTACGGCAGTTGGTCCTCTCTCCCAAGTTTGGGTTCTGATTGATGATTTGCTGGCTGGTCTTCGTTCGACTGCCTTTCTCATGGCTTTTGGGGTTTTGATTGGGAAGCCCATGGAGGTGGATGAGGATTCTCTGAACAAGGTTGGCCCTGCAAGGATGAAGGTTGGTGTGTGAATCCCGAACGTGTGCATGGCTCGATTGATGTCTTCCCCTCTCCCAATGGTATCAGACTTCGGGTTCGGGTGGAGGGGGCGGTTGCTTTTCCGGATCCACCTCCTCCTCCTCCCCCTTCTAACCCTTCGGACAAGCATGATAAGGAGGGGGACGGATCTTTGGGTGGCCCTAATCAGAGCTATGGGTCTAACCTTCGTTTCACCCAATCTGAATGGGATGGCTTGGCTGAATCTGAACGTGAGTTGTTTCATTCCCAAGCCCCTCTCGTGTTGAGCCGCAGGATGTGGCGATCCTTCGCTGTCCGATAGTCTCTGCTGCTGGTGTTGATTCGATGAAGCTCCCTCCATGTTCTGCTACCCCCGTGTCTGGTGCCTGCTCCAACCTTCCGGTCCGACCGCTCTCCCCCACCCGCTCGGGAATTGAGGATCTTCCTTCCTCCCTTGCCCGCGACGTGGTGGAATCCCAGTCCCTCCGGAAGAAAAAATCCTCAGTGCGCAAGTTCTCGGCTAAAAGCAGGAATTCGTCGGGTTCGAAGCATTCCATGACGGGAGTTTGTCGTCGTCTCGACAAGGACATGGGGTCTATGTATCGTTCGGGCCCTCCTCCGGCCTCCCCTGCTGCGCGGTCGCCTGCTATTCGGTCTCTTGTGTCCACGGCTCGCAAAGGCAGACGGGTGACGAATTCGGGTGGTTCTATCTTGGAGCGGGCTGAGAAGCAGCTCTGCGAAGGATCTCCTCCCTGTGTACTTCCCCGCCCCACTTGTGTTTCTTCTCCGGTTCGGTTGGTTTTACCTTCTCTTTAGGATGATCATCTTTTAAATATTATGTCGGACGTGGGTGTGGTGGTTGATACTTCTGTTGGATCTCCTAGCTCTCTCCTTGCTATTATTCGGGCTAACGAGATGGCTCAGGCGGCCATAGCTAAAGCCAAAGAGGCCGTTGCTTCTCAGGTTGGGGCTTCTAGTTGTCAGGGTGAGGTTGCAGGTGCTGGTTGTGGCCAGCCCCAATCCAATCTGTCTAGGAGGGGCACAAATAAACGAGCTAAATCCTGCGTGGCTCCTAGCAGGTCGAGCCTTCGCATCAAGAATTCATCTTATAAATGAGGGCGTTATTCTGGAATATTAGAGGGTTCGGTGTTAGGGGCGCCATGACCAACTCAAAGATCTGATCCGCTCTAGTTCTATTGACTTTGTGGGGTTGGTTGAAACCTTTAAGGAAGCTTTTTCCCTAATGACCTCTCTGCTATCATGGGCATGGACAGATTCAATTGGCACTTTTTACCTGCTTCGGGTCACTCCGGTGGGATCTTGATAGGCTCTAATAAAGATATTTTCTATTTTGTTGCATTTGATCATGGGATCTTTTGGGCTAGTTCTGTTCTTTGTCATAAAGCTCTGAATTCTCTATGTGAGTTTATCGTCGTTTATGGGCCTGCGGACCATTCTTTGTCCCCTTTATTTCTTAATGAGCTATCTATGAAGATCGAATCCTGCCATCTCCCGATGGTTATCGGGGGAGACTTTAATCTTCTGCGATGTCCTTCTGATAAAAGTAATGATATCTTCTCCTGGCCTCTAGCTAATGCCTTTAACGACTTTATCAGTGTCAATGCTATTCGTGAGCTTCCCCGGTGCGGGGCCCGTTATACCTGGTCCAATCATGAGGCTAACCCTATTAGATCTGTGCTTGATAGAGTCTTCATTTGTCCCAGGTGGGATTCCTTGTTCCCTAGGGCCTCCCTCGGCGCCAAATGCATTGTTGGATCTGACCATACCCCCTTAATTCTTGACGACGGCTCTATCAGCCTTAGGCCTCCGGCTAGATTTCAATTTGATGCCTCTTGGCTGTCTGTGGATGGTTTTATCGAGATGGTGGCCTCGAAGATTTCCCTCCTTCTCTCCTCTAACTCTCGCTCTTTTGGGCCTCTGGATGATTGGCACTCGTGCTCTACAACCTTCAGAAATTCCTTAGAGGCTGGTCTCAGAATCAGTCTGACGGAGGATCGTCGTTCCAAATCTTTCCTTGAGGATCATATTGTGTCTCTTGATCGCGCGGCCGACGCTATTGGGCTTTTTGATGATGGATGGGTGGTTCGTTATAACCTTGAGGCCGCCTTATTGCAGTTGCACCACCAGGCTGAGGTTTATTGGCGCCAACGGGGCACTCTCAATTGGACTCTAAAAGGTGACTCCCCTACGGCTTATTTCTTTGCGATCGCGAACGGTAGGAGAAGGCGTTGTGGTATCAACAGTCTGATGATTAATGGTGTGCGATCTTTAGATCAGTCTGTTATTATGGCTCATGTGGTGGACTTCTTTTCTTCGCTGTTGGGGGTTAAGCCTCATTCGGGCTTCTCCATCTCCCCTTCCCTTTGGAACATAGGACTTAAAATCTCGCCCGAGGAGAATGCCTCCTTGATGATCCCTCTTTCTGATCAGGAAATCTGGGATGTAGTTAATTCCTCTAACCCTAATGTTGCTTCTGGGCCAGACGGCTTCTCTATTCCTTTCTTTCGGAAATTCTGGCCTCAGTTGAAACAGCTGGTTTGTAATGTCATCCAGGGTTTCTGTCTTGGTACCGCCGATATCGCCTCACCGAATTACGCAAAGGATTTCCCTGATCCCCAAGGTTAAGGGTGCCAATTAATCTCTCAATTCCGTCCTATTGCTTTGATTAATAACTTCGCCAAATTTCGGCTAAGGGTTTTATGAATCGATCGTCACCGGTTCGCATAGAGTTATTAGCCCTTCTAATCTGCTTTCATCAAAGGTCGTTTCATTCTAGATGGTATTCTTTCCTTGCACGAGATTGTTCACGATCTTCACTCTCGAGATCTAAAGCGATTATCCTTAAGTTAGATTTTGAGAAAGCTTATGACTCGTTAGCTGGACTTTCTCAAACAGGTCCTGCTTGCCATAGGCTTCGACGGAGCTTATGTTCATCGTGTCATGCAGTTGGTCTCGTGGTCATACTGCCGCTTTAGTAAATGGGTTCATTAGCAACTTCTTCGCCAATGGTAGGGGCCTCCGCCAAGGATCCTGCCTCCCTGTTTTTTTAATTTTGTGGCCGATGCATTTTCGCATGCTCACTAGGGCGGCTCATTGTGGTCACATTTCTCCAAAGGTCTACCATCTACTCCCGGAGGGGGTATCCCACTTGCAATATGCTGATGACACAATTATCTTGGTGGAGCTGGACGACACATGTATTGCCAACCTTAAATTCATCCTGCTTTGTTTCGAAGCTGTTTCGGGTCTTAAGATTAATTTCTCTAAAAGTGAAGTCCTGGTGACGGGTGTTGATGAGGCGGAAGCCTTGCGGGTGGCCAGGCTTCTTAACTGTTCCTTGGGTTCCTTCCCCTTTAAATATCTAGGCCTCCCTATTTCTCCTGTCTTGCTCCATGCTAAGGACTTTGCTCCGGTGGTCGCTAAAGTGGGAAACAGGGTGCTCCCTTGGAGGGGTAGATACAATACCAATGCTGGCAAAGTTGCTCTAATTAACTCCTGCTTATCATCTCTCCCTATTTTTCTTATGGGCTTCTATCGTCTGACGGCTGGCGTTCATGCTGGCTTTGACAAACATAGGGGAGCCTTTTATTGGAATTCCGCGGATAACAAACGGAAATATAGGCTGGTCAAGTGGCAATATATGTGTAAGCCTAAAAACCTTGGGGGGTTAAGCATTATTAATACTCGGGTGATGAACATATGCTTGCTTATTAAGTGGTGGTGGAAAATTATGACTAGTGGGGCCGATTCCCTTTGGTTTTTGATTCTTAAGGCTAAATACTTCCCACACTCCAGCCCGATGTTTGCCACCGCCGTCATGGATCTCACCTCGAAATCCTTTGTCAAAGTCAGGCCTACCTTCCGGAACATGTTAAATTTGCCGCTGGTAATGGGACGCCGGTCCGCTTCGTTGGATCGGTGGTCCGGGATGCCCCTAGCTGTTAGTTTTCCGGTTTTGTTTTCAGATTGCCCTAATCTCGATATCTCCATCGCGAGGTGGCGGCTAATAACGGGATCTGGCTTTTCGGGTCCCTCGTCTCTCAAGAGTTGGAAGATTGGCAAAGTCTCTCGCCTCTTCCCGTGCTCTCGGAGACGTCTCGATGCTGTGGTGTGGCCTCATTCGCCTCTGCAGATTTTCGTTAAGTCATTGTACTCTAGGCTTATCGGTGGTACCCTTCGAGCAGATTTTCTTGTGTCCGAAGTCCAAAGTCCCTCCTAAGATTAAAATCTTCCTTTGGCAAGCCTTTCGTGGCCGCCTCCCGGCGGCTGATCAGATTAAAAAGCGCAATGGGCCAGGCTCAGAGTTTTGTCATCTTTGTGGGGCCTTGGAGAACTCGGATCATATATTTTTCAATTGCGTGCTGACTAAGTTGGTTTGGAGTTGTGTCAGATCTTGGTTACAGGTTTCTTGGAACCCTTCCTCATTCTCCGATCTTCGAAACCTAGCCAAAGTTTTGGTTGGGATTACCAAGAGGGTGTTCTGGGTCGGCCTGGGAGCCTTATGCTGGGCTCTTTGGACTATAAGGAACAAATTTACTATTGAACATATCTTCTCGTCTAAGCCTCGCCGACGCTTTTTTCAAATCATGTATACTATTGCAGCAAATGGAGATCATTGACTAAGGATGAAGATCGATGCCCTGGACTTGCTCATCGCCAAAATTCGGCTTCAGATCCCACATCTCCGGCTGGATCCCGCTGCCTAATCTGGGTGGCGCAGCTTATGGAGTTTGGTTCTATCTTCTACCTTCCGCCTGCGCTACCGTGTATGGCAGGCTGCCAGTATCCCCTCTTCGTTTGCTGGTCCCAAACTATTTGCTAGATGTCCTGTACTGCGATGTTGCGCTAGTTGGCTTCCTTCTTGTTCGGGTTTGTGACGCTGCCGTGTGGTTTTATTTATAAAGTCGGGCTATGGCTTTTTCTCTAAAAAAAAGAACCCAAGAAAAGCAAAATTACAAACAGGCCCCTCAATTATGCAAGGTCAAAGCAAATTCCAATCGGGTCCGAAACAGATCCCTACAGAGCTAAGACTGTCTACACCGAGGACAAGACCACTTGGTACGACAAGCTCTCCATAGCTGGATGCCATGGACTCCTCATAGAAGTTGTACTCACTCCCTTTCGGTAGCTTGGTCGTGAGGAATGAAAGGCCGCCATTCCGCCTTAGGATGCAACAAAACGCCGGAGGAGACTCGCAAGCCATTCTGAGCGCCGTAGTCTCTCCAAGTCCACCGTGGTGACAACAATGGAGCGATCGTTGGGCTTGCCTGCCGCAGCGACAAGCAGAGAACTGGAGGAGCACCCCAGCGGCATCTCCTGGTGCCACCACCGCGAGCTTTTGTCTAAAAGGTAAAGTTACTAAAATACCGTTTACGTGTCATAAGGAACGAGCAACTAACTTATTGATAATTATACATACTGATGTGTGCAGTCCAATAATGGTTCTCCTCGATGTTGAAAAAGGTTCAGAAGGATTAAGCTTGGGGTTATGTAGTAGAGAAAAATGTGTGGAGCAAGCCTAGTTAGCAAAATTAGTAGGGTAGCTTGTGACCCAGTCAAGGAAGTCATGTCAAAGCACTTAAGCCCTTTACAATGCAAGGTGCTTAGAGAAATAAATTGATTTTTTTTCTTAACCATCGGTACTACTCTCTAGAGACAAGCACCGATGCTTACAGAAAATTTAATTTAATTTATTAAACACCATGCATTGTAGAAGGCCCAATGCAAGCACCCAGAGCAAACGCTGCAGGTAGCAGCTGATGTGCTTTGCAAGTAACTCATAGTATCACCAGCCTTGTTGGCTAGGCCTGCAGAAACAACATTGTGAAAATAATATTATGAATAATTTTATTACAAGTCCAATGAAACCATTTTCCTATTCCGTGCCAATTCAGATTATTTTTAACATATTTAAGTCAAAGTTGGAAAACATGTCAAAGCGCTTCTAGGAATTCATCTATTTAAGAACCGGGTATATTATTAAATAACGCCAAATGCAGATGGTACATTCCGATATTATTTCGTTTTGATCTGCTATATTACTCCCTCTATCCCATAAGATGTAAGGTAGAACTTATTAGTTTTCACAAAAGTCAAAATTCACAAAATTTGATCAATTTATAGAAAAGTGCATATCATTCGGAAATATATTTCATGAGGAATTTTTTTGCGGCGTATATTTCATGAGGATTCTAATAGTATTGATTTGCTGTTCTAGGTATTGATAAGACAAAGTCTACAAGTTTGTCTTGAAAAGAAAAAAAAATCTAACACAGACAATATTTTAGGCCAGCGGAGTGAAATTATTTTCAATACAAAGATCATGTATTGCACGGTAAAAAGAATGTAGAAGAGTTCAACTGCTCAGAACATCAAGAATGAAGCTAAACTTTGGGTAGCTGCGGGGGCCAAAAAAAATTAGGTGCAATTACGCCGGGAGAGTAATAACTTTATGTAATTGGGGACTATGGTCCATGAAACACACTCTAATTCTCTCTGAATTAATGGATGAGGCAAAAAGTTTGCCTCCTTAAACAAAAAAGATGTATGGTAGTTCTTATTAGTTTTCCAATAAGTCAAACTTCACAAAATTTTGCAAAATTTATAGAAAATATATATTTCATGATGATTCTAATAGTATTGATTTGATATTCTAGGTATTGTTTAAGTTTTGTACAAACTTGGTCAAAGGTTACAAAGTTTGTCTTGAAAAAAAAATCTTGTACACCCTATATTTTTAGGACGGAGGAGTGAAATAATATTCAACGCAAAGACCATTCTATTTGCGCGATACAAAAAAATGGCAAAAGAGCTCAACTGCTCATCACAGAAGAAGTTTCAACACTGACAAGGTGACAAACAGAAGCAGAATCGATTGCACGTCGCCACGACGTTTCTTGACCCGTAAATTACAAGCTCCATGCCCTTGGTCAACGGTTCTCCTGTTAGCCTCGTCAAGCAACGTTTTCCTCGTAGTTTCCCTTGAATAGCTAGCAAAAGCTATGGACGAACTAATATTCCGGCCGGAGCAAGGACGGGATGTCAAAGATACGCCGGAATAATCTAATCTTCTCAACATCCTTTGCTCCGAAACGTCAGCTGATCAACACGACAGGTAGGCTGTGTTCTGGTTAGCAAACAAGAGATCTAAACTCTAAGATCATGACCAGCTTGGCTATTTATTTTCTTGATTGATAAGCAGAGCTGTCATAGACAAACATCATAATGCAGGTGCCTCTTCAGCACATGACAAGATGTTTGCCGCTCCTAGACCTGTAAATTCTACTCTAGAAAAAACATTGTGCACGTAGGGAGGATTAACAACAGAAATAAATTCCAGAGCCGGCCGGGCGTAGTAATCGCTTTGATGTGGAATGGGATTTTGCCGTATGTATGGCAATTCCGATTCCTTTTTGCCGCATGCTGCTGCCCTACCAGCTTTCAGATAGCCGCTGGAGCCAACGGCTTTGCCTGCTTTGCAAGCGGCTTGCACTGTCACCCAGCATTGCCTGCCCAAACTACATTTAATTGGCTTTACTAATTTGACAGCGACTAACTGAAACGTTTAACTGGCTGATATACATGGAGTTTTCGCGTGGCCTCAGCGAGCATTTGTCACTAGTTAATTTGAAGCGCCAATCACAGCTAACGAACGTCAACACGGGTGCGCATACGCCCCCGCTTCAAGCAACCTCACGTTTTCCACCCGTTTCGTTGCGCGCCGGGTCAGCGTCACTCACGTAGATGAACAGGGATTTTTTTTTAAAGCAATTTAGGGAAAGAAATTGTGACTCACTCAACACCGGCTTCCAGTTTCCAGGTCCAATAAGATTTTACCGTTCCTCCCGTGGCATTTCGCTCGCATGCTCGGTTTGATACGAGATGAGAGGAACGTGTGAATACTCAAAGCTCAGGATGCTCAACAACTATGGAAGGAACTTTTTTTTAAGCCAAGGCAAAAGACTGGTCTCATATATATAGTACTCCCTCTGTTCCATAATGTAGTGCCTATAAATTTTTACAAAAGTCAAACATTACAAACTTTGACCATGTTTATAAAGAAAAATAGGTACATCTAGAATATCAAATGCTCCTCATTGGATACATCGTGAGTTATATTTTCAGAATATACATGTTTGGTATTATAGATGTAGATAGTTTTCTCTATACACTTGGTCAAAGTTGACAACGTTTGACTTTTACAAAAATCTATAGGCACTACATTTTGGAATGGAGGGAGTATTAATTAAGAAAGACAAGCAGAGATTTCATTGGTGTTACAACACGACCCACGTTACAATTTCTTGTACTCTCCCAGCATGATTGATCACAACTTTTTTGCTCCCACAGTGGCCCATAGGGCCGCCTCCCTTTTGATATTGGACAACAAAATCGATGGCCGAGAAGACTTGTGACAGAAAACCCGTGTGTTGCGTTCATTCGAAATGACCCAAGAAGTGAGCGACAAGAGAGGCCATTGCCTTCCTATTGGGGACGAAGTGATCAGAAAGACGGTCCCACCACTTCTTAGCAGATTGTAGCATGTTCCAACCACCAGTGTTGATGAAGTCAAGTTGAAGCCAGTCCTTTAGCATGCCCCAAATTCTAATCATGAACCGGCATTTCAAGATTAGGTGATCACGTCTCTTACTCGCGCTTGCAGAGAGGGTAGAGACCACAATTGGGTCAAACCCTTTTGGCCAGTCCGTCGGCAGTCCAGATCCTGTTCTTGGAGGCTAGCGAAGCAAAAAACTTAACCTTTGGTGGGGCCAAAACTTTTCATATCGTATGCTTGATGGATGACCGAAGAATGAAATGGAACCGCGCCTTGTAGGTGGACTCCCTAGAGTATTGGCCCTTGTCGGTGTGCTTCCAGACGATCTCATCTTCCATGTCCTGTTGGAGCTAGAAGCCACGAAGGGAAGAGCAAAGCCATAAGAATTCGCGGAAGTGCGCTATCGAGAAATTGGAGGTCTTTTTGATCTTGGAGGACGCTGTGGTCGACGTTGTCTTCATCATGCAGGCAAGTGAAGCATGCCGATGGCTCTGACTGAAATTCGTGTCTCGCTCGACGATCGGATGTCCAAAGCATGCCTTGCGTGGCTAACCAGACCCAAAATTTACACTTAAGGGGGGCCAGCTCCTCCAAATCCCATTGGTTGTGGGTGATTAATGTGGCCCTCGCAGAGTCTTTTGTAAACACATTTCGCCGTGTACCTTCCTGATGCATCACATGGCCACGTGAATTGGTCTTCCATCGCATTGTTCGTGCTAACTGTGGCGATGGCCTGGCAGAGGTTGTAGACCTACATAGCTCGCCCTGCACGTCGTGTATCCACTCGTTATTGGCCAGGGCTTGTTGAACCGTCTTGGTGTTCCTGCTTCTGGTATTGATAAGTTTTATAATGAGTGATGCAATTCTACCACTGCGGCTCCGTGTATCCATCGGTTAGACTAGAATAGTGTTTTTGATCCATCTCCAACTGTGATCATCACCATGCTATCGAAAACCTTCTTAGCTTCTGTATCCACCGTCATCTTCAGCCCTTGCCAGGGTCTGCTAGGGTCTGTTCTTCGTAGCCATTCCTAGCGCACCCTCAGTGCAATCACCTGTAAGTTTAGATCCTTTACTCTGAGTCCACCAAAGCATGTTGGGCGGCAGATTGTGTCCCAAGCAACCAAGCATTGCCCTCCATTAATCTTATCTTTGCCATCCCAAAAGAAAGCCCTCATCCATTTGCTGATCTCCTCAAGCACCTAGCTTGGGGGGTTCAGAACCATAAGCTGGTGAATAGGCCATGCGGCGATAACCGATTTGACCAGAATCAGACGGCCGGGTCGTTGAACGAAGCCCCTATGCCACGATGGGATGAAGTTGCGCACTTGGTCTAGAAGCGGCTGCCAGTTAGTGCGTGTAAGCTTGTGGATGGCCAGCGGAAGGCCCATGTAGCGGCACAGGAAACTCCCAATGTTGCAGCGAAGCATGTTCTGAACACGTAGCCAGTCGCTAGCGTCTCCTCTGATGAGCGTGGTGCTGGATTTTCCAAAATTGATCTGTAGACCAGTAGCTTCACCGAAGATATCAAAGGCATGGCGAATGAAATGCATGTCTTGCACGGATGGTTTGATGAATAGGGCCAGGTCATCCAGCTATCATCAATAAGGCTAGCGAGACGACTGTATTAAGTCCTTGGGCTTTTGATTGTCCACCCATGGAGCATCCTAGAAAGGTGTGCGCGCATCATTGCCAACGGTAATAGTGCTGAAGGTGTAGACGAAATCTAGTGCTTCTTATCACAGGGGTTGCCCTGTCAATGGCGGAGCTAGCTTGGGATGACTGGGGGGCCAACTGAAAAACTCTTGGAGGGGTAAAAGTCTGTATTTTTTTTCAATTTATGGACCTATAGAAAAAATCCCAAGGCTGGGGTGCAATGCTCCCCCTCGGCCTCAACAGAGCTCTACCACTGTGCCCAGCCCAGCCCACATCTTGGATGATCTCGTAAGTGTCGGTGTCAAAACCGGCAGATCTCGGGTAGGGGGTCCCGAACTGTGCGTCTAGATCGATGGTAACAGGAGACGGGGGACACGATGTTTACCCAGGTTCGGGCCCTCTCTATAGAGGTAATACCCTACTTCCTGCTTGATTGATCTTGATGAATATGAGTATTACAAGAGTTGATCTACCGCGAGATCGTAATGGCTAAACCCTAGAAGTCTAGCCTGTATGACTATGGTAATGAATATATCCTTTCCGGACTAGCCCTTCCGGTTTATATAGACACTAGGGGGGGATCTAGGGTTACATAGAGTCGGTTACATAAGAAGGAATCTTCATAGTCGGTCGCCAAGCTTGCCTTCCACGCCAAGTAGAGTCCAATCCGGACACAGGTACAGTCTTCGGCCTTTATGTCTTCACAGCCCATCAGTCCGGCCCAATGGATAACAGACCGGACGCCCGAGGACCCCTTAGTCCAGGACTCCCTCAGTAGCCCCCAAACAAGTCTTCAATAGCGAGGTGTTCGGCACACAAATTGTCTTCGGCATTGCAAGGCGGGTTCCTCCTTTAATGATCTCCAAGTGATGTATTCGGCCATCAGTTGAATGTCACTCCCCTCGGCTTCTGCGCGTTAAATAACTTCACCTTCCACGTGTCGAGAGAAGGTGGAAGGTCAGGGTATTTTTGCAGATAACACCCCGTCCATGCAAGGAAGAGTGCCTATTAAAGAGATTGGATCCTAGATCCATTCGGCACCACGCAGAGGAAATCCCCGGAAACTGCTTAGGAGAAACCATTCCAGCATGGCTAGCGCCCCCAGCTCCTCCACCCGTTCCGGCCCAGAGAAAGGCGAGTGGGAGAGGTGTTCAGTGTCCCACAGTCAATTGACGAAGTTGCAGATGCAGGGATTTCTTCCCCCCGCAGATCTAGTTCCTATTCGAGCGGGGCTAGATTCCTTCAACAGTGAGATTCAGGCAGAGGACTTTCCCAATCCATCCGGGGGAGAGCGAGTATGTTTCGTCCCCTACCTGCTAAGGGGCGTTGGATTTCCCATTCATCCGTTCCTCTGTGGGCTTCTGGAATACTATGGCCTCCAGCTGCACAACTTCACCCCTGCCTCCATTCTGCACATCGCGGGTTACGTCGCTTTATGCGAATTATTCCTAGGTATCGAGGCTCATTTCGAGCTGTGGAGGAAGTTGTTCTGTCTTGTCCCGCGTAATCACGAGGGGTCAATATTTGAAGTGGGCGGAGCCGAAGTATGGCGTATCGCCGATACTGGATATCTGTCCGGCACACCAAGGAGGGCACCCGAAGAATGGCCTTCCGAATGGTTCTATATCGAGGACGTCGTGCTTCCTGACCCAGTTCGAAAGGGTCTCCCTGAATTTGCGAGCGTTCCGCTGAAGAAACGCCATAGTTGGCGTCCCCGAAGTCTTGAAGAGAATGACAGCGCGGAAGTTCACCAGCTTATGAGCAAGATAAAGATGATCGCTCAGTCCGGACTCACAATAATCGAGGTAATGGCGACCTCCATAGTGCGAGGGGTTCAGCCGCTACAATACAGAGGGCTGCCCATGTGGCACTACAATGGAGAGGATGACGCCTCCCGCTATGGCCGGAAGGGTCCGGATACCCCCGCCGCTCTGGCCAAAATATTGTTCGAGCTGTTTAAAGGGGAGGAAGCGGAGTTTCTTCGCATTAAGCGCAGAGATGGGTATTCTATGTATGATCCTACCAGTTGGGTAAGCCTCAACCCCTCTACTCTACTCATTCCACTTCCGAATTATTTTTGATAAATTTTAAGTTTGTTTGTTATGACAACACTGTCGGAAGGTCACCGAAGGACTTCATAGTCCTGCCCCACACCCGGAGGTCCACAACCGGGAGCTAGATCCTGGGTTTGAAGAGGATCCGGATATATTCGTGGTGCTTGCGGAGGGAGTGTTTTACCAGACAAGCTATGACGGCACTGAAGTGGCCATCACCGCCGACTACCCCGGCCTTCTTCCTGCTTCACATGTAAACAATTAAGAAACACCCTCTCTAAAAGAGTGCTCTTATTCTGCCTCACCCACCGCACTATATCGTGCTTCACAGGGGAGATGTTCGACGGTTTCGAAGAGATAGGCTCCAGCGCCGGGCAAGCCTTCGAAGAGGAAGGCGGGTGAAGACACAGCCAGGCCTTCATCGAGGAGGTACGGATAAACATGCTTTTCAGCGGCTGCATCCGACTATGACTCGTGCGTTTGCTTGGTTGCAGGAAGAGGGTTCGCCAAACTGTGTCCGGGGACCCGGTCGGTGGTGTTCCCATCAACCAGGATTTAGATCTAATCGGGGAGACTGGGGCCGGTGCAGGAACAACGCCGGACTGCCCTTCGGCCGAGGGTTCGGAAAATATGTCCATCACCAACTCGGAGGTAGAGAGTTCCATGAACCATCAGTGCTGCAGGGTTGTCTTGTGAGACCCCAAGTTCTCGGAGGAGGCTTTTAATGCCTTTAGCTCGGGCGACGCATACTGATGGCTACTACACAACCTTCTTCTTGTAGACGTTGTTGGGCCTCCAAGTGCAGAGGTTTGTAGGACAGTAGCAAATTTCCCTCAAGTGGATGACCTAAGGTTTATCAATCCATGGGAGGCGTAGGATGAAGATGGTCTCTCTCAAGCAACCCTGCAACCAAACAACAAAGAGTCTCTTGTGTCCCCAACACACCCAATACAATGGT
The DNA here is from genome assembly GCA_021605205.1 of Aegilops longissima. Lineage (NCBI taxonomy): Eukaryota > Viridiplantae > Streptophyta > Magnoliopsida > Poales > Poaceae > Aegilops > Aegilops longissima. Next base: position 100,542,086 of record CM038676.1, on the reverse strand, counting down.
AAATTGTACAGGTGCACTAGTTCGGCGAATAGATGGTGATACAAGTGCAATATGGATGATAGATATGAGTATTTGTAATCTGAAAATATAAAAACAGCAAGGTAACAAGTCATAGAAGTGAGCGTAAACGGTATTGCAATGGTAGGAAACAAGGCCTAGGGTTCATAATTTCACTAGTGCAAGTTCTCTCAACAATAATAACATAATTGGATCATATAACTATCCCTCAACATGCAACAAAGAGTCACTCCAAAGTCACTAATAGTGGAGAACAAACGAAGAGATTATGGTAGGGTACGAAACCACCTCAAAGTTATTCTTTCCAATCAATCCGTTGGGCTATTCCTATAAGTGTCACAAACCCTAGAGTTCGTACTAGAATAACACCTTAAGACACAAATCAACCAAAACCCTAATGTCGCCTCAAGTATCCGTGGGTATGATTATACGATATGCATCACACAATCTCAGATTCATCTATTCAAACCAACCCAAAGTACTTCAGAGAGTGCCCAAAAGTTTCTACCGGAGAATCAAGACGAAAACGTGTGCCAACCCCTATGCATAGGTTCATGGGCGGAACCAGCAAGTTGATCACCAAAACATACATCAAGTGAATCACGTGATATCCCATTGTCACCACAGATACGCACGGCAAGGCATACATCAAGTGTTCTCAAATCATTAAAGACTCAATCCGATAAGATTACTTCAAAGGGAAAACTCAATCCATTACAAGAGAGTAGAGGGGGAGAAGCAACATAAGATCCAACTATAATAGCAAAGCTCGCGATACATCAAGATCGTTCCAAATCAAGAACACGAGAGAGAGAGAGAGAGAGAGAGAGAGAGAGAGAGAGATCAAACACATAGCTACTGGTACATACCCACAACCCCGAGGGTGAACTACTCCCTCCTCGTCATGGAGATCGCCGGGATGATGAAGATGGCCACCGGTGAGGGTTCCCCCCTCCGGCAGGGTGCCGGAACAGGGTCACAATTGGTTTTTGGTGGCTAGAGAGGCTTGCGGCAGCGGAACTCCCGATCTATTCTGTTCCCCGAAGTTTTTAGGGTATATGGAGATATATAGGCGGAAGAAGTACGTCAGGGGAGCCACGAGGGGCCCACGAGGGTGGAGGGCGCGCCCAGGGGGTGGGTGCACCCCCTGCCTCGTGCCTCCCTCGTTGCTTTCTGGCGACGCACTCCAAGTCTCCCTAAGTTGCTTTACGACGTCTCCAACGATCTATAATTTTGATTGCTCCATGCTACTTTGTCTACTGTTTTGGACTATATTGGGCTTTATTTTCCACTTTTATATTACTCTTGGGACTAACCTATTAACCGGAGGCCCAACCCAGAATTGCTGTTTTTTGCCTTTTTCAGTGTTTCGAAGAAACAGAATATCAAACGGAGTCCAAACGGAATGAAACATTCAGAAACATGATTTTCTCACCGAATGTGATCCAGGAGACTTGGAACCTACTCCAAGAAGTAACAGAGGCGATCACGAGGGTGGGGGTGCCCCCCTAGGGCGCGCCCCCTGCCTCGTGGGCCCCCTGTTGCTCCACCGACGTACTCCTTCCTCCTATATATGTTGGGGAACGTAGTAATTTCAAAAAATTTCCTATGCACACGCAAGATCATGGTGATGGCATAGCAACGAGAGGGGAGAGTGTATGTCCACGTACACTCGTGAGACCGTGGCGAAGCGTCATAACAACGCGGTTGATGTAGTCGACGTCTTCACGATCCGACCGATCCAAGTACCGAACGCACGGCACCTCCGAGTTCAGACACGCTCAGCTCGATGGCGATCCCCGGCTCCGATCCAGCAAAGCGTCGGGGATGAGTTCCGTCGAGACGACGGCGTGGTGATGATGATGATGCTCCACCGCGAGGGCTTCGCCTAAGCTCCGCGACGATATGACTCTACCGGCGCAGGGCTTCGCCTAAGCTCATGACGATATGACCGAAATGGAATATGGTGGAGGGGGCACCGCACACGGCTAAGGAACGATCCGTAGATCAACTTGTGTGTCATGGGGTGCCCCCGCCTCAGATATAAAGGAGCAAGGGGTGCGGCAAGCCCTAGGAGGAGGCGCGGCTGAGGAGTCCTACTCCCACAGGAGTAGGACTCCCCCTTCCTAGTTGGATTAGGACTTGGGGGAGGGAGAGAGGAAGGGGGGCGCCGCCGCCCCTCTCCTTGTCCTATTCGGACTAGGGGGGGGGAGGGGGCGCGCGGCCTGCCCTGGCCGGCCCTCCTCTTCTCCCTTGTGGCCCATGAAGGCCCAACATCCCCCGGGAGGGTTCCGGTAACCCCCCGGTTTTCCGATAAAATCTCGATTTCACTCGGAACCATTCCGAAGTCCAAACATAGGCTTCCAATATATCAATCTTTATGTCTCGACCATTTCGAGACTCCTCGTCATGTCCGTGATCACATCCGGGACTCCGAACAAACTTCGGTACATCAAAACTTATAAACTCATAATAAACTGTCATCGAAACGTTAAGCGTGCGGACCCTACGGGTTCGAGAACTATGTAGACATGACCTACAACTATTCTCGGTCAATAACCAATAGCGGAACCTGGATGCCCATATTGGTTCCTACATATTCTTCAAGATCTTTATCGGTCAAACCGCATAACGACATCGTTGTTCCCTTTGTCATCGGTATGTTACTTACCCGAGATTCGATCGTCGGTATTCAATACCTAGTTCAATCTCGTTACGCAAGTCTCTTTACTCGTTCCGTAATACATCATCTCACAACTAACTTATTAGTTGCAATGCTTGCAAGGCTTATGTGATGTGTATTACCGAGAAGGCCTAGAGATACCTCTCCGACAATCGGAGTGACAAAACCTAATCTCAAATACGCCAACCCAACATGTACCTTTGGAGACACCTATAGTACTCCTTTATAATCACCCGATTCGTTGTGACGTTTGGTAGTACCAAAGTGTTCCTCCGTAAACGGAGTTGCATAATCTCATAGTTACAGGAACATGTATAGGTCATGAAGAAATCAATAGCAATATACTAAGCGATCAAGTGCTAAGCTAACGGAATGGGTCATGTCAATCACATCATTCTCCTAATGATGTGATCCCATTAATCAAATGACAACACATGTCTATGGTTAGGAAACATAACCATCTTTGATTAATGAGCTAGTCTAGTAGAGGCATACTAGTGACTATATGTTTGTCTATATATTCACACATGTATTATGTTTCCGGTTAATACAATTCTAGCATGAATAATAAACATTTATCATGATATAAGGAAATAAATAATAACTTTATTATTGCCTCTAGGGCATATTTCCTTCAGTCTCCCACTTGCACTAGAGTCAATAATCTAGATTACACAAGAATGATTCTAACACCCATGGAGTCTTGGTGCTGATCATGTTTTGCTCGTGGAAGAGGCTTAGTCAACGGTTCGCAACATTCAGATCCGTATGTATCTTGCAAATCTCTATGTCTCCCACTTGGACTTGGTCCCGAATGGAATTGAAGCGTCTCTTGATATGCTTGGTCCTCTTGTGAAATCTGGATTCCTTTGCCAAGGCAATTGCACCATATTGTCACGAAGATCTTCATTGGTCCCGATGCACTAGGTATGACACCTAGATCGAAATGAACTCTTTCATCCGACTCCTTCATTTGCTGCTTCGAAGCAGCTATGTACTCCGCTTCACATGTATATCCCGCCACGACGCTTTGTTTAGAACTGCACCAACCGACAGCTCCACCGTTTAATAAAAACACGTATCCGGTTTGCGATTTAGAATCGTCCGGATCGGTGTCAAAGCTTGCATCGGCGTAACCATTTACGACTAGCTCTTTGTCACCTCCATATCGAGAAACATATCCTTAGTCCTTTTCGGTATTTCAGGATGTTCTTGACCGCTGTCCATGATCCACTCTGGATTACTTTGGTACCTTCCTGCCAAGCTTATTGCTAAGCATCGTCAGTCTGGTACACAGCATTGCATACATGATAGAGCCTATGGCTGAAGCATAGGAACATCTTTCATTTTCTCTCTATCTTCTGTTGTGGTCGGGCATTGAGTCGACTCAATTTTACACCTTGTAATACAGTAAAAACCTTTCTTTGCTGATCCATTTTGAACTTTTTCAAAACTTTATCAAGGTATGTGCTTTGTGAAAGTCCAATTAAGCGTCTTGATCTATCTCTATAGATCTTGATGCCCAATATGTAAGCAGCTTCACCGAGGTCTTTCATTGAAAAACTTTTATTCAAGTATCCTTTTATGCTATCCAGAAATTCTATATCATTTCCAATCAATAATATGTCGTCCACATATAATATCGAAATGCTACAGAGCTCCCACTCACTTTCTTGTAAATACAAAGCTTCTCCAAAAGTCTCATATAAAACAATATGCTTTGATCACACTATCAAAGCGTTTGTTCCAACTCCGAGAGGCTTGCACGGACCATAAATTGATCGCTGGAGCTTGCACACTTTGTTAGCACCCTTTGGATCAACAAAACTTCTGGTTGCATCATATACAACTCTTCTTCTAGAAATCCATTCAAGAATGCAGTTTTTACATCCATTTGCCAAATTTCATAATCATAAAATGCAGCAATTGCTAACATGATTCGGACAGACTTAAGCATCGCTACGGGTGAGAAAGTCTCATCGTAGTCAACCCCTTGAACTTGTCGAAAACCTTTACGCAAAAAGTCGAGCTTTATAGACAGTTACATTACCATCAGCGTCAGTCTTCTTCTTAAAGATCCATTTATTCTCAATAGCTTGCCGATCATCGGGCAAGTCAACCAAAGTCCATACTTTGTTCTCATACATGGATCCCATCTCAGATTTCATGGCTTCCAGCCATTTTGCGGAATCTGGGCTCACCATCGCTTCTTCATAGTTTGTAGGTTCGCCATGGTCAAGTAACATGACTTCCAGAATAGGATTACCGTACCACTCTGGTGCGGATCTTACTCTGGTTGACCTACAAAGTTCAGTAGAAACTTGATCTGAAGTTTCATGATCAATATCATTAGTTTCCTCACTAATTGATGTAGTTGTCATAGGAACTGTTTCTTGTGATGAACTACTTTCCAATAAGGGAGCAGATCTGATTATCTCATCAAGTTCTACTTTCCTCCCACTCACTTCTTTCGAGAGAAACTCCTTTTCTAGAAAGGATCCGAATTTAGCAACGAAAATCTTGCCTTCAGATATGTGATAGAAGGTGTACCCAACAGTCTCCTTTGGGTATCATATGAAGACACATTTCTCTGATTTGGGTTCGAGCTTATCTGGTTGAAGTTTCTTCACATAAGCATCGCAGCCCCAAACTTTAAGAAACGACAACTTTGGTTTCTTGCCAAACGACAGTTCATAAGGTGTCATCTCAACGGATTTTGATGGTGCCCTATTTAACGTGAATGCGGCCGTCTCTAAAGCATATCCCCAAAACGATAGCGGTAGATCAGTAAGAGACATCATAGATCGCACCATATCAAGTAAAGTACGATTACGACGTTCGGACACACCATTTCGTTGTGGTGTTCCGGGTGGCGTGAGTTGCGAAACTATTCCGCATTGTTTCAAATGTAAACCAAACTCGTATCTCAAATATTCTCCTCCACGATCAGATTGTAGAAATTTTATTTTCTTGTTACGATGATTTTCCACTTCACTCTGAAATTCTTTGAACTTTTCAAATGTTTCAGATTTGTGTTTCATTAAGTAGATATACCCATATCTGCTCAAATCATCTGTGAAGGTGAGAAAATAACGATACCGCCAAGTGCCTCAACATTCATTGGACCACAAACATCGGTATGTATGATTTCCAACAAATCAGTTGCTCGCTCCATAGTTCCGAGAACGGCGTTTTAGTCATCTTGCCCATGAGGCACGGTTCATAAGTACCAAGTGATTCATAATCAAGTGATTCCAAAAGTCCATCAGTATGGAGTTTCTTCATGCGTTTTACACCGATATGACCCAAACGGCAATGCCACAAATAAGTTGCATTATCATTATCAACTCTGCATCTTTTGGTTTCAACACTATGAATATGTGTATTACTACTATCGAGATTCAATAAAAATAGACCACTCTTCAAGGGTGCATGACCATAAAAGATATTATTCATATAAATAGAACAACCATTATTCTCTGTCTTAAATGAATAACCGTCTCGCATCAAACAAGATCCAGATATAATGTTCATGCTTAACGGCACCAAATAACAATTATTTAGGTCTAAAACTAATCCCGATGGTAGATGTAGAGGTAGCGTGCCATCGCGATCACATCGACTTTGGAACCATTTCCCACGCGATCGTCACCTCGTCCTTAGCCAATCTTCGCAATTCGTAGTTCTGTTTGAGTTGCAAATATTAGCAATGTAACCAGTATCAAATACCAGTACTACTGCGAGTATTAGTAAGGTACACATCAATAACATGTATATCACATATACCTTTGTTCACCTTGCCATCCTTCTTATCCGCCAAATACTTGGGGCAGTTCCGCTTCCAAAGGTCGATCTGCTTGCGGTAGAAGCACTCAGTTTCAGGCTTAGGTCCAGACTTGGGTTTCTTCTCTTGAGCAGCAACTTTCTTGCTGTTCTTTTTGAAGTTCCCCTTCTTCTTTCCTTTGCCCTTTTTCTTGAAACTAGTGGTCTTGTTGACCATCAACACTTGATGCTCCTTCTTGATTTCTACCTCCGCAGCTTTTAGCATTGCGAAGAGCTCGGGAATTGTCTTAGTCATCCCTTGCATATTATAGTTCATCACGAAGCTCTTGTAGCTTGGTGGCGATGATTGGAGAATTACATCAATGACACTATCATCCGGAAGATTAACTCCCGCTTGAATCAAGTGATTATTATACCCAGACATTTTGAGTATATGTTCACCGACGAACTATTCTCCTCCATCTTGCGGCTATAGAACTTATTGGAGACTTCATATCTCTCAATCCGGGCATTTGCTTGAAATATTAACTTCAACTCTGGAACATCTCATATGCTCCATGACGTTCAAAACGTCGTTGAAGACCCGGTTCTAAGCCGTAAAGCATGGCACATCGAACTATAGAGTAGTCATCACTTTGCTCGCCAGACGTTCACAACTTCCGTTGCTCTTCTGCAGCAGGCACGGCACCCAGTGGTGCTTCCAGGCGTAATTCTTACGTGCAGCAATGAGGATAATCCTCAAATTCGGACCCAGTCCGTGTAATTGCTACCATCATCTTTCAACTTTTCTTTCTCAAGGAACGCATTAAAATTCAACGGAACAACAACACGAGCCATCTATCTACAGTAAACATAGACAAGCAAAATACTATCAGATACTAAGTTCATGATAAATTCAAGTTCAATTAATCATATTACTAAAGAACTCCCACTTAGATAGACATCTCTCCAGTTATCTAAGTGATTACGTGATCCAAATCAACTAAACCATGTCCGATCATCACGTGAGATGGAGTAGTTTCAATGGTGAACATCACTATGTTGATCATATCTACTATATGATTCACATTCGACCTTTCGGTCTCCGTGTTCGAGGCCATATCTGTTATATGCTAGGCTCGTCAAGTTTAACTTGAGTATTCGCGTGCAAACTGTTTTGCACCGTTGTATTTGAGCGTAGAGCCTATCACACCCGATCATCACGTGGTGTCTCAAAGACGAAGAACTTTCGCAACGGTGCATACTCAGGGAGAACACTTCTTGATAATTTTAGTGAGAGATCATCTTATAATGCTACCGTCAATCAAAGCAAGATAAGATGCATAAAGGATAAACATCACATGCAATCAATATAAGTGATATGATATGGTCATCATCATCTTGTGCTTGTGATCTCCATCTCCGAAGCACCGTCATGATCACCATCGTCACCGCGCCGACACCTTGATCTCCATCGTAGCATCGTTGTCGTCTCGCCAACTATTGCTTCTCGACTATCGCTACTGCTTAGTGATAAAGTAAAGCAATTACATGACGTTGCATTTCATACAATAAAACGACAACCATATGGCTCCTGCCATTGCCGATAACTCGGTTACAAAACATGATCATCTCATACAATAAAATATAGCATCACGTCTTGACCATATCACATCACAACATGCCCTGCAAAAACAAGTTAGGCGTCCTCTACTTTGTTGTTGCAAGTTTTACGTGGCTGCTACGGGCTGAGCAAGAACCGTTCTTACCTACGCATCAAAACCACAGCGATAGTTTGTCAAGTTGGTGCTGTTTTAACCTTCGCAAGGACCGGGCGTAGCCACACTCGGTTCAACTAAAGTGAGAGAAATAGACACCCGCCGTCACCTTTAAGCAACGAGTGCTCGAGCGGTGAAACCAGTCTCGCGTAAGCGTCTGCGTAATGTCGGTCCGGCCGCTTCATCTCACAATACCGCTGAACCAAAGTATGACATGCTGGTAAGCGAGATGACTTATATCGCCCACAACTCACTTGTGTTCTACTCGTGCATATGACATCAACGCATAAAACCAGGCTCGGATGCCACTGTTGGGGAACGTAGTAATTTCAAAAAATTCCTACGCACACGCAAGATCATGGTGATGGCATAGCAACGAGAGGAGAGTGTATGTCCACGTACCCTCGTGACCGTGGCGGAAGCGTTATAAAACGCGGTTGATGTAGTCGTACGTCTTCACGATCCGACCGATCCAAGTACCGAACGCACGGCACCTCCGAGTTCAGCACACGTTCAGCTCGATGACGATCCCCGGGCTCCGATCCAGCAAAGCGTCGGGGATGAGTTCCGTCTGCACGACGGCGTGGTGACGATGATGATGCTCCACCGGCGCAGGGCTTCGCCTAAGCTCATGACGATATGACTCTACCGGCGCAGGCTTCGCCTAAGCTCATGGCGATATGACCAAGTGGAATATGGTGGAGTGGGGCACCGCACACGGCTAAGGAACGATCCGTAGATCAACTTGTGTGTCATGGGGTGCCCCCCTGCCCCCATATATAAAGGAGCAAGGGGGGGTGCGGCCAGCCCTAGGAGGAGGCGCGGAGGAGTCCTACTCCCACTGAGACTCTCCCCCCTTCCTAGTTGGATTAGGACTTGGGGAGGGAGAGAGGAAGGCGCGCCCCCTCTCCTGTACTATTCGGACTAGGGGGGAAGGGGGCGCGCGGCCTGCCCTGGCCGGCCCTCCTCTTCTCCCTTGTGGCCCATGAAGGCCCAACATCCCCCGGGAGGGTTCCGGTAACCCCTCGGTTTTCCCAGTAAATCCGATTTCACCCGAACCATTCGAAGTCAAACATAGGCTTCCAATATATCAATCTTTATGTCTCGACCATTTGAGACTCCTCGTCATGTCCGTGATCACATCGGGACTCGAACAAACTTCGTACATCAAAACTTATAAACTCATAATAAACTGTCATCGAAGCGTTAAGCGTGCGGACCCTACGGGTTCGAGAACTATGTAGACATGACCTAGAACTATTCTCGGTCAATAACCAATAGCGGAACCTGGATGCCCATATTGGTTCCTACATATTCTTCAAGATCTTTATCGGTCAAACCGCATAACGACATCGTTGTTCCCTTTGTCATCGGTATGTTACTTACCCGAGATTCGATCGTCGGTATTCAATACCTAGTTCAATCTCGTTACGGCAAGTCTCTTTACTCGTTAAGTAATACATCATCTCACAACTAACTTATTAGTTGCAATGCTTGCAAGGCTTATGTGATGTGTATTACCGAGAAGGCCTAGAGATACCTCTCCGAAAATCGGAGTGACAAAACCTAATCTCGAAATATGCCAACCCAACATGTACCTTTGGAGACACCTGTAGTACTCCTTTATAATCACCCGATTCGTTGTGACGTTTGGTAGTACCAAAGTGTTCCTCCGTAAACGGAGTTGCATAATCTCATAGTTACGAGGAACATGTATAGGTCATGAAGAAAGCAATAGCAATATACTAAACGTTCAAGTGCTAAGCTAACGGAATGGGTCATGTCAATCACATCATTCTCCTAATGATGTGATCCCATTAATCAAATGACAACACATGTCTATGGTTAGGAAACATAACCATCTTTGATTAATGAGCTAGTCTAGTAGAGGAATACTAGTGACTATATGTTTGTCTATGTATTCACACATGTATTATGTTTCCGGTTAATACAATTCTAGCATGAATAATAAACATTTATCATGATATAAGGAAATAAATAATAACTTTATTATTGCCTCTAGGGCATATTTCCTTCAATATATACCTACGTACCCCCAAACGATCAGAACAGGAGCCAAAAACCTAATTCCACCGCCGCAACTTCCTGTATCCACGAGATCCCATCTTGGGGCCTGTTCCGGAGCTCCACCGAAGGGGGCATCCATCACGGAGGGCTTCTATATCAACACCATAGCCTCTCTGATGAAGTGTGAGTAGTTTACTTCAGACCTTCGGGTCCATAGCTAGTAGCTAGATGGCTTCTTCTCTCTTTTTGGATCTCAATACAATGTTCTCCCCCTCTCTCGTGGAGATCTATTCGATGTAATCTTCTTTTTGTGGTGTGTTTGTTGAGACCGATGAATTGTGGGTTTATGATCCAGCTTATCTATGAATAATATTTGAATCTTCTCTGAATTCTTTTATGTATGATTGAGTTATCTTTGCAAGTCTCTTCGAATTATCCGTTTGGTTTGGCCAACTAGATTGGTAGTTCTTGCAATGGGAGAAGTGCATGGCTTTGGGTTCAATCTTGCGGTGTCCTTACCCGAAGTGATGTAAAGGGTTGCAAGGCACGTATTGTATTGTTGCCATCGAGGATAACAAGATGGGGTAATTATCATATTGCATGAATTTTTCCTCTACATCATGTCATCTTGCTTAAGGCGTTACTCTGTTTTTAACTTAATACTCTAGATGCATCTTTGGATAGCGGTCGATGAGTGGAGTAATAGTAGTAGATGCAGAATCGTTTTGATCTACTTGTCACGGACGTGATGCCTATATACATGATCATACCTAGATATACTCATAACTATGCTCAATTCATCAATTGCTCAACAGTAATTTGTTCACCCACCATAGAATACTTATGCTCTTGAGAGAAGCCACTAGTGAAACCTATGGCCCCGGGTCTATTCTCATCATATCAATCTCCATCACTTTTATACATGCTTTGTTTTTACTTTGCTTTTACTTTTCACTTTGCATCTCTATACCAAAAATACCAAAATATTATCTCTATCAGATCTCACTCTAAGTAAGTGACCGTGAAGGATTGACAACCCCTAATCGCGTTGGTTGCGGTAGCTATCGTTTTGTGTAGGTACGAGGGACTTGTGCGTGGCCTCCTCTTGGATTGATACATTGGTTCTCAAAAACTGAGGGAAATACTTACGCTACTCTGCTGCATCATCCTCTCCTCTTGAGGAAAACCAACGCATAGCTCGAGGCGTAGCAAGAAGGATTTCTGGCGCCGTTGCGGGGAGTCTCATAAAAGTCAACATACCAAGTACCCATCACAATCCCTATCTCTCGCATTACATTATTTGCCATTTGCCTCTCGTTTTCCTCTCCCCCACTTCACCCTTTCCGTTTTATTCGCCCTCTCTTTCCCAATCTCCTCCTCTCTTTTACGTTTGCCTTCCCGTTGCCATGGCCGAATCAAAAAGAACTACGGGTTTTCTCCCGAGCTCTAGTGCCTTGGATAACCCCTCTATCCTCTCTAAGCTCATAAATAATGATGCTATAGAAAGACCCACCGGGGTCACCAATGAGAGCTTGAATAATTTTGATGAGGATGACTCTGGAATTTTTCGCTATTTACTTGATGAGTCTTTAAAAGATGCTTGGGATAGGTTACTTAGGATTCGGGCTAGCTATGTGCCATAATATCAAATTGAAATTTACTTAAAAAGTTTTTATGTTGGCTTGCCCGCTTCCTTCAAACAAGTTTTAGATTCCATATTTGAGGAAGGATTTCTTGAAGGGGATGCTATAGATACCTATGAAACAATGAAAACTATATTTGGGCACCCTATGAATGATAAGGTTGAATCAACTACTCTCTTGTGCTTTTATCAAAATGAAATTATTAAAGAGATGAAGTCTAGTTTAGAGGAAAATTTCCGTAACGTGCTTAATCATACTTCTTCCATTAATGGCCACGTGCTTAACTTAAATAGAAGAATGAATGCCATAGAAAGGAGATCCTCCTCTCCAAATACCAAAGATGGCAATACCTAGATCTATCCTTGCTTTTATGCCTAGCTAGGGGCGTTAAACGATAGCGCTTGTTGGGAGGCAACCCAATTTTATTTTTATTTTTTTATTTTTGCTTCTGTTTAGGAATAAATAATCCATCTAGCCTCTGTTTAGATGTGGTTTTATCTTTTAATTAGTGTTTGTGCCAAGTTAAACCTATTGGATCTTCTTGGATGATAGTTATTTGATCTTGCTGTTATTTCCAGAAACTTTGCACCCAGTGACCGAATTGTTAAAAATCACCAGAACGTGATAAAATATTGATTCCAATTGCTGCTGATCAATAAACAAATTGTCCAGGTCGTCTAATTTTGGTAGAATTTTTTGAGTTCCAGAAGTTTGCGTTAGTTACAGATTACTACAGACTGTTCTGTTTTTGACAGATTCTGTTATGCGTGTGTTGTTTGCTTATTTTAATGAATCTATGGCTAGTAAAATAGTTTATGATCCATAGATAAGTTGGAATACAGTAGGTTTAACACCAATATAAATAAAGAATGAGTTCATTACAGTACCTTAAAGTAGTCTTTTGTTTTCTTTCTCTAACGGAGCTCACGAGATTTCTATTGAGTTTTGTGTTGTGAAGTTTTCAAGTTTTGGGTGAATTCTTTTGATGGATTATGGAACAAGGAGTGGCAAGAGCCTAAGCTTGGGGATGCCCATGGCACCCCAAGATAATCAAGGACACCAAAAGTCAAAGCTTGGGGATGCCCGAAAGGCATCCCTCTTTAAATCCACTTCCATCGGTAATTTACTTGGAGCTATATTTTTATTCACCACATGATAAGTGTTTTGCTTGGAGCGTCTTGTATTATTTGCGTCTTTGCTTGTTAGTTTACCATAATCATCCGTGCTGTACACACCTTTTGAGAGAGCCATGCATGAACTGGAATTTGATAGAATACTCTAGTGCTTCACTTATATCTTTTGAGCTTGATAGTTTTGCTCATAGTGCTTCACTTATATCTTTTTGAGTGTGATAATTTTTGCTCTAGTGCTTCACTTAGATCTTTTAGAGCATGGTGGTGGATTTGTTTTAAAGAAATTGATCTCTTATGCTTCACTTAGATTATTTTGAGAGTCGTTAATAGCATGGTAATTTGCTTAATGTTAATATACTTGGTATTCAAGATATGTGAAACTTTCTTTTGAGTGCGTTGAATACTAAGATAAGTTTGATGCTTGATAATTGTTTTGAGATATGAAGATGGTGATATTAGAGTCATGCTAGTTAAGTAGTTGTGAATTTAAAGAATACTTGTGTTGAAGTTTGTGATTCCCGTAGCATGCACGTATGGTGAACCGTTATGTGATGAACTCGGAACATGATTTATTTATTTATTGTCTTCCTTATGAGTGGCGGTCGGGGACGAGCGATGGTATTTTCCTACCAATCTACCCCCCTAGGAGCATGTGCGTAATACTTTGCTTTGATAACTTCTAAATTTTTGCAATAAGTATATGAGTTCTTTATGACTAATGTTGAGTCCATGGATTATACGCACTTTTTCCCATCCTTCCACCATTGCTAGCCTCTCTAATACCGCGCACCTTTCGCCGGTATCATACACCCACAATATATATTCCTCAAAACAGCCACCATACCTACCTATCATGGCATTTCCATAGCCATTCCGAGATATATTGCCATGCAACTTTCCACCGTCCCGTTTATTATGACACGCTCCATCATTGTCATATTTCTAGCATGATCATGTAGTTGACATCGTATTTGTGGCAAAGCCACCGTTCATAATTCGTTCATACATGTCACTCATAAATCATTGCATATCCCGGTACACCGCCGGAGGCATTCATATAGAGTCATATTTTGTTCTAAGTATCGAGTTGTAATTGTTGAGTTGTAAGAAAAATAAAAGTGTGATGATCATCATTATTAGAGCATTGTCCCAAGTGAGGAAAGGATGATGGAGACTATGATTCCCCACAAGTCGGGATGAGACTCGGACGAAAAAAAGAGGCCAAAAAAAAGAGAAAAGGCCCAAATAAAAAAATGAGAGAAAAGAGAGAAGGGACAATGTTACTATCCTTTTACCACACTTGTGCTTCAAAGTAGCACCAAGATCTTCATGATAAAGAGTCTCTCATTTTGTCACTTTCATATACTAGTGGTATTTTTTTCATTATAGAACTTGGCTTGTATATTCCAATGATGGGCTTCCTAAAATGCCCTAGGTCTTCGTGAGCAAGCGAGTTGGATGCAAACCCACTTAGTTTCTTTTGTTGAGCTTTCATATACTTATAGCTCTAGTGCATCCGTTGCATGGCAATCCCTACTCACTCACATTGATATCTATTGATGGGCACCTCCATAGCCCGTTGATACGCCTAGTTGATGTGAGACTATCTTCCCTCTTTTTGTCTTCTCCACAACCACCATTCTATTCCACATATAGTGCTATATCCATGGCTCACGCTCATGTATTGCGTGAAGATTGAAAAAGTTTTGAAAATGTTAAGGTATGAAACAATTGCTTGGCTTGTCATCGGGGTTGTGCATGATTTAAATACTTTGTGTGGGGAAGATGGAGCATAGCCAGACTATATGATTTTGTAGGGAAAACTTTCTTTGGCCATGTTATTCTGAGAAGACATAATTGCTTAGTTAGTATGCTTAAAGTATTATTATTTTTATGTCAATATGAACTTTTGTCTTGAATCTTTCGGATCTGAATATTCATACCATGATTAAGGAGATTTACATTGAAATTATGCCAAAGTATCACTCCGCATCAAAAATTATCTTTTTATCATTTACCTACTCGAGGGCGAGCAGGAATTAAGCTTGGCGATGCCTGATACGTTTCCAACGTATCTATAATTTTTTATTGCTCCATGCTACTTTATCTACTGTTTTGGACTATATTGGGCTTTATTTTCCACTTTTATATTACTTTTGGGACTAACCTATTAACCGGAGGCCCAACCCAGAATTGCTGTTTTTTTGCCCTTTTCAGTGTTTTGAAGAAACAGAATATCAAACGGAGTCCAAACGGAATGAAACCTTCGGAAACGTGATTTTCTCACGAGCGTGATCCAGAGACTTGGACCCTACTCCAAGAAGTAACAGAGAGCGGTCACGAGGGTGGGGCGCGCCCCTAGGCGCACCCCCCCTCGTGGGCCCCTGTTTCTCCACCGACGCTCCTTCCTCCTATATATACCTCACGCACCCCAAGCGATCGAAATAGGAGCCAAAAACCTAATTCCACCGCCGCAACTTCTTGTATCCACGAGATCCCATCTCGGGGCATGTTCCGGAGCTCCGCCGGAGGGGGCATCCATCACGGAGGGCTTCTACATGAACACCATAGCCTCTCCGGTGAAGTGTGAGTAGTTTACTTCGGACCTTCGGGTCCATAGCTAGTAGCTAGATGGCTTCTTCTCTCTTTTTGGATCTCAATACAATGTTCTCCCCCTCTCTCGTGGAGATCTATTCGATGTAATCTTCTTTTTGCGGTGTGTTTGTTGAGACCGATGAATTGTGGGTTTATGATCCAGCTTATCTATGAATAATATTTGAATCTTCTCTGAATTCTTTTATGTATGATTGAGTTATCTTTGCAAGTCTCTTCGAATTATCCGTTTGGTTTGGCCAACTAGATTGGTAGTTCTTGCAATGGGAGAAGTGCATGGCTTTGGGTTCAATCTTGCGGTGTCCTTACCCAGTGACAGAAAGGGTTGCAAGGCACGTATTGTATTGTTGCCATCGAGGATAACAAGATGGGGTAATTATCATATTGCATGAATTTATTCCTCTACATCATGTCATCTTGCTTAAGGCGTTACTCTGTTTTAACTTAATACTCTAGATGCATCTTTGGATAGCGGTCGATGAGTGGAGTAATAGTAGTAGATGCAGAATCGTTTTGATCTACTTGTCACGGACGTGATGCCTATATACATGATCATACCTAGATATACTCATAACTATGCTCAATTCATCAATTGCTCAACAGTAATTTGTTCACCCACCGTAGAATACTTATGCTCTTGAGAGAAGCCACTAGTGAAACCTATGGCCCCGGTCTATTCTCATCATATCAATCTCCATCACTTTTATACTTGCTTTGTTTTTACTTTGCTTTTTACTTTTCACTTTGCATCTCTATACCAAAAATACCAAAATATTATCTCTATCAGATCTCACTCTAAGTAAGTGACCGTGAAGGATTGACAACCCCTAATCGCGTTGGTTGCAGTAGCTATCGTTTTGTGCAGGTACAAGGGACTTGTCGTGGCCTCCTCTGGATTGATACCTTGGTTCTCAAAACTGAGGGAAATACTTATGCTACTCTGCTGCATCATGCTCTCCTCTTCGGGGAAAACCAACGCAAGCTCGAGACGTAGCACTTTCCTTCCAAAAATAACTTCTCCAGAAGGTTTCATTCCGTTTCGACTCCGTTTGATATTCATTTTCTTCGTAACACTGAAACAAGGGAAAAACAAGAACTGGCACTAGGCTGTAGGTTAGTCCCAAAAATAATATAGAAGTGTTTAATAAATCCCATAAACATCCAAAACAGATAATATAATAGCATGGAACAATAAAAAATTATAGATACGTTGGAGACGTATCAGCATCCCCAAGCTTAATTCTTGCTCGTCCTTGAGTAGGTAAATGATAAAAACAGAATTTTTGATGTGGAATGCTACCTAACATATTTCTTAATGTAATTTTCTTTATTGTGGCATGAATGTTCAGATCCATAAGATTCAAAACAAAAGTTTAATATTGACATGAAAACAATAATACTTCAAGCATACTAACAAAGCAATCATGTCTTCTCAAAATAACATGGCCAAAGAAAGTTATCCCTACAAAATCATATAGTCTGGCTATGCTCTATCTTCATCATACAAAATATCTAAATCATGCACAACCCCGATGACAAGCCAAGCAGTTGTTTCATACTTTTGATGTTCTCAAACTTTTTCAATCTTCACGTAATACATGAGCGTGAGCCATGTACATAGCACTATAGGTGGAACAGAATGGTGGTTGTGGAGAAGACAAAAAAGGAGAAGATAGTCTCACATCAACTAAACGTATCAATGGGCTATGGAGATGCCCATCAATAGATATCAATGTGAGTGAGTAGGGATTGCCATGCAATGGATGCACTAGAGCTATAAGTGTATGAAAGCTCAAAAAAAGAAACTAAGTGGGTGTGCATCCAACTCGCTTGCTCACGAAGACCTAGGGCATTTTGAGGAAGCCCATCATTGGAATATACAAGCCAAGTTCTACAATGTAAAATTCCCACTAGTATATGAAAGTGACAACATAGAAGACTCTCTATCATGAAGATCATGGTGCTACTTTGAAGCACAAGTGTGGTAAAAGGATAGTAGCATTGCCCCTTCTCTCTTTTTCTCTCATTTATTTTTTATTTTTTTGGGCCTTTCTCCTTTTTTATGGCCTATTTTTTCTCTCTCTTTTTTAGTCCGGGGTCTCATCACGACTTGTGGGGGAATCATAGTCTCCATCATCCTTTCCTCACTGGGACAATGCTCTAATATTGATGATGATCACACTTTTATTTACTTACAACTCAAGAATTACAACTCGATACTTAGAACAAGATGCGACTCTATATGAATGCCTTCGGCGGTGTACTAGGATGTGCAATGACTCATGAGTGACTGATAACCCACAAGTATAGGGGATCGCAATAGTTTTTGAGGGTAGAGTATTCAACCCAAATTTATTGATTCGACACAAGGGGAGCCAAAGAATATTCTCAAGTATTAGCAGCTGAGTTTTCAATTCAACCACTCCTGGAAACTTAGTATCTGCAGCAAAGTGTTTAGTAGCAAAGTAATATGATAGTGGTGGTAACGGTAACAAAAGTAAAGACAGCAAAAGTAATGTTTTTGGTATTTTGTAGTGATGATAACAGTAGCAACGGAAAAGTAAATAAGCGTAAACCAGTATATGGAAAACTCGTAGGCACCGGATCAGCGATGGATAATTATGCCGGATGTAGTTCATCATGTAACATTCATAACATAGGGTGACACAGAACTAGCTCCAGTTCATCAATGTAATGTAGGCATGTATTCCGTAAATAGTCATACGTGCTTATGGAAAAGAACTTGCATGACATCTTTTGTCCTACCCTCCCGTGGCAGCGGGGTCCTATTGGAAACTAAGGGATATTAAGGCCTCCTTTTAATAGAGAACCGGAAAAAAGCATTAGCGCATAGTGAATACATGAACTCCTCAAACTATGGTCATCACCGAGAAGTATCCCGATTATTGTCACTTCGGGGTTGTCGGATCATAACACATAATAGGTGACTATAGACTTCCAAGATAGGATCAAGAACACACATATATTCATGAAAACATAATAGGTTCAGATCTGAAATCATGGCACTCGGGCCCTAGTGAAAAGCATTAAGCATAGCAAAGTCATAGCAACATCAATCTCAGAACATAATGGATACTAGGGATCAAACCCTAACAAAACTAACTCGATTACATGATAAATCTCATCCAACCCATCACCGTCCAGCAAGCCTACGATGCAATTACTCACGCACGACGGTGAGCATCATGAAATTGGTGATGGAGGATGGTTGATGATGACGACGACGACGAATCCCCCTCTCCGGAGCCCCGAACAGACTCGAGATCAGCCCTCCCGAGAGGGATTAGGGCTTGGCGGCGGCTCCGTATCGTAAAACGCGATGCTACTTTATCTCTGATTTTTTTCTCCCCGAAAGCCAATATATGGAGTTGGAGTTGGCGTCGGAGGGCATCCAGGGGGCCCACGAGGTAGGGGGCGCGCCCAGGGGGAGGGGCGCCCCCCCCACCCTCGTGGACAGGGTGTGGGCCCCCTGGTCTTCATCTTTGGCGAGGATTTTTTTATTATTTATTCTAAGATATTCCGTGGATTTTCAGGTCATTCCGAGAACTTTGGTTTTCTGCACATAAAACAACATCATGGCAATTCTGCTGAAAACAACGTCAGTCCGGGTTAGTTCCATTCAAATCATACAAGTTAGAGTCCAAAACAAGGGCAAAAGTGTTTGGAAATGTAGATACGACGGAGACGTATCAACTCCCCCAAGCTTAAACCCTTGCTTGTTCTCAAGCAATTCAGTTGACAAACTGAAAGAGATAAAGAAAAACTTTTACAAACTCTGTTTGCTCTTGTTGTTGTAAACATGAAAAGCCAGCATTCAAGTTTCAGCAATTATTATGAACTAACCATACTCACAATAACACGCAGGTCTCACAATTACTCATATCAATAATATAATCAGCTAGCGAGCCATAATAATAAAACTCGGATGACAACACTTTCTCAAAATAACCATAACATGATATAACGAAATGGTATCTCGCTATCCCTTTCTGAGACCGCAAAACATAAATGCAGAGCACCTTTAAAGATCAAGGACTGACTAAACATTGTAATTCATGGTAAAAGAGATCCAGTCAAGTCATACCCAATATAAACCAATTATAATGAATGCAAGCGACAAGCAGTGCTCTCAATGGGTGCTTTTTAATAAGAAGGGTGATGACTCAACATAAAAGTAAATAGATAGGCCCTTCACAGAGGGAAGCAGGGATTTGTAGAGGTGCCAGAGCTCGATTTTGAAATAGAGATAAATTATATTTTGAGCGGCATACTTTCACTGTCAACGCAACAACTATGAGATGGCTGTATCTTCCATACTACATGCATTATAGGCAGTTCCCAAACAGAATGGTAAAGTTTTATACTCCCCCTCCTCCACAAGCATCAATCCATGGCTTGCTCGAAACAACGAGTGCCTCCAACATTCAACGAGTCCCAAGGGGAGTTTTGTTTAATTATTTTGATTTTCTTCTATCTTTTTGGATCATGGGACTGGGCATCTCGGTTACCGGCCCTTTCTCGTGAATGAGGAGCGGAGTCCACTCCTCTTGAGAATAACCCACCTAGCATGGAAGATATAGGCAGCCCTAGTTGCACATGAGCTGCTCGAGCATACAAAACAGAATTTCATTTGAAGGTTTGGAGTTTGGCACATACAAATTTACTTGGAACGGCAGGTAGATACCGCATATAGGAAGGTATAGTGGACTCATATGGAACAACTTTGGGGTTTAAGGAGTTTGGATGCACAAGCAATATTCCCGCTTAGTACAGTGAAGGCTAGCAAAAGACCGGGAAGCGACCAAGCGAGAGGCGACAACAGTCGTAAACATGCACTAAAATTAATTTACACCGAATACAAGCATGAGTAGGATATAATCCACCATGAACATCAATATCATGAAGGCTATGTTGATTTGATTCAACTACATGCGTGAACATGTGCCAAGTCGAGTCACTCAATTCATTCAAAGGAGGATACCATCCCATCATACCATATCATAATCATTCTAATAGCATGTTGGCACGCAAGGTAAACCATTATAACTCATAGCTAATCAAGCATGGCACAAGCAACTATAATCTCTAAATGTCATTGCAAATATGTTTACTTCATAATAGCTGAATCAGGAACGATGAATCATCATATTTACAAAAACAAGAGAGGTCATACCAGCTTTTCTCATCCCAATAAGTCCATCATATATCATCATTATTGCCTTTCACTTGCACGACCGAACGGTGTGTATAATAATAAGAGTGCACGTGCATTGGACTAAGCTGGAATCTGCAAGCATTCAACTCAAGAGAGAAGACAAGTAATATGGGCTCTAAGATAAATAAACAATCATGCATATGAGAGCCACTAAGCATATTCAATATGGTCTTCTCGACCCCCAAAGAAAGGAAAAGAAATAAAAACTATTTACACGGGAAAGCTCCCAACAAGCAAAAGAAGAACGGGAAATATTTTTGGATTTTCTTTTTAATTATTACTACTACAGCAGGAAAAAAATAGACTAACTAATTTTTTTGTTTTTTTTCTTAAAGTTTATCAAACACACAAGAAGAAAGCTAGAAAAAGAAAATAAACTGGCATGGATATTACAGTGAAAGAGTATGAGCACCGACATCTAGCAATGAGTGTGTGTGAACATAAATGTAATGTTGGTGAGAAATACGTACTCCCCCAAGCTTAGGCTTTTGGCCTAAGTTGGTCTATTGCCAGGGATAGCCTGGCGGATACCCGTAGGTGTAGATGGGGTCGTACTGCGATGAAGAATAGTTGGGATCATAATGTGATGTAGAGGACTCTGACTGCCACTGGCTGGCAACCGCCTCAAGATCCCAAGAATAAACATACATTCGTGGAGGCTCATCTTGTGGCTCCGGTTCCGGGGCTGGTGCAGGATTCCGATAGGCTTGAACAGCCGCCCACGGAACAATGTAAGGCCCTGTAGACAAGTTAAACAAAGAGGGAGCAGGCAAGGTAATACTCTCAGGGTGATGTTTATCAAAGTACAATTTATATTTAAGCTCCCCTTCGCGACTCTTAACAAGAAAATCATGCGCTAGCATACTCTTATAATCTAAATAAGCACGGGGCAGCGCTGTTTCTTCTTCCTTTTGTTTCTCCTTAGATCTTCGGCTCGACGAGCCCCTCAAAAGCCTCTTCATTATTTCTGAAACAATCTGAAATTTTTAGTAACTTCAAACAAAAGTGAACCAACTTCAATAAAACTGATAGCAACTACTCATACAAGTGCCTAGAGCATATATCAAGCATTAGAACTACTTGGAACCATATAAATTTGACATGCAAGCTCAAGAACATGGTCACCTATGCAGCACAAATTTGCAATGAATAAAGCACTAGAAAAAAAACTAATTGGACCAATGGAGGAGTCACATACCAAGGAACAATCTTCCCAAGCAGTTTTGCAAGAGGTGCTTTGAGCAAGGAGATCGAAAATCGCAGCAAAAGTTGCTGGAACACGAGCTTGAGTTGGTTTTTCGGGTTTGTGTGAGACAGAGGAAGAAGATGGGTGCAGGGATAAGTGGAGGAGGGCCACCGTGGGCCCACGAGGCAGGGCGCCGCCAGGGGTAGGGCGCCCTCCACCTCGTGGCAGTGTGGCAGCTCCCATGTAATTTTTGCACTAAAATCCTCAAATATTCCTGAAAAAATCATATTAAATTGGCATGGCATTCTGAGGACTTTTATTTTCGGGATATTTTTATATTGCACGAATAAGTCGGGAGACAGACAAAAAAAATACTATTTTTACTTTGTTTCTACTAAGGAACAGAAAATATAAAGAGGGTACAGAAGGTTGTGCTTCTAGTTTCATCCATCTCATGCTCATCAAAAGGAATCCACTAACAAGGTTGATCAAGTCTTGTTAACAAACTCATTCCGATTAACATGAAACCGGAGAAATTTCGAATAGCACTATGTTACCTCAACGGGGATATGGACATCCCCAATAATAAGTATATCATATTTCTTCTTGACAGTAGGGAGAGGAAATTCAAAACCTCCAAATATAATCGATGGAATTTTTCCAATAGAGTTGATACTATGAACTTGAGGTTGTTTCCTCGGAAAGTGTACCATATGCTCATTACCATTAACATGAAAAGTGATATTGCCTTTGTTGCAACCTATAACAGCCCCTGCAGTATTAAGGAAAGGTCTTCCAAGAATAATAGACATACTATCATCCTCGGGGATATCAAGAATAACAAAGTCCGTTAAAATAGTAACGTTTGCAACCACAACAGGCACATCCTCACAAATACCGACAGGTATATCAGTTGATTTATCAGCCATTTGCAAAGATATTTCAGTAGGTGTCAACTTATTCAAGTCAAGTCTACGATATAAAGAGAGAGGTATAACACTAACACCGGCTCCAAGATCACATAAAGCAGTTTTAACATAATTTATTTTAATGGAGCATGGTATAGTAGGTACTCCTGGATCTCCAAGTTTCTTTGGTATTCCACCCTTAAAAGTATAATTAGCAAGCATGGTGGAAATTTAAGCTTCCGGTATCTTTCTTTTATTTGTAACAATATCTTTCATATACTTAGCATAAGGATTTGTTTTGAGCACATCAATTAATCGCATACGCAAAAAGATGGGTCTAATCATTTCAGCAAAGCGCTCAAAATCCTCATCATCCTTTTTCTTGGATGATTTGGGAGGAAAAGGCATGGGTTTCTGAACCCATGGTTCTCTTTCTTTACCATATTTCCTAGCAAAGATGTCTCTTTTATCATAACGTTGATTCTTTGATTGTGGGTTATCAAGATCAACAGCAGGTTCAACTTCTACTTCATTATCATTACTAGGTTGAGCATCATCATGAACATTATCATTAACATTTCCACTAGGTTCATGGTCATTACCAGATTGTGTTTCAGCATCAGACATAGAGATATCATTTGGATTATCAGGTGGTTCAGCAATAGGTTCACTAGAAGTTTGCACAGTTCTATCATTTTTCTTTTTCTTCCTTTTAGAAGAACTAGGTACATCAACATTATTTCTCTGAGAATCTTGCTCGATTCTCTTAGGGTGGCCTTCGTGATACAAAGGTTCTGAGTCATTCTACCAGTTCTAGTAGCCACTCTAACAGCATAATCATTTTCTTACTATTCATTTCATTAAGTATTTCTTTCTGAGCTTTAAGAACTTGTTCTACTTGAGTGGTAACCATAGAAGCATGTTTGCTAACAAGTTTAAGTTCACCTCTAATATCAGCCATATAATCACTCAAGCGTTTAATCATATCGGAATCATATTTCAATTGTCTACCAAAATAAGCATTAAAATTTTCTTGTTTGACAATAAAATTATCAAACTCATCGAAGCATTGCCTAGCAGACTTATAATGAGGAATATCACCTTCATCAAATCTATAGAGAGAATTTACCTTTACTACCTGTGTCGGGATATCGGGAGGTTCTTCAGTAAATAAGTAATTGAGATCATATACTTCTTCAACAGGCGGTAAATTCTTAACATCTTCAGCTTTAATACCTTTTTCTTTCATAGATTTCTTTGCCTCTTGCATATCTTGGGATGAGAAATAGAACACCTCTCTTCTTGGAGTTGGTTTAGGAATAGGCTCGATGGTTGGCTCGGGAGCTGACTCGGGAGTTGGCTCAGAGGTGCCCAATTATTTTCATTTGTCAACATATTATTCAATAAAATTTCAGCTTCATCCGTGTTCTTTCCTGAAAAGAGAACCATCACAACTATCCGTAATCTCTGGAAGCATCGGTTAGTCCATTGTAAAAGATATGAAATATTTCAGGTTTCTTAAGAGGATGATCAGCAAAGCATTAAGTAACTTGAGAAGCCTCCCCAAGCTTGTGGGAGACTCTCTTCTTCAATTTGCACAAAATTATATATATCCCTCAAAGCAGCTTGTTTCTTATGAGCAGGAAATATTTAGCGAGAAGTAATAAATCATATCACGGGACTTTGCACACAACCAGGATCAAGAGAATTAAACCATATCTTAGCATCATCCTTTAATGAGAACAGAAACATTTTGAGTAAATAAAGGTAGCGCGATCTCTCATTATTAGTAAACAGGGCAGCTATATCATCTAACTTACGAAGATGTGCCACAATAGTTTCAGATTCATAGCCATAAAAAGGATCAGATTCAACCAAAGTAATTATATCTGGATCAACAGAAGAATCATAATAATCCTGATCAGGAACACAAATAGGTGAAGTAGCAAAAGCAGGGTCGGGTCTCATCCTACCTCTAAAAGATTCTTTACTCCATTTAACTAGCAACCTCTTATGTTCAAGACTATCCTGGCAAGCAAGAATAGCTTCAGTAGATTCAACACTAAAAAGATAACTCTCAGGAATAGCAGGCATAATATCATCATTACTAATATCATCATGTTTAGTTTCAATAATTTCTCTTTCTCTAGACCTAGAAATTTGTTCATCTAGGAATTCACCAAGAGGCACAGTAGTATCAAGCATAGGAGTAGTTTCATCATAAGTATCATGCATAGCAGAAATGGCATCATCAATAACATGCGACATATCGGAACAAATAACAGAAGCAGGTCTAGGTGTCGCTAGCTTACTTATAACAGAAGGTGAATCAAGTGCAGAGCTAGATGGCAGTTCCTTACCTCCCCTCGTAGTTGAGGGATAAATTGTTGTATTAGCGTCTTTCAAGTTCTTCATAGTGTCCAGCAGATATAAATCCCAAGTGACTCAAAGAATAGAGCTATGTTCCCCGGCAACAGTGCCACAAAAAGGTCTTGATAACCCACAAGTATAGGGGATCGCAACAGTTTTTGAGGGTAGAGTATTCAACCCAAATTTATTGATTCGACACAAGGGGAGACAAAGAATATTCTCAAGCATTAGCAGCTGAGTTGTCAATTCAACCACACCTGGAAACTTAGTATCTGCAGCAAAGTGTTTAGTAGCAAAGTAATATGATAGTGGTGGTAACGGTAACAAAAGTAAAGACAGCAAAAGTAATGTTTTTGGTATTTTGTAGTGATGATAACAATAGCAACGGAAAAGTAAATAAGCGTAAACCAATATATGGAAAACTCGTAGGCACCGGATCAACGATGGATAATTATGCCGGATGTGGTTCATCATGTAACAGTCATAACATAGGGTGACACAGAACTAGCTCCAGTTCATCAATATAATGTAGGCATGTATTCCGTAAATAGTCATACGTGCTTATGGAAAAGAACTTGCATGGCATCTTTT
Source organism: Aegilops longissima (assembly GCA_021605205.1). Lineage (NCBI taxonomy): Eukaryota > Viridiplantae > Streptophyta > Magnoliopsida > Poales > Poaceae > Aegilops > Aegilops longissima. Next base: position 100,516,137 of record CM038676.1, on the reverse strand, counting down.
GTCCTACCCTCCCGTGGCAGCGGGGTCCTATTGGAAACTAAGGTATAATAGGGCCTCCTTTTAATAGAGAACCGGAACAAAGAAGTAGCACATAGTGAATACATGAACTCCTCAAACTATGGTCATCACCGAGAAGTATCCCGATTATTGTCACTTCGGGGTTGCCGGATCATAACACATAATAGGTGACTATAGACTTCCAAGATAGGATCAAGAACACACATATATTCATGAAAACATAATAGGTTCAGATCTGAAATCATGGCACTCGGGCCCTAGTGACAAGCGTTAAGCATAGCAAAGTCATAGCAACATCAATCTCAAAACATAATGGATACTAGGGATCAAACCCTAACAAAACTAACTCGATTACATGACAAATCTCATCCAACCCATCACCGTCTAGCAAGCCTACGATGCAATTACTCATGCACGGCGGTGAGCATCATGAAATTTGTGATGGAGGATGGTTGATGATGACGACGGCGACGAATCCCCCTCTCCGGAGCCCCGAACGGACTCCAGATCAGCCCTCCCGAGAGAGATTAGGGCTTGGCGGCGGCTCCGTATCGTAAAATGCGATGATACTTTCTCTCTGATTTTTTTCTCCCCGAAAGCCAATATATGGAGTTGGAGTTGGCGTCGGAGGGCATCCAGGGGGCCCACGAGGTAGGGGGCGCGCCCCCCACCCTCGTGGACAGGGTGTGGGCCCCCTGGTCTTCATCTTTGGCGAGGACTTTTTATTATTTATTCTAATATATTCCGTGGAGTTTCAGGTCATTCCGAGAACTTTTGTTTTCTGCACATAAAACAACATCATGGCAATTCTGCTGAAAACAGCGTCAGTCCGGGTTAGTTCCATTCAAATCATACAAGTTAGAGTCCAAAACAAGGGCAAAAGTGTTTGGAAAAGTAGATACGACGGAGACGTATCAGTGACATGTATGAACGAATTATGAACGGTGGCTTTGCCACAAATACAATGTCAACTACATGATCATGCAGAGCAATATGACAATGATGAAGCGTGTCATAATAAACAGAACGGTGGTAAGTTGCATGGCAATATATCTCGGAATGGCTATGGAAATGCCATAATAGGTAGGTATGGTGGCTGTTTTGACGAAGGTATATGGTGGGTGTATGATACCGGCAAAAGGTGCGCGGTATAAGAGAGGCTAGCAATGGTGGAAGGATGAGAGTGCGTATAATCCATGGACTCAACATTAGTCATAAAGAACTCATATACTTATTGCAAAAATCTATTAGTTATCGAAATAAAGTACTACGCGCATGCTCCTAGGGGGATAGATTGGTAGGAAAAGACCATCGCTCGTCCCCGACCGCCACTCATAAGGAAGACAATAAATAAATAAATCATGCTCCGACTTCATCACATAACGGTTCACCATACGTGCATGCTACGGGAATCACAAACTTTATAATGAGTATTTCTCAAATTCACAACTACTCAACTAGCATGACTCTAACATCACCATCTTCATATCTCAAAACAATCATAAAGAATCAAACTTCTCATAGTATTCTATGCACTTTATATGAAAGTTTTTATTATATCCCTCTTGGATGCCGATCATATTAGGACTAAGTTCATAACCAAAGCAAATTACCATGCTATTTAGGACTCTCAAAATAATATAAGTGAAGCATGAGAGTTCATATATTTCTTCAAAATAAATCCACCGCCGTGCTCTAAAAGATATAAGTGAAGCACTAGAGCAAACAACAAACTACTCCGAAAGATATAAGTGAAGATCAATGAGTAGTCGAATAATTATGCAACTATGTGAAGACTCTCTAACATTTAAGAAATTTAGATCTTGGTATTTTATTCAAACAGCAATCAAAGCTAAAGAAAATAAAATGACGCTCCAAGCAAAACACATATCATGTGGTGAATAAAAATATAGCTCCAAATAAAGTTACCGATGAACGAAGACTAAAGAGGGGATGCCTTCCGGGGAATCCCCAAGCTTAGACTCCTGGTTATCCTTGAATATTACCTTGGGGTGCCTTGGGAATCCCCAAGCTTAGGCTCTTGCCACTCCTTATTCCGTAGTCCATCGAATCTTTACCCAAAACTTGAAAACTTCACAACACAAAACTCAACAGAAAACTCGTAAGCTCCGTTAGCGAAAGAAAACAAAACACCACTTCAAGGTACTGTAATGAACTCATTACTTATTTATATTGGTGTTAAACCTACTGTATTCCAACTTCTCTATGGTTTATAAACTATTTTACTAGCCATAGATTCATCAAAATAAGCAAACAACACATAGAAAACAGAATCTGTCCAAAACCGAACAAACTGTAGTAATCTGTCTCACACGTGTACTTCTGGAACTCCAAAATTATAAAATAAATTGGGGGACCTTAGGAATTTGTCTAGTAATCATCTGCAAAAAGAATCAACTAAATAGCACTCTCCAGTAAAAAGTCTTTGCTAATCTCGTGAGCGCTAAAGTTTCTGTTTTTTTACAGCATGATCATAAAGACTTCACCCAAGTCTTCCCAAAGGTTCTACTTGGCACGAACACTAATTAAAACAGAAAACCACATCTAAACAGAAGCTAGATGGATTATTTATTCCTAAACAGAACCAAAAAGTAAGAAACTAAAATAAAATTGGGTTGCCTCCCAACAAGCGCTAACGTTTAACGCCCCTAGCTAGGCATGATGATTTCAATGATGCTCACATAAAAGATAAGAATTGAAACATAAAGAGAGCATCATGAAGAATATGACTAGCACATTTAAGTCTAACCCACTTCCTATGCATAGGGATTTTGTGAGCAAACAACTTATGGGAACAAGAATCAACTTGCATAGGAAGGTAAAACAAGCATAACTGAAACGCCCCCGATGCGGCTATATCTCCCACGTGTCGAGGCACGACTTAGAGGCATAACCGCATTGAAAGCAATGTCGCAAGTGAGGTAATCTTTACACAACCCATGTAATAAATAAGGAAAGAGATACATAGTTGGCTTACGATGCCACTTCACACAAAGACATAAATAAACATCCATCATTCAGAGTACACTCAAGGTCCGACTACGGAACCAAAATAAAAGAAGATACCCCAAATGCTACACAGATCCCCGAATCGTCCCAACTGGGCACCACTACTGATCATCTGGAAAAGACACATAGTAACGACCACGTTCCTCGTCGAACTCCCACTTGAGCTCGGTGGAAACACCTGCACTGGCATCGTCGGAACCTGCAACTGTTTTGGAAGTATCTGTGAGTCACGGGGACTCAGCAATCTCACACCCGCGAGATCAAGACTATTTAAGCTAATAGGAAGGACAGAGTAGTAAAATGGAGCTGCAGCAAGCGACTAGCATATATGGTGGCTACATCGCAAAAGAGAGCGAGAAGAGAAGCAAAGCACGGTCGTGAAACTAGTAGTGATCAAGAAGTGATCCTGAACTACTTACGTCAGACATAACTCCAACACCGTGTTCACTTCCCGGACTCCGCCGAGAAGAGACCATCACGGTTACACACGCGGTTGATGTGTATTTTATTTGAGGTCAACTTTGGGTTTTCTACAACCGGACATTAACAAATTCCCATCTGCCTCATAACCGCGGGCACGGCTTTCGAAAGATATTACCTGCGCAGGGTGTCCCAACTTAGCCCATTATAAGCTCTCACGGTCAACGAAGGATATTCCTTCTACCGGGAAGACCCGATCAATCTCGAATCCCGGACTACAAGACATTTCGACAGCAATAAAACAAGACCAGCAAAGCCACCCGGTTGTGCCGACAAATCCCGATAGGAGCTGCACATATCTCGTTCTCAGGGCACATCCAGATGAGACAGGCTACGAGTAAAACCAAGCCTCGAGTTTCCCCGTGGTGGCCCATGGTAGCTCGGTTGGGCCAGCGCTCGAAGGAGCACCGGTCGGGGGTTAAAATAAAGATGACCCTCGGGCTCGCGAAAACCCGGGGGAAAAGGCTTAGGTGGCAAATGGTAAAACCAAAGTTGGGCCTTGCTGGACGAGTCTTATTCAAAGCGAACTGTCAAGGGGGTCCCATAAATCACCCAACCGTGTAAGGAACGCAAAATCAAGGAACATAACACCGGTATGACGGAAACTAGGGTGGCAAGAGTGGAACAAAACACCAGGCATAAGGCCGAGCCTTCCACCCTTTACCAAGTATATAGATGTATTAAAATATAGCAGATGTATATATATTGTGATATCCCCAACAAGTAAACATGTTCCAAAGAGGAACAACAACTCCATGTTCCAACAAGGAACAAACTTCAGCTTCACCTGCAACTAGCAACGCTATAAGAGGGCTGAGCGAAGCGGTAACATAGCCAATCAACGGTTTGCTAGGAAAAGGATGGTTAGGGGCTGACATGGCAATATGGGTGGCATGATATAGCAAGTGGTAGGCATCGCAGCATAGGCATAGCAAAAGAGCGAGCAACTAGCATAGCAAAGATAGAAGTGATTTCGAGGGTATGATCATCTTGCCTGCAATGTTCTCAGAGTTGTCGAAAGCTTGATCCTCGAAAACGTTCTCAACAGGTTCCTCGTTCACGTACTCGTCTCCCGACTCTACCCAAAGCAACAACACAAACAAAGGAACCACAATAAATCACGGTGCAATGCACAATCAACATGATGCAAGACATGACATGATATGCGGGATGCGATATGCAATGCGTATGTGCGCTCCGGAAGGTAAATGATGAACCAGGCATCAACTTGGCAAACCAAGTATGCCACTTGAAAAGATGAGATGATTTCGGTTGAAATCGACATAAAGATCACCGGAAACGGATACACGGTTTGGAAATGACAAGCAAAACAAGAATGGCGCAAATCTGCCATTAACAGCATGATGCCACTTAGCAAGCAACAATTTAATTAAGCTACTGCACCCAAACGTAACAACAAAGCACATGGCAGTGATCTACACATGATGCTCGACAAAAGATGAGCACTGAGCTACGGCTAGTTCACATCATAACAGGTTCAAACAAGCATGGCAAAAGTGCACAAAATAACAGGCTGGACATGTCAAAAACAGCATCAGGTTGCAATGTTCAGAGCATCAAAACTACATGCTACAGGAACTTAAAATAGCAAAACATGGCACGGCATGAATCTACTCAAAGTCTAGAACAAAAGTCCCTTACTGAACATAAGCCAAAAAGGACTAGAAAATATAGTAACACCCATGTCAATATTGAAAGTCTCGTTAACAGATTCAGCAACTTGACATGTCAAAAACTGATAACGAGATGGCATGTTTACAAGCTCAATGCACTCACTACAGAGCCTCAAATGATAAACTAAGCATACATACATTAAGAAGACATGACATAGAAGACATAAAGGCAAGAACACTAACATAGCATATATGGATCAACCACAACAAGCTTGGCAAAATTGAATAACACGTATACAATCTGCCAGGAAACATTTGATAGCAAAAGTAGAGCTCGATTGACTCAAGCTATGGCATCCCATAATTGCAAACAAAGGCATGGATGGATAGAGCAAGTCATGCTTTACAAAACACCCTTACTGAAATATCTCAAAATATGCATAGATCTCTCGGTATCATCAAGTTAACATGGCATCAAAATCAGCTAAAACAGGGCTGAAATCAGCAACATTAGGACACCTACTTTGCATGCTTGTGCTAGTCACCACATAGATCACAAAAATACATGGCATATACCCCTGGAAAGATGACATGGCATTTACAAAACACATGTAGGACTCAAATTCATAGGGTGCACATATTAATCATGGCAAAAATAACAAAAGTGCAAGTCCTGATAAAAATCAGAAACTATCAGCACATAGCACTCTTCCAACAGCATTTCGGGCATCAAGATGAGCTCAAATGAAAATTATGCAATGGAATGAAATGAACTACTCTTCGAGGCGAACATTTTGACATATTATACGCGCAAAATGGATCTACGGATGCGAAGATATAGCATGTTGAAAATTGCACAAAATAACAATGATCTAAGGACTTGGAAGAAAAATAATAGGAGGGGGGAGAAGTCAACGGCGGGATTCCCGAGGACGGATCGGGCTCCCGACCCGATCGGAACGCGGCGGCGGCGGATCCGGTGGGGCGCGGGCTCCGGCGAGGGAAGGTCGCCGCCGGGGTGGCCGGAGCCGGCCGGGCCGGGAGGAATCGGCCACGGGCGGCGAGGTGGCCGGGCGCTGGCGAGCCAGCGACCTGGCGCGGGCGGCCGGAGGTCGGGCGAGGCGGATGGTGAGCTCGCTGGGGCGCCGGGCGCGAGGCGCCGGGCGGCGTAGGCGGCGGCGGAGAGGCGGCGGGCGCGGGTCTGGGCGGGCGGGGGCGGGAGGGCCCGCCTGGCCCATGGGCCGGGCGCGAGAAGCGGCGGGCGGGGCGCGGGGCCACGTGGCACGTGGCGTCGTTGGTTGGCGGGCGGCGGCGGGCGGACGCGTCCAGCTCGCCGGACGTGTCCGCGCGCGCGAGGCAAAATTAGCTAGGGTTTCGGGGAGATGATCCGGATTTTCGGGGGAGGTGTTTAAATAGGCATAGAGGGAGCTAGGAGAGTCCAAATGAGGTGTAGTTTTCGCCCACACGATCGTGATCGAACGACGGAGAGCATGGAGGTGACTTAGATGGGTTATTGGGCTGTTTTGAAGGGGTGTTGGGCTGCAACTTAAAAGAGGCCTTTGCGAGAGTGCGGTTAACCGTTGGAGTCCCAAACGAGCTCCAAATGACCCGAAACTTGACCGGTGGTCTACGGGTGGTATACCAAGGCCACTAGACAAACCTCGGTCCATTTCGAGAAGGTTTAATACCCGCACACGGAAAAACGTAAAAGGGACCGCCGGGGGAGATAGGAGTGTCGGATTGCAAAACGGACAACGGGAAAAATGCTCGGAATCATGATACGAACACGTATGCAAATGCGATGCACATGATGACATAATATAAAATGCATGACATGGACAAAAAGCAAAATGAAGAAAACCCAACCACGGAGGGAATATCATATATCGATGCCGAAAATGGCAAGAGTTGGAGTTACAAATATGGAAAGTTACTTCCGGGTGTTACAACACTCCACCACTACAAGAGGATCTCGTCCGAGATCTAGGACTGAAAGAACTCCGGATACTCGAGCGGAGGTGATCCTCGCGCCCGTGTAGCTTCTCGGTCGAATGGTGTGACCACTTCACTTTCAGGAATTTGATTGACTTGTTGCGAGTCTTGCGCTCGGTTTCTTCAAGAATAGCAGGGGTGCTCATGATAAGAGATCTTCTTGAAGGTCAATCTCTTGAAGTTGATAGTGCGTTCAGAGTCTTGAAGCACTTGCGAAGCTGTGACACGTGGAACACATCGTGCACATTTGCAAAGTTGGATGGAAGCTCAAGTTGATAGGCGAGATCGCCTCTTTTCCAATGATCTTGAAAGGACCCACGTATCTAGGTGCAAGCTTCCCTTTGATACCGGGCGACGAGTGCCTTTCATTGGAGAGACGCGAGGTAGACATGGTCTCCGATTTCAAAAGCCACATCACGGTGCTTATCATCATAATAGCTCTTCCGGCGCGATTATGCGGCTTTGAGATTCTCACGAATGACTTGGCACATTTCTTCCGCTTCGTGATCAAGTCATTGCCAAGAAGTTAGCGTTCACTGTCTCGCACCAATTGAGAGGAGTACGGCACTTTCTTCCATAGAGAATTTCGAATGGGGCCTTGCCGAACTCGCTTGGAAGCTGTTGTTGTAAGAGAACTCAGCATATGGAAGACAATCTTCCCACTTCATACCGAAGGAAATGACACAAGCCCGAGCATATCTTCAAGGATTTGATTAACTCGCTCAACTTGGCCACTTGTTTGAGGATGGAAAGCTGTCTTGAAACGAATGTTGGTGCCCATGGCCTTCTGAAAAGACTCCCAGAACTTGGAGGTAAAGATGATGCCACGGTCTGAAGAGATCACTTGTGGAATGCCGTGCAAGGAGACAATCCTGGAGGTGTAAAGCTCTGCCAACTGAGCTGCTGTGATTGATTCTTTGATAGGAAGAAAATGAGCCACTTTAGTAAGCTTGTCAATGACAACGAAGATAGCATCATTTCCACGCTTGGACTTTGGAAAGCCAGTCACGAAGTCCATTTCAATATGATCAAACTTCCATTCAGGAATGGCAAGAGGTTGAAGGAGACCAGCTAGTCTTTGGTGTTCTGCTTTCACTCTTCTGCAGACATCACATTCATTCATGAATTGAGCAATTTCTCGCTTCATTCGAGTCCACCAATATGACTGCTTAAGGTCATGGTACATCTTCGTACTTCCAGGATGAATGGATAGAAGCGAATTGTGAGCCTCGTTCATAATGACTTTTCGCAGATCACCCTTAGGAACCACAATCCGGTCCTCAAAGAACAGAGTGTCTTTGTCATCAACGCGGAAGCACTTGTACTTGGAAATGCCCTTGTCGATACCACGTTTCACCTTTTTCACCATGGCATCCAGAAGTTGAGCCTCACGAATCTGATCTTCCAAAGTAGGAGATACTATGAGGTTGGCAAGAAAGCCTTGAGGAACAACTTGAAGATTCAGCTTGCGGAAAGCTTCACATAGATCCGGCTGAAAGGGCTTGAGGATTAGACTGTTGCAGTAAGCTTTCCTGCTCAAAGCATCTGCAATGACATTGGCTTTGCCCGGAGTATACTCAATACTTGGGTTGTACTCTTGAATCATTTCGACCCATCGAGTCTGCACTGAGGTTGAGGTTGGGTTGAGTGAAGATGTACTTGAGACTCTTGTGATCAGTGAAAATGTCCACTTTCCTTCCCAACAAGAGATGTCTCCACGTAATCAATGCATGGACAACTGCCGCCAACTCAAGATCGTGAGTGGGGTAGTTCTTCTCGTTGGGCTTCAACTGGTGAGAGGTATAAGCCACAACTCTTTTCTCTTGCATTAACACAGCACCGAGACCTTGAAGAGAAGCATCACGAAAAACTTCAAATGGCTTGGATTCATCAGAGGAGTCGAGCAGAGCTGTGACGAGTTTCTCTTTGAGGGTATTGAAAGCAACGTCACACTCGGGAGACCGACATACTTCACATGCTTCGGAGGAGGTTGGAAAGAGGCTTTGCAATCTTGGAGAAGTTCTCAACGAATCTTGACAATAGCTTGCAAGACCAAGAAAATCATGGAGCTGCTTGACATTCGAGGAGGTTCCCAATTCACAATTGCGGACACCTTCTCGGGATCAACAGCGATGCCCTTGGCGAGATGATATGACCAAGATAAAGCACTTCATCAAGCCAAAATTCACATTTGGAGAACTTAGCATAGAATTGGTACTCTCGAGCTTGTCTAGCACCAATCGCAAATGTTTGGCATGATCCTTCTTATTCTTGGAGAAGACCAAAATATCATCAAGATAGACCAAGACGAATTCATTGGTGTAGGGGTTGAATATGAAGTTCATCATCCGAGAGAATGTTGGAGGAGCATTGACGAGGCCGAAAGACATGACAAGATATTCATAAGAACCAAAGCTTGTTCGAATGCTGTCTTGGGAATATCTTGTTCACGAATCTGAATCTGATGATACCCCATACGAAGGTCAAGCTTAGAGAACACATAGCACCTTTGAGTTGCTCGAAAAGCTCATTGATGTTGGGAAGTGGATACTTGTTCTTGATTGTCTTCTTATTCAATGGACGGTAATCGACGCAAAGTCGGTCCGTACCATCCTTCTTCCGGACAAAAGAACACCACAACCCCAAGGAGATGAACTCGGTCCGATCAAACCCAGACGCTCTTGTTCATCGAGCTGCTTCTTCAATTGCTTCAGCTCATCAGGTCCAAGCTTGTATGGGCGCTTGCAAACGGGTTCGATGCGGGCTCAAGATCGATAACGAACTCAAGCGGCCGATGAGGAGGCATACCCGAAGCTCTTCGGAAAGACATCTTGGTACTCACAAACGATCGAATCGAGAGATGGCATTCAGTTCGCCCTTCTCATTGAGAGAAAACAACCGAATGGTTTCATCACGAGCGGCATAGATGATCACATCATTAGAAGAATGAGTCAATTGAATTTCCACAGCAGCACAATCAATTTGAGCTTTGTGCTTGATAAAGCCATCCATTCCGAGAATAAGATCAATATCCGAGTCACCAAGAACAATTGGTTTAGCCAGAAATCTATAATCCCCATCTTGATACCGACATTCGAACCAACATGGTAGATCTCAAACGCTTCGCGGAGAAATAACTTGCATAGCTTGAGGTAATGCCTCAGATCAAAATTGTGCTTCATGCAAAAGGATATGACATGAAAGAATGCGATGCACCAAAGATCAAATAAGACTTTTGCAGAATATCATTAATCGAGAGATTACCCATTAACACATCTGAAGAATCCTCCGCTGAGCTGCATTCATCATATTGACCTTCGCAGAATTGGATTATGCTTGACCACTTTGCATTGCTGGAAGATTTCACAGGGAGGAGGCGGAAGGCGCCTTTGGTTGAAGCACTTGTTCAGATAGTGACCCTTCTGCTGACACTTGTTGCAAGTGACCTCAGAGAGCGGACGGTGGTAAGGAGCACTTGACCTTGGAGCTTGAGAATTAGACTTGTTCTGATAGCTTGGGTTGGGTGGGTGGGAAGATCCACGGCCACCTGAGTTCTTCTGGCGGGTAAGGCGGACGGAACGGAGGAGGGGGCAGGTAAAACTTCTGCTGCTTGGCTGCCACTTGAGAGGACGAGGAGGACTGAACTGCATCCCTGATTCTCTTCTTAGAAGCCTCGCATTTGAGTTGAGCCGCTTCTTGCTTGAGAGCCATGTTGTAGAAATCATCATACTTATCTGGCTCAAACAGCACAAGAGGTAATTGCAGATCTTCTCTCAGACCACCTCTGAACTGATAGATCATACTCTTCTCATCAGGTACGTCCTGCTTAGCAAAACGAGCGAGCTTCTGGAACTGGATATTGTATTGATAGACAGACATGGTGCCTTGCTTGAGATTGCGGAACTCCTCACGCTTGATCTCAACAACACTTTTCGGAATGTGATGAGCTCTGAAATCACGGCGGAACTCATCCCAGGTAATGACACGACCTCCTCTGGAATCTTTGTATTGCTGGTACCACTCAGCAGCTTGATCCTTGAGTTGAAACGATGCAAACTTGACAAAGTCCTCAGGTCTGACATTGCTACAGTCAAAGTGCTTGCAGATGTCCACTAACCAATCGTCAGCGTCTGTTGCCTCAACACAGAAACTGAAAGACTTCGGCTGATTAGCGAGGAACCGATCGAGAGTAGCAAAGTGTGGCTGATTGTTGCCTTGACCTTGATTGCCTTGATTGCCTTGATTGCCTTGCCCTCGAGTGCGTTCTTGCAAGAGCTGCAAAATCATCTCGAGCATTGGCATTGGTGGCTGCCATGATAGCTTGCCGAGCCTCGGAGGCGGAGGTGGAGGTGGAGGTGGAGGATTCGATGATCCCCATCATTGCGATCCGGATTGAGCACGTTGGCGGAGCCATCTGAAGAGGGTGACATCCGTTAGTCCTTTGATAGACAAATAGATAAGTAGAATCAACGGATAGAAAATTGCAACATATAGTCTTCACAATAAACATTCAACAAGAATGAGCGAATGAATTCAAAGTTAATCATCACACGTCCATTAAGGTGAGAAGCCACTTAGATAAAGATATGGAAACAACATCTGCCTTAGCAACAAATCGAATATCACAACTGAAAACAAAAGGTTGGCTTCTAGAATGAACGGAACAAACACATGATAGAGATTTACGCCCAAAGTGTTAGTGGTGGGGCCCACACGGACACGACGTATAGCGGACGTCACGAATGACTAACAAGGCGTCCCGAATCAGCATAGCCAAGGATTCTTTAAGGCGTCTCGCGACCATCAAATCGACCGTGAATGGGCGGACCACTAGACGTTGAACCCCAATCTCATATCATACATCCGTCGGAAAGAATATCACGTAAGCTACTAGAATTCCCACCTATAAACTCCCAAACTTTCTGGTTATGCAATCTGGTGTTGGGGATACAGGGACACAAAATATATCACCCAAACTAACAATACCTAGATCCAATGTATCCATCCGTCAACACATAACCAAGAAATCCTCGAAATCGTGTACCTCGACCTTGAAAAAACATCCGTTATGCAAGTCATGGCAATACTCCCTTTTCTCGCCACAATCTTTGGCTATCGGGGTTATCTCACCAACAACTGCACAAAAGAGATTTCGATGTCGGTAAAACTCAGGTATTCGAGCAACAACGATAAAATTGTGACGACAACACCTCGGAGCTCAACTCCCGGGACACCGCCACAACCCCTAAATGTCAGGAGGCACCAAGAACAATGTTCTCGTCACAAAACCATCGGAACGATTCCAAGATACCCACGTGATCCTAAAAAAAATTTTTAGTGAAAATTTGAGGAGAGAAGAGTCAAAACTCTACGTCAGGATACCTCACCAGAGCGACGAAGGGACTGGGAAGTAAAAAGAATCCTACTCTCCGATATATATAATCCTAAGACTCAAAACATTTTCCATTCTAGACTCAACAACCGCAGCAAACAATCAAGTAGGGGGCTCCTAAGTCGGGGAAGGCTCTGATTACCAACTTGAAACGCCCCCGATGCGGCTATATCTCCCACGTGTCGAGGCACGACTTAGAGGCATAACCGCATTGAAAGCAATGTCGCAAGTGAGGTAATCTTTACACAACCCATGTAATAAATAAGGGAAAGAGATACATAGTTGGCTTACAGTCGCCACTTCACACAGTACATAAATAAACATCCATCATTCAGAGTACACTCAAGGTCCGACTACGGAACCAAAATAAAAGAAGATACCCCAAATGCTACACAGATCCCCGAATCGTCCCAACTGGGCACCACTACTGATCATCTGGAAAAGACACATAGTAACGACCACGTTCCTCGTCGAACTCCCACTTGAGCTCGGTGGAAACACCTGCACTGGCATCGTCGGAACCTGCAACTGTTTTGGAAGTATCTGTGAGTCACGGGGACTCAGCAATCTCACACCCGCGAGATCAAGACTATTTAAGCTAATAGGAAGGACAGAGTAGTAAAATGGAGCTGCAGCAAGCGACTAGCATATATGGTGGCTACATCGCAAAAGAGAGCGAGAAGAGAAGCAAAGCACGGTCGTGAAACTAGTAGTGATCAAGAAGTGATCCTGAACTACTTACGTCAGACATAACTCCAACACCGTGTTCACTTCCCGGACTCCGCCGAGAAGAGACCATCACGGTTACACACGCGGTTGATGTGTATTTTATTTGAGGTCAACTTTGGGTTTTCTACAACCGACATTAACAAATTCCCATCTGCCTCATAACCATGGCACGGCTTTGAAAGATATTACCTGCAGGGTGTCCCAACTTAGCCCATTATAAGCTCTCACGGTCAACGAAGGATATTCCTTCTACCGGAAGAACCGATCAATCTCGGAATCCCGGACTACAAGACATTTCGACAGCAATAAAACAAGACCAGCAAAGCCACCCGGTTGTGCCGACAAATCCCGATAGGAGCTGCACATATCTCGTTCTCGTGGCACATCCGGATGAGACAGGCTACGAGTAAAACCAAGCCTCGAGTTTCCCGTGGTGGCCCATGCAGCGGCTCGGTTGGGCCAGCGCTCGAAGGAGCACTGGTCCGGGGGTTAAAATAAAGATGACCCTCGGGCTCGCAAAAACCGGGGAAAAGGCTTAGGTGGCAAATGGTAAAACCAAAGTTGGGCCTTCTTTGGGCGAGTCTTATTCAAAGCGAACTGTCAAGGGGTCCCATAAATCACCCAACCGTAAGGAACGCAAAATCAAGGAACATAACACCGGTATGACGGAAACTAGGGTGGCAAGAGTGGAACAAAACACCAGGCATAAGGCCGAGCCTTCCACCCTTTACCAAGTATATAGATGTATTAAAATATAGCAGATGTATATATATTGTGATATCCCCAACAAGTAAACATGTTCCAAAGAGGAACAACAACTCCATGTTCCAACAAGGAACAAACTTCAGCTTCACCTGCAACTAGCAACGCTATAAGAGGGCTGAGCAAAGCGGTAACATAGCCAATCAACGGTTTGCTAGGAAAAGGATGGTTAGGGGCTGACATGGCAATATGGGTGGCATGATATAGCAAGTGGTAGGCATCGCAGCATAGGCATAGCAAAAGAGCGAGCAACTAGCATAGCAAAGATAGAAGTGATTTCGAGGGTATGATCATCTTGCCTGCAATGTTCTCGAGTTGTCGAAAGCTTGATCCTCGGCGTTCTCAACAGGTTCCTCGTTCACGTACTCGTCTCCGACTCTATCCAAAGCAACAACACAAACAAAGGAACCACAATAAATCACGGTGCAATGCACAATCAACATGATGCAAGACATGACATGATATGCGGGATGCGATATGCAATGCGTATATGCGCTCCGGAAGGTAAATGATGAACCAGGCATCAACTTGGCAAACCAAGTATGCCACTTGAAAGATGAGATGATTTCGGTTGAAATCGATATAAAGATCACCGGAAGCGGATGCACGGTTTGGAAATGACAAGCAAAACAAGAATGGCGCAAATCTGCCATTAACAGCATGATGCCACTTAGCAAGCAACAATTTAATTAAGCTACTGCACCCAAACGTAACAACAAAGCACATGGCAGTGATCTACACATGATGCTCGACAAAAGATGAGCACTGAGCTACGGCTAGTTCACATCATAACAGGTTCAAACAAGCATGGCAAAAGTGCACAAAATAACAGGCTGGACATGTCAAAAACAGCATCAGGTTGCAATGTTCAGAGCATCAAAACTACATGCTACAGGAACTTAAAATAGCAAAACATGGCATGGCATGAATCTACTCAAAGTCTAGAACAAAAGTCCCTTACTGACCATAAGCCAAAAAGGACTAGAAAATATAGTAACACCCATGTCAATATTGAAAGTCTCGTTAATAGATTCAGCAACTTGACATGTCAAAAACTGATAACGAGATGGCATGTTTACAAGCTCAATTCACTCACTACAGAGCCTCAAATGATAAACTAAGCATGCATACATCAAGAAGACATGACATAGAAGACATACATGGCAAGAACACTAACATAGCATATATGGATCAACCACAACAAGCTTGGCAAAATTGAATAACACGTATACAATCTGCCAGGAAACATTTGATAGCAAAAGTAGAGCTCGATTGACTCAAGTTATGGCATCCCATAATTGCAAACAAAGGCATGGATGGATAGAGCAAGTCATGCTTTACAAAACACCCTTACTGAAATATCTCAAAATATGCATAGATCTCTCGGTATCATCAAGTTAACATGGCATCAAAATCAGCTAAAACAGGGCTGAAATCAGCAACATTAGGACACCTACTTTGCATGCTTGTGCTAGTCACCACATAGATCACAAAAATACATGGCATATACCCCTGGAAAGATGACATGGCATTTTACAAAACACATGTAGGACTCAAATTCATAGGGTGCACATATTAATCATGGCAAAAATAAAAAAAGTGCAAGTCCTGATAAAAATCAGAAACTATCAGCACATAGCACTCTTCCAACAGCATTTCGGGCATCAAGATGAGCTCAAATGAAAATGATGCAATGGAACGAAATGAACTACTCTTCGAGGCGAACATTTTGACATATTATACGCGCAAAATGGATCTACGGATGCGAAGATATAGCATGTTGAAAATTGCACAAAATAACAATGATCTAAGGACTTAGAAGAAAAATAATAGGAGGGGGGAGAAGTCAACGGCGGGATTCCCGAGGACGGATCGGGCTCCCGACCCGATCGGAACGCGGCGGCGGCGGATCCTGTGGGGCGGGGCTCGGCGAGGGAAGGTCGCCAATGGGTGGCCAGAGCGCCGGGCCGGGAGAGCCGGCCCGGGCGGCGAGGTGGCCGGGCGCTGGCGGAGCCGGGCGACCTCAGCGGGCGGCCGGAGGTCGGGCGAGGCGGTGGTGAGCTGCGCCGGGCCGGCGCGGAGGCGCCCGGCGGCGGCGGCGGCGGCGGCGGGCGGCGGGCGCTGGCCAAGGCGCGGCCGGGCCGGAGGGCCTGCCTGGGCCCATGGGCCGGCCAGCGCGAGGGGCGGCGGTGGGGCACGGAGCCACGTGGCGGTCGGCGGTTGGCCGGGCGGCGGCGGGCGGACGCGTCCGCTCGCCGGACGTGTCCGGCGCGCGAGGCAAAATTAGCTAGGGTTTCGGGGAGATGATCCGGATTTTCGGGGGAGGTGTTTAAATAGGCATAGAGGGAGCTAGGAGAGTCCAAATGAGGTGTAGTTTTCGCCCACACGATCGTGATCGAATGACGGAGAGCATGGAGGTGACTTAGATGGGTTATTGGGCTGTTTTGGAGGGTGTTGGGCTGCAACTTAAAAGAGGCCTTTGCGAGAGTGCGGTTAACCGTTGGAGTCCCAAACGAGCTCCAAATGACCAAACTTGACCGGTGGTCTACGGTGGTATACCAAGGCCACTAGACAAACCTCGGTCCATTTCGAGAAGGTTTAATACCCGCACACGGAAAAACGTAAAAGGACCGCCGGGGAGATAGGAGTGTCGGATTGCAAAACGGACAACGGGAAAAATGCTCGGAATCATGAGACGAACACGTATGCAAATGCGATGCACATGATGACATAATATAAAATGCATGACATGGACAAAAAGCAAAATGAAGAAAACCCAACCACGGAGGGAATATCATATATCGATGCCGAAAATGGCAAGAGTTGGAGTTACAAATATGGAAAGTTACTTCCGGGGTGTTACAATAACTTTAAAACTTTAAGCACATAGAGAGGAAACTTGATTTTATTGCAATTCCTACAAGCATATTTTCCTCCCTAATAATAATTTTCAGTAGCATCATGAATGAATTCAACAATATAACTATCACATAAAGCATTCCTTTCATGATGCATAAGCATAGAATTTTTATTACTCTCCACATAAGCAAATTTCTTCTCATGAATAATAGTGGGAGCAAACTCAACAAAATAACTATCATGTGATTGAAAATTAAGATCAAGATGACAAGTTTCATGGTTATCATTATTCTTTAAAGCATACGTGTCATCACAATGATCATTATGGATAGGAGGCATGCTTTCATCATAGTAAATTTGCTCATCAAAGCTTGGGGGACAAAAAATATCATCTTCATCAAACATAGCTTCCCCAAGCTTGTGCCTTTGAATATCATTAGAATCATGGACATTCAAAGAATCTGTACTAACAACACTGCAATCATGCTCATCATTAAAATATTTTATGCCAAGCCTTCTGTGTAATTCTTCTTCCAGTACTCGAGCACAATTTTCCTTCCCATCATTTTCACGAAAGATATTAAAAAGATGAAGCGTATGAGACAAACTCAATTCCATTTTTTTGTAATTTTCTTTTATAAACTAAATTGGTGATAAAACAATAAACAAAAAGATTCAATTGCAAGATCTAAAGATATACCTTCAAGCACTCACCTCCCCGGCAACGGAGCCAGAAAAGAGCTTGATGTCTACTACACAACCTTCTTCTTGTAGACGTTGTTGGGCCTCCAAGTGCAGAGGTTTGTAGGACAGTAGAAAATTTCCCTCAAGTGGATGACCTAAGGTTTATCAATCTGTGGGATGCGTAGGATGAAGATTGTCTCTCTCAAGCAACCCTGCAACCAAATAACAAAGAGTCTCTTGTGTCCCCAACACACCCAATACAATGGTAAATTGTATAGGTGCACTAGTTCGGCGAAGAGATGGTGATACAAGTGCAATATGGATGATAGATATGAGTATTTGTAATCTGAAAATATAAAAACAACAAGGTAACAAGTCATAAAAGTGAGCGTAAACGGTATTGCAATGGTAGGAAACAAGGCCTAGTGTTCATACTTTCACTAGTGCAAGTTCTCTCAACAATAATAACATAATTGGATCATATAACTATCCCTCAACATGCAACAAAGAGTCAGTCCAAAGTCACTAATAGTGGAGAACAAACGAAGAGATTATGGTAGGGTACGAAACCACCTCAAAGTTATTCTTTCCAATCAATCCATTGGGCTATTCCTATAAGTGTCACAAACAGCCCTAGAGTTCGTACTAGAATAACACCTTAAGACACAAATCAACCAAAACCCTAATGTCACCTCAAGTATCCGTGGGTATGATTATACGATATGCATCACACAATCTCAGATTCATCTATTCAAACCAACACAAAGTACTTCAAAGAGTGCCTAAAAGTTTCTACTGGAGAATCAAGACGAAAACGTGTGCCAACCCCTATGCATAGGTTCATGGGCGGAACTGCAAGTTGATCACCAAAACATACATCAAGTGAATCACGTGATATCCCATTGTCACCACAGATACGCACGGAAAGACATACATCAAGTGTTCTCAAATCATTAAAGACTTAATCCGATAAGATTACTTCAAAGGGAAAACTCAATCCATTACAAGAGAGTAGAGGGGGAGAAGCAACATAAGATCCAACTATAATAGCAAAGCTCGCGATACATCAAGATCGTGCCAAATCAAGAACACGAGAGAGAGAGAGAGAGAGAGAGAGAGAGAGAGAGATCAAACACATAGCTACTGGTACATACCCTCAGCCCCAAGGGTGAACTACTCCCTCCTCGTCATGGAGATCGCGGGATGATGAAGATGGCCACGGTGAGGTTCCCCCCCTCGGCAGGTCTTGGAACAGGTCCCGATTGGTTTTGGTGGCTAGAGAGGCTTGCGGGCGGAACTCCCGATCTATTCTATTCCCCAAAGTTTTTAGGGTATATGGAGATATATAGGCGGAAGAAATCGTCGGGGAGCCACGAGGGGCCCACGAGGTGGAGGGCGCACCACAGGGGGTGGGCGCGCCCCGCCTCGTGCCTCCTCGTTGCTTTCTGGCGTGCACTCCAAGTCTCCGGGTTGCTTTCCTTCCAAAAATAACTTCTCCGAAGGTTTCATTCCGTTTCGACTCTGCTTGATATTCCTTTTCTTGAAACACTAAAACAAGGAAAAAACAGAATCGCACTTTGGGCTCGGGTCAATAGGTTAGTCCCAAAAATAATATGAAAGTGTTTAATACAGCCCATAAACATCCAAAACAGATAATATAATAGCATGGAACAATCAAAATTATAGATACGTTGGAGACGTATCACATACATCCGAGCTGCTCGAGATGGGCTTAGAAGAGCCATGAAGCAATATCTGACAGATGTGCAGGTAAGTTTTCTTTGTCAAGAAAAGATAACCATATGCCCGTAGCCTGCGAGACTGAAAGTAGTTGGCACAACTGATTTAAGGATCGTTGTACGACCAGGTCCTTACAGAGAAGAATTGCTTGTTAGCCCAGGAGCTGGAGCAGTGCGGGGCGCAGCTAAATGCTGCTACTGCCGAACTGGAAAACGTCAAGAAGTCGTCTTCTGGTAATGTTCCCCTCCATCGAGGAACAATAGTTATGTACCAACTGTGTTAATTCTGCTGCTGATCGATTAATAGGGTCGTCTGATCAACTTGAAGAGAAGTTGAAGATCGCCCAAGAGGGAGAAAAAGAGGCGAAAAGGCAACACGCCGCGGGCGAGCGTGTGCTGACCCGCGTCAGAAACGAGAAAAACAAGCTACAGGATTCCAACACTACATTGGGTGAAGAATTGAAAGATGTTCGAGCCCAGCTAGCCGATTCCGTGAAGGAGAACAAGAAGCCGCGGGGCGGCATATTCAGTATGTGTCCGAACTATTTTTAAAGTAGTTCAGAGATAAAAGGGACTGATATAGTCATGTTTGCAGATATATTGACAGGCCGTCCTGAAGAGGAGGTGTCCGGATCATCGAGTGATCTGCTGCAACGACTGTCGCAAGTGCACGAGCATGCCCGGCTGGCCATGCGGAGCGTTGCCAAGGCCTTATGGCCATATGCCTCCCCTCCAGGAAGTATGGAGGAGCTTGTAGAGCTGTTCAAGGGAGCGCGGAAGTGTATCCGACTATGGAAGATATCGGCCTGCCGAGAGGGCGCGCGAGAGGCCTAGTCCATGGTGAAAACACGATATACCAAGATGGATCCAAATCACATGGCCTGGGTTGGACCGTTAGGGTCAAATGGGGAAGAAATTCCCATTAGTTTAGTATATGACCAAGTAGAGGTGGCCACCAAATATTCTCAACAGGATTGTAAGTTAGACTGCTTGTTGGAAGGTGTAGAGGAGGAGGTGTTCATGTCCAAGTGACTGTGTACTTTCCTCATTATGTGGAACTCTAGCTGAATTGTATATCATTTGTCATGGCAGACCTTTTTGCTTCAACCTCCGGACCCGAAGGTGCGGAGTGTTTTCGAATACCGTCACGGCCGAATAGGCCGGGGTATGCCTGGAAAACTAGGCGTAGGGGTAATAGTTGCTTGAATAGACAAGTTGTATCCGGCTAGCTATGTTATATTACATTGATATCATAAGAAACATCTTCCAGAGAGAATAGTTCCGTTAAGGGTTCCTTTCCCTGGGTGTGCATGCATTTAATGTACATGTCCGAAGTGTGGTGTGAGCACCACAGTTTGTATAACTTCTGGGGGTGCACAATGGAGTGAGTTTAAAAAACGTCTTTAATTCACCGACCGAATATTCCCTTAAGAACGCTAGCTTTCGGCTTCAACCAGTCTGAGGTACACATCCGGATGACCCGGCAGTAACAATCGTAGAGGTGCTCCCTTTATGCCCTATCTGAACTAACGGGAACGTAGGGCATAAGCATAGGAGCCAGACAACCCAGCTTGGCCAAAACTTAAGTCATATCTATGCATATAGTGGCAAAGAAAAGGTACATATGGAAAAACTCATATGTGAGGAGCTTGATGCTCAAGGAATGACAAGAACTTCTGGCCAAGAAGCCCCCAGGTACAAGTGACGTACATATTTAAAGATGTATGCGTCAATGGTGTGCGGTCTAGCCGTACTAAAGCTTTAAAGCGAGAAAGAAGAAAGTAATCGTAAAAGAGAGAAAAAATAATGGAAACTACAGGGGAGGAGGAGACGAACAAGGGGTTTGGCACTAGACATAGAATCTTCCGAGTCTGGCCGCGTTCCAGGGGTTCGGCTCGAGGCGATTGTCTGATGCATCGCGAAGACGGTACGCTCCTCCGGTGAGAACTTCGTCAATTATGAAGGGACCCTCCCATTTGGGCTTGAGTTTGTCCTTTTTCTTCTCCGGCAAGCGTAGAACGAGTTCGCCAACATTGTAAGTCTTGGCCCGTACTTCTCTGCTTTGATATCTTCGAGCCTGCTGTTGGTAAAATGCTGAATGGGCTTTTGCGACATCGTGTTCCTCCTCCAGGGTATCTAGGCTGTCCTGCCGATCAAGCTCAGCTTCTCTCTCTTCGTACATATGCACTCGAGGTGAGTCGTGAATAATATCGCAGGGCAATACGACCTCTGCGCCATACACCATGAAGAAAGGTGTGTATCCGGTTGTACGGTTGGGCGTGGTCCGCAGCCCCCAGAGTACGGAGTCGAGCTCCTCAACCCAGTGCTTGTCTGATTCTTTCAAAGACCGCACTAGTCTGGGCTTGATGCCGCTCATAATAAGACCGTTGGCCCGTTCGACTTGACCGTTGGTTTGTGGGTGGTAGACGGAGGCGTAATCGAGTTTAATACCCAGATTAGTACACCAGGTTTTTACCTCGTGGGCTGTGAAATTAGAGCCATTGTCAGTGATCATGCTGTGTGGGACACCATAACGGTGCACAACACCGGATATGAAGTCTATCACCGGGCCGGACTCAGCCGTTTTGACCGGTTTAGCCTCTATCCACTTAGTGAATTTGTCCACCATAACCAGCAGATATTTTTTCTTATGGCCTCCCCCTTTAAGGGGTCCAACCATATCCAGTCCCCAGACCGCGAAAGGCCAAGTGATGGGGATAGTCTGTAAGGTAGTTGGGGGCATGTGGCTTTGGTTGGCGAAGAGTTGGCATTCGACGCAGCGTTCGACGAGGTCATGTGAGTCTGCTCGGGCTATCAGCCAATAAAACCCAGTATGGAAGGCCTTGCTAACAAGAGCCCGAACTGCGGCGTGGTGTCCACCGAGACCGGCGTGAATTTCCGCTAGAAGCTGCCGCCCCTCTTCTTCGGAGATACATCTTTGAAGTACTCCAGTGGTACTTTTCTTGTAGAGCTCTCAGTCATGAACCTTGTAGGCTTTCGAGCGCCGGACAATGCGACAAGCCTCATTATGGTCTTCGGGGAGCTCCTTCCTATTAATGTAGGCCAAGAAAGGTTCGGTCCATGGAGCAATTACTGCCATAATGATGGCCGACGGTGTTACTTCAGTGGCTGAGCCCCCGATACTATCGGTGTGTTCGGGATTTGGAGTTGTATTCGGATCTAGACTATTGTTTCCACCCTCCCCTTGCCACACCACAGATGGCTTGAAAAGCCTTTCCAGGAAGATTTTGGGTGGGACGGGGTCGCACTTAGCGCTGATGCGAGCAAGGACGTCCGCCGCTTGGTTACTTTCTCGGGCGACGTGATGAAATTCAAGCCACTCGAACTGAGTCGACATTTTTAATACGGCATAACGATAAGATGCCGTCTTTGGATCTTTGGCATCAAAGTCGATGTTTATTTGAGATATGGCGAGGTTCAAGTCCCCGCGCGCCTCCAGGCGTTGTATGCCCATGGATACGGCCATCCGAAGACCATGCAGTAGGGCCTCGTATTCGGCTGCGTTGTAAGAGTCTGTGTATAATATCTGGAGTACATACTGGACGACGTCTCCAGTGGGGGATGTTAACACGATTCCCAGCCCTGCCAACATTTTGGATCCGTCAAAATACATAACCCAATTAGAATATGCGCCATACTCTTTAGGGAGTTTGGCCTCTGTCCATTCGGAGATGAAGTCGGCCAGTACTTGGGACTTGATGGCTCGTCGTGGCTTGTATGTTATGTCGAATGGAAGTAGCTCTGTGACCCATTTGGCGATCCGTCCCGTGGCATCGCGGTTGTTTATTATGTCATTGAGTGGGACCTCAGAAGCCACCGTGATTGAGCACTCCTGGAAGTAGTGTCGTAGCTTGCGGGATGCCATGAAGACCGTGTATGCTATCTTTTGGTAGTGGGGGTACCGGGATTTGCACGGTGTGAGGATAGTTGATACGTAGTGTACTGGTTTTTGGAGCGGAAATTTGTGTCCGTCCTGTTCTCGTTCGACGACGAGCACGGCACTCACCACCTGATGTGTTGCGATATGTATAACAACATGGGCTCGCCAGTGTTTGGTGCGGCCAGGATTGGGTTTCTCACTAGGAGGGCCTTTATTTCCTCCAGTCCGGCAGTCGCCGCGTCTGTCCATTCGAAGTTATCAGTGCGCCGTAAGAGGCGATAGAGTGGTAGTGCCTTTTCTCCTAGTCTGGAGATAAAGCGGCTTAGCGCTGCCATGCATCCAGCTAGTTTTGGACATGTTTGAGGTCTGTTGGTGTAGCCAACTGTGACAGAGCTCAGATTTTAGCTGGATTTGCTTCGATCCTCTATTGGAAACAATGAAGCCCAACAGTTTTCTAGCGGGGACGCCAAAGACACACTTTTCTGGGTTGAGCTTAATGTCATATGCCTGGAGGTTGTCGAATGTAAGATGTAAGTCGTCTATTAGTGTTTCGACGTGCCTAGTTTTGATGACGACGTCATCGACGTAAGCTTCTACCATTTTGCCGATTTGTTTCTCCAGGCATGTTTGAATCATGCGTTGGTATGTGGCGCCGGCGTTCTTGAGCCCAAAGGGCATGGTGTTGAAGCAGAATGGCCCATATGGGGTGATGAATGCTGTTGCGGCTTGTCGGACCCCTTCATTTTGATTTGTTGGTATCCGGAATATGCATCGGGGAAACACAGTGAGTCGTGTCCTGCGGTGGCATCGATGATTTGATCAATGCAGGGGAGGGGGAAGGGATCCTTAGGGCAAGCCTTGTTGAGGTCTTTGAAATCGACACACAGGCGTCAGGAATTGTCCTTCTTTGGTACCATCACCAGGTTTGCCAGCCAGTCCGGATGTTTGATTTCTCTAATGAATCCGGCCTCGATGAGTTTGGCCAGCTCCTCCCCCATGGCTTGTCGCTTGGGTTCGGAAAAGCGCCACAGTGTTTGCTTAACCGGTTTAAATCCCTTTAATATATTGAGGCTATGTTCGGCCAGCTCGCGCGGGATCCCTGGCATATCTGAAGGGTGCCAGGCGAATATGTCCCAGTTTTCGCGCAGGAATTCTCGTAGTGCGGTGTCAACTGTTGGGTTCAGTTGAGCTCCGATAGATGCTGTCTTCTTGGGGTCCGTTGGGTGGACCTGGAATTTGACTATTTCTTCTGCTGGTTTGAAGGAGGTGGATTTAGGGTGTTTGTCGAGGATCACGTCGTCCCTGTCCATCGTGGAGCGTAATGCGGTTAATTCTTCGGCCGCGAGGCCTTCGGATAGCGCCTCTAGGGCCAGGGATGCGGTTTTGTTTTCACCGCGGAGTGCTATGTCCTGATCACTGACGAGAGTGATTATACCGTTTGGTCCGAGCATTTTGAGCTTCATATACCCGTAATGGGGTATGGCCTGGAAGCGTGTAAAAGCATCCCGCCCCAACAGGGCATGATATCCGCTGCTGAAAGGGGCCACTTGGAAAGTTATTTCTTTGGACCGATATTTCTCCGGCGTGCCGAATACTACGTCAAGTGTGATTTTGCCCGTGCACTGCGCCCCCCGGTCGGGAATAATTCCTCGGAAGGTTGTGTTACTTTGCTTGATGCGGCTCCTGCCTATTTCCATTTTATGGAGTGTGTCCTCATAAATGAGGTTTAGTCTGCTGCCGCCATCCATGAGGACCTTGGTAAGTTGAAACCCATCCACGATGGGACTAAGGACTAACGCGGCTGGCGCTCGTACTGTTCTGTACTTTGGTTCGTCACTGGCGTTGAATGTTGTAGTCGTGTCGTTCCACGCGTTTATTACAGCGATTTGGCACACTTCGGCGAGCTCGCGAAGTGCCCTTTTGTGCTTGTTGTTTGAAGCGAATGTCTCGAAGATCGTCAATAATCTTGGGTAGCCGTCTTCTGGGGGATGCCGTTCTGGGTCGTCCTTGATAAGGATGTCCTTGCCGCTCTTGGCTACCTGTCGTAGTATCCAACATGCTCTAAGGCTGTGGGTTGCCACGGTATCTGGTGTTGTATGTATTTTGCATGGGCTATCGAGCCACCCCTCCAGAACGGTGCCGTGCCGCATAGCGGTTTTGTGTTTCTTGACTGTTGGACTGGGCGTGCCACGAAGGTGCGCCCTTTTTGCCTGTAGGGGGAGTTGAGTTGGGACTGATAGTTCCCAGCGAGCTGCCTGAGTTTTCTAGGCGCTCTCCGTCGTGTTGTACTTTTGTTCTATGGTTGCTAAGTCAGCGAATTTCAGTATGCGGCGGCGATTGATGGCATTGAGGATTCCTTCGTCCGCGCAATTGTTGCAGAACGCTGATATTGCGTCCTCGTCACGACAATCTTTTACCTTGTCCTTGACAAGGAGGAATCTGGCCCAGAAGTGGTGGACCATTTCCTGACTGCTGTTTTATGCTCATGAGAGCGTCTATGTCCGGGTGGGTGGGTGGGATTAAATCCTAACCCCGACCTGACCGATTATCTGGAGTCTGACGACCTTCCGGGCTTAATAGTCCGGGTTCTGGAATATCTTCTGGTTGTTTAGGACCGCCGTCCGATGCTATGTTTGGAGGGCTGGTCGCATCCTTTCGCAGAGTATCCGGCTCTTCCTGAACGGTGATCCGAACATAGTCCATCTTCGATATAGAAGAAGACTCGCCGTCCTGCTCCACGACTACCGCAATCCGGTGGGTGACCGGTGCACTACTAGGAAAAGGGCTATAGATGATATGGCCACTAATGGCTCACCAGACATGTGGTGCGCCATTAGTATATACTAATGGCACACCATTAGTGCCCAAATACTAATGGCGCACCACATCCACGGTGCGCCATTAGTAACAATTTTTTTTCAAAACTAGTAATGGCGCACCAGTGAATAGTGCGCCATTACTAGTTTAACTAGTAATGGCGCACCACATCCACGGTGCGCCACTAGTAATTTTTTTCAATTTTTTTTTAAAAACTAGTAATGGCGCACCAGTGGATAGTGCGCCATTACTAGTTAAACTAGTAATGGCGCACCACATCCACGGTGCGCCACTAGTAACTTTTTTTCAAAACTAGCAATGGCGCACCGTGTGTGTGGTGCGCCATTACTAGTTGAATTAGTAATGGCGCACCACTCCCACGGTGCGCCATTACTAATTTGGCCCAAAAATTCCACCGAATGCACCCCCCCGACCGTCTTTTCAGTTTAAAAAAATAAAAGAAAATGATGGAAATGTCAAAAAATAAAAGGAAATAAGTTTCCCATGTGATATGTGGTCTACTTGTTGGGAAAATTTACAAATACGAATTTCGACTTTATTTCCAAAATCTCTCTGGAATTTGTAAAATGGGCATAACTTTTGCATACGAACACGGATTAAAAAGTTTTTTATATGAAAAAACATCTACTCAAAAAGTTACATCCGAATTTAACGGGGGGATCCTCGTTAAACATTTTCAAAATCCCCAAAAACCTAACAGAAAAAAATTTACGGGGCTTTTAAGATCTAGAGGGAAAAAATGGAAAAAAAAGTTTCAAACTTACTAGTGGCGCACCGTTTGCTAGGTGCGCCACTAGTAACAGAAAAAAAATTGGTTTCGAAAAGAAAATTCGATTTTTTTAAAAATATGATACGTAATATGACCGAGAAGTTTGAAATATATTTTCAAAATTTCATCATACTCATGAACATGAACAAAGTCCTAGACATCAAGAAGGTTTAATATGATTGATATGATAGATATATCAACAAGTGCCTGTGAAGTGAGCTGGTGTTGGGGTTGGATAGAACTGCGAAGTTAAGCGTGCTCAGGCTGGAGTAGTGTAAGGATGGGTGACCTTCTGGGAAGTTTGACCACAGACTGCGATTTGACTTGAGATTAAGCATATTGACCCGAGATTAAGCCATAGTGACCTGAGATTAAGAAAAAAATGAAAAAAAAAATTGAAAAAAATTGTTACTAATGGCGCACTTCTATGTGCGCCACTAGCAGCCCTTTTTCTAGTAGTGGTGGGGCCTTGATTTCTCCTTGATCGGTTTTAGGACCGATCAGATCGTAGTCTGTGGCGATTCCCAAAGCGGCGATGCGATCTAGGAGTTCGTTCAAAGACGAAAGCTCTGTCGGATCCATATGCTTGGAGTGCTCGGAGTTGATGCGAAGGGGGTTTTCAATGGCCCGAGAGGTCATCGTCGGCTCAACGGCCGAACGGGCGATCATAGTAAAGTTGCCCAGCCGGAGGGTTTGGCCTGGGGCCAGAGCTCCCCCGGAGGTGATGTTGTCATTAAGGACAAGGCGAGCCATCAAGCCTTTCGTTGACGGCACAGCGGAACTCTCAATGAAAGCACGAATGTCGGTGTCAAAACCGGCGGATCTCGGGTCGGGGGTCCCGAACTGTGCGTCTAGGATCGATGGTGACAGGAGACGGGGGACACGATGTTTACCCAGGTTCGGGCCCTCTCTATGGAGGTAATACCCTACTTCCTACTTGATTGATCTTGATGAATATGATTATTACAAGAGTTGATCTACCGCGAGATCGTAATGGCTAAACCCTAGAAGTCTAGCCTGTATGACTATGGTAATGAATATATCCTTTCCGGACTAGCCCTTCAGGTTTATATAGACACCCGGGGGGGATTGCTACATCTTGAGCACTGCGTTGGTTTTCCCTTGAAGAGGAAAGGGTGATGCAGCAAAGTAGCGTAAGTATTTCCTTCAGTTTTTGAGAACCAAGGTATCAATCCAGTAGGAGGCTACGCGCTAGTCCCTCGCACCTACACAAACAAATAAATCCTTGCAACCAACGCGATAAGGGGTTGTCAATCCCTACACGGTCACTTACGGGAGTGAGATCTGATAGATATGATAAGATAATATTTTTGGTATTTTTATGATAAAGATGCAAAGTAAAATAAAAGCAACGGAAATAACTAAGTGTTGGAAGATTAATATGATGAAGATAGACGCGGGGGCCATAGATTTCACTAGTGTATTCTCTCAAGAGCATAAGTACTTTACGGTAGGTGAACAAATTACTGTTGAGAATTGACAGAATTGAGCATAGTTATGAGAATATCTAGGTATGATCATGTATATAGGCATCACGTCCGAGACAAGTAGACCGACTCCTACCTGCATCTACTACTATTAGTCCACACATCGACCGCTATCCAGCATTCATCTAGAGTATTAAGTTCATAAAAACAGAGTAACGCTTTAAGCAAGATGACATGATGTAGAAGGATAAATTCATGCAATATGATAAAAACCCCATCTTATTGTCCTCGATGGCAACAATACAATATGTGCCTTGCTGCCCCTACTGTCACTAGGAAAGGACACCGCAAGATTGAACCCAAAGCTAAGCACTTCTCCCATTGCAAGAAAGATCAATCTAGTAGGCCAAACCAAACTGATAATTTGAAGAGACTTGCAAAGATAACCAATCATACATAAAAGAATTCAGAAGATTCAAATATTGTTTATAGATAAACTTGATCATAAACCCACAATTCATCGGTCTCAACAAACACACCGGAAAAGAAGATTACATCGAATAGATCTCTACAAGAGAGGGGGAGAACATTGTATTGAGATCCAAAAAGAGAGAAGAAGCCATCTAGCTAATAACTATGGACCCGAACATCTGAGGTAAACTACTCACACTTCATCAGAGAGGCTATGGTGTTGATGTAGAAGTCCTCCGTGATCGATGCCCCTTCCGGCGGAGATCCGGAACATGCCCCAACATGAGATCTCGTGGGTACAGAAGGTTGCGGCGGTGGAATTAGGTTTTTGGCTCCGTATCTGATCGTTTGGGGGTACGTAGGTATATATAGGAGGAAGGAGTACGTCGGTGGAGCAAAGTGGGGCCCACGAGGGTGGAGGGCGCGCCTGGTGGGGGGTAGGCGCGCCCCTACCTCGTGGCTTCCTGGTAGCTTTCTTGATGTAGGGTCCAAGTCTCCTGGATCATGTTCGTTCTGAAAATCACGTTCCCGAAGGTTTCATTCCGTTTGGACTCCGTTTGATATTCTTTTTGTGCGAAAATCTGAAATAGGCAAAAAACAGCAATTCTGGGCTGGGCCTCTGGTTAATAGGTTAGTCCCAAAAATAATATAAAAGTGAATAATAAAGCCCAATAATGTCCAAAACAGAAGATAATATAGCATGGAGCAATCAAAAATTATAGATATGTTGGAGACGTATCAAGCATCCCCAAGCTTAATTACTACTCGTCCTCGAGTAGGTAAATGATAAAAACAGAATTTTTGATGTGGAATGCTACTTGGCATAATTTCAATGTAATTTTTCTTAATTGTGGTATGAATATTTAGATCCGAAAGATTCAAGACCAAAGTTTAATATTGACATAAAAATAATAATACTTCAAGCATACTAATTAAGCAATTATGTCTTCTCAAAATAACATGGCCAAAGAAAGTTATCCCTACAAAATCATATAGTCTGGCTATGCTCTATCTTCATCACACAAAATATTTAAATCATGCACAACCTCGATGACAAGCCAAGCAATTGTTTCATACTTTTGACGTTCTCAAACTTTTTCAATCTTCACGCAATACATGAGAGTGAGCCATGGACATAACACTATATGTGGAATAGAATGGTGGTTGTGGAGAAGATAGTCTCACATCAACTAGGCGTATCAACGGGCTATGGAGATGCCCTTTAATATATATCAATGTGAGTGAGTAGGGATTGCCATGCAACGGATGCACTAGAGCTATAAGTATATGAAAGCTCAACAAAAGAAACTAAGTGGGTGTGCATCCAACTCGCTTGCTCACGAAGACCTAGGGAATTTTGAGGAAGCCCATCATTGGAATATACAAGCCAAGTTCTATAATGAAAAATTCCCACTAGTATATGAAAGTGATATCATAGGAGACTCTCTATCATGAAGATCATGGTGCTACTTTGAAGCACAAGTGTGGTAAAAGGATAGTAACATTGTCCCTTCTCTCTTTTTCTCTCATTCAATTTTTTTTCTTTGGGCCTTTTTTCTCTCCTTTTTTTATGGCCTCTGTTTTTTCGTCCGGAGTCTCATCCCGACTTGTGGGGGAATCATAGTCTCCATCATCCTTTCCTCACTTGGGACAATGCTCTAAAAGTGATGATCATTACACTTTTATTTACTTACAACTCAAAAATTACAACTCAATACTTAGAACAAAATATGACTCTATGTGAATGCCTCCGGCGGTGTACCGGGATATGCAATGAATCAAGAGTGACATGTATGAAAGAATTATGAACGGTGGCTTTGCCACGAATACAATGTCAACTACATGATCATGCGAAGCAATATGACAATGATGGAGCGTGTCATAGTAAACGGAATGGTGGTAAGTTGCATGGCAATATATCTCGGAATGGCTATGGAAATGCCATAATAGGTAGGTATGATGGCTGTTTTGAGGAAGGTATATGGTGGGTGTATGATACCGGCGAAAAGTGCGCGGTATTAGAGAGGCTAGCAATGGTGGAAGGAGGAAAAGTGCGTATAATCCATGGACTCAACATTAGTCATAAAGAACTCATATACTTATTGCAAAAATCTACAAGTTATCAAAACAAAGTATTACACGCATGCTCCTAGGGGGATATATTGGTAGGAAAAGACCATCGCTCGTCCCCGACCGCCACTCATAATGAAGACAATCAATAAATAAATCATGCTATGACTTCATCACATAACGGTTCACCATACGTGCATGCTACGGGAATCACAAACTTTAACACAAGTATTTCTCAAATTCAAAACTATTCAACTAGCATGACTCTACTATCACCATCTTCATATCTCAAAACAATCATCAAGCATCAAACTTCTCTTAGTATTCAACACACTCATAAGAAAGTTTTTACTAATCTTGAATACCAAGCATATTAGGATTATTTAAGCAAATTACCATGCTATTTAAGACTCTCAAAATAATCTAAGTGAAGCATGAGAGATCAATAGTTTCTATAAAAAAAATCCACCACCGTGCTCTAAAAGATATAAGTGAAGTGCTAGAGCAAAAACTATATAACTCAAAAGATATGAGTGAAGCGCATAGAGTATTCTAATAATTTCCGAATCATTTGTGTCTCTCTCAAAAGGTGTGTACAGAAAGGATGACTGTGGTAAACTAAAAAGCAATGACTCAAATCATACAAGACGCTCCAAGCAAAACACATATCATGTGGTGAATAAAAATATAGCTCCAAGTAAAGTTACCGATGGAAGTAGACGAAAGAGGTGATGCCTTCCGGGGCATCCCCAAGCTTTGGCTTTTAGGTGTCCTTAGAGTATCTCGGGGGTGCCATGGGCATCCCCAAACTTAGGCTCTTGCCACTCCTTGTTCCATAATCCATCAAATCTTTCACCCAAAACTTGAAAACTTCACAACACAAAACTTAACAGAAAATCTCGTGAGCTCCGTTAGCGAAAGAAAACAAAAGACCACTTCAAGGTACTGTAATGAACTCATTCTTTATTTATGTCGGTGTTAAACCTACTGTATTCCAACTTCTCTTTGGTTTATAAACTATTTTACTAGCCATAGATTCATCAAAATAAGCAAACAACACACGAAAAACAGAATCTGTCAAAAGCAGAACAGTCTGTAGTAATCTGTAACTAACGCAAACTTCTGGAACTCCAAAAAATCAGCCAAAATAGGACGACCTAGACAATTTGTTGTTGATCATAAGCTATTATAATCAGTATTTTATCACGTTCTGGTGATTTTTAACAATTATTTTCGTGAACAGAAAGTTTCTGGAATTTTCTGCAAGATCAAATAACTATCATCCAAGAAGATCCTATAGGTTTAACTTGGCACAGACACTAACTAAAACATAAAAACACATCTAACCAGAGGCTAGATCTAATATTTATTCCTAAACATAAGCAAAAAAGCAAAAAACTAAAAATAAAATTGGGTTATCTCCCAATAAGCGCTATCGTTTAACGCCCCTAGCTAGGCATAAAAGCAAGGATAGATCTAGGTATTGCCATCTTTGGTAGGCAATCCATAAGTGGCTCTCATAATAGATTCATATGGTAATTTAACTTTGTTTCTAGGAAAGTGTTCCATGCCTTTCTTTAATGGAATCTTGAATCTAATATTCCCTTCCTTCATATCAATAATTGCACCGATCGTTCTAAGGAAAGTTCTACCAAGAATAATAGGACATGAAGGATTGCAATCTATGTCAAGAATGATAAAATCTACGGGCACATAGTTCCTATTTGCAACAATAAGAACATCATTAATTCTTCCAATAGGTTTCTTAATAGTGGAATCCGCAAGGTGCAAGTTTAAAGAGCAATCATCAAAATCACGGAAACCTAAATCACACAAAGTTTTTGGAATCGTGGAAACACTAGCACCCAAATCACACAAAGCATAGCATTCATGATCTTTAATCTTAATTTTAATAGTAGGTTCCCACTCATTATAAAGTTTTCTAGGGATAGAAACTTCCAACTCAAGCTTTTCTTCATAAGATTGCATCAAAGCATCAACGATATGTTTGGTAAAAGCTTTATTTTGACTATAAGCACGAGGAGAATTTAGCACGGATTGCAACAAGGAAATACAATCTATCAAAGAGCAATTATCATAATTAAATTACTTGAAATCCAAAATAGTGGATTTATTAACATCTAATGTTTTGATTTCTTCAGTCCCACTTTTATCAATTTTAGAATCAAGATCTAAAAACTCCAAATTTTTGGAACGCCTTCTAGGTAAAGGTGGATCATATTCAGTCCCATCATTATCAAGATTCATGTTGCAAAACAAAGATTTAATAGGGGACACATCAATAACTTTTAGATCTTCATCTTTATTTTCAAAGTTCTTAGAAGAACACGCTTTCATAAAAGCAATCTTTCTTAGCACGCATCCTAGCGGTTCTTTCTTTGCACTCATCAATGGAAATTCTCATGGCTTTGAGAGACTCATTGATAAAATGCTTAAGAGGAATAGATCTAAGTTTTAAAGAATCAACATCCAGAGAAATTCTATCAACGTTCCTAGCCAATTCGTCAACTTTAAGCAATTTCTCTTCAAGCAAAGCATTGAAATTCTTTTGCGAATTCATAAACTCTTTAAAACTAGTCTCAAATTCAGAGGACATATTATTAAAATTTCCATAAGAATTATTGTAGGAATTACCATAATTATTAGAGGAATTGCTAGGATAAGGCCTAGGATTAAAGTTTCCACTATACGCGTTGTTACCAAAATTATTCCTACCAACAAAATTCACATCCATAGATTCATTATTATTCTCAATCAAAGTAGACAAAGGCATATCATTAGGATCAGAAGAAACACTCTTAGTAGCAAATAATTTCATAAGTTCATCCATCTTTCCACTCAAAACATTAATTTCTTCTATCGCATGCACTTTTTATTAGTAGATCTTTCAAAGGTGCCATTGAGAATAATTAACCATAATATTATCTAGGAGTTTAGTAGCTTCTCCTAAAGTTATTTCCATAAAAGTGCCTCCCGCGGCCGAATCTAAAAGATTTATAGAAGCAAAATTCAACCCGGCATAATTTTTTTTGTATAATCATCCACAAATTCAAACCATGAGTAGGGCAATTACGTATCATTAATTTCATCCTCTCCCAAGCTTGTGCAACATGTTCATGATCAAGTTGCTTAAAATTCATAATGTCGTTTCTAAGAGAGATGATCTTAGCGGGAGGAAAATACTTAGAGATAAAAGCATCTTTGCACTTATTCCAAGAATCAATACTATTTTTAGGCAAAGACGAAAACCAAGCTTTAGCACGATCTCTAAGCGAAAAAGGAAATAGCTTCAATTTAATAATATCATTGTTCACATCTTTATTCTTTTGCATATCACACAAATCAACGAAGCTATTTAGATGAGTAACGACATCTTCACTAGGAAGGTCAGCGTATTGATCTTTCATGACAAGATTCAACAAAGCAGCATTGATTTCACAAGATTCAATATCGGTAAGAGGAGAAATCGGAGTGCTAAGGAAATCATTATTGTTGGTATTGGTAAAGTCACATAATTTGGTATTATCTTGAGCCATCGTGACAAACAAGCAATCCAACACACGCGCAAACAAAAAGCAAGCGAAAAAGAGGCGAACGAAAAAGAGGGCGAATAAAATGGCAAGGGTGAAGTGGGGGAGAGGAAAACGAGAGGCAAATGGCAAATAATGTAATGCGGGAGATAATGATTTGTGATGGGTACTTGGTATGTTCACTTTTGCGTAGACCTCCCCGGCAACGGCGCCAGAAATCCTTCTTGCTACCTCTTGAGCACTGCGTTAGTTTTCCCTTGAAGAGGAAAGGGTGATGCAGCAAAGTAGCATAAGTATTTCCCTCAGTTTTTGAGAACCAAGGTATCAGTCCAGTAGGAGGCTACGCGCTAGTCCCTTGCACCTACACAAACAAATAAATCCTCGCAACCAACACGATACGGGGTTGTCAATCCCTACACGGTCACTTACGAGAGTGAGATCTGATAGATATGATAAGATAATATTTTTGGTATTTTTATGATAAAAATTCAAAGTAAAATAAAAGCAACGAAAAAAATTAAGTGTTGGAAGATTAATATGATGAAGATAGACCCCGGGGCCATAGGTTTCACTAGTGGCTTCTCTCAAGAGCATAAGTATTTTACGGTGGGTGAACAAATTACTGTTGAGCAATTGACAGAATTGAGCATAATTTTGAGAATATCTAGGTATGATCAAGTATATAGGCATCACGTCCGGGACAAGTAGACCGACTCCTGCCTGCATCTACTACTATTACTCCACACATCGACCGCTATCCAGCATGCATCTAGAGTATTAAGTTCATAAGAACAGTGTAACGCTTTAAGCAAGATGACATGATGTAGAGGGATAAATTCATGCAATATGATAAGAACCCCATCTTGTTATCCTCGATGGCAACAATACAATACATGTCTTGCTGCCCCTACTGTCACTGGGAAAGGACACCGCATGATTGAACCCAAAGCTAAGCACTTCTCCCATTGCAAGAAAGATCAATCTAGTAGGCCAAACCAAGCTGATAATTCGAAGAGACTTGCAAAGATAACCAATCATACATAAAAGAATTCAGAAGATTCAAATATTGTTCATAGATAAACTTGATCATAAACCCACAATTCATCGGTCTCAAAAAACACACCGCAAAAGAAGATTACATCGAATAGATCTCCACAAGAGATGGGGAGAACATTGTATTGAGATCCAAAAAAAGGGAAGAATCCATCTAGCTAATAACTATGGACCCGAAGGTCTGAGGTAAACTACTCACACACTTCATCGGAGAGGCTATGGTGTTGATGTAGAAGCCCTCCGTGATTGATGCCCCTTCCGGCGGAGCTCCGAAACAGGCCCCAAGATGGGATCTCGTGGAGTGCGAAGGTTGCGGCGGTGGAGTTAGGTTTTGGCTCCGTGTCGATCGTTTGAAGTGCGTGAGGTATATATAGGAGGAAGGAGTATGTCGGTGGAGCAACGTGGGGCCCATGAGGGTGGAGGCGATCACGGGGGGGTAGCGCGCCCCTAGCTCGTGGCTTCTGGTAGCTTTCTTGGCGTGGGTCCAAGTCTCTGGATCATGTTAGCTCAAAATCATGTTCTGAAGGTTTCATTCCGTTTGGACTCCGTTTGATATTCTTTTTCTGCGAAACTCTGAAATAGGCAAAAAAACAACAATTCTGGGCTGGGCCGCCGATTAATAGGTTAGTCCTAAAAATAATATAAAAGTGACTAATAAAGCCCAATAATGTCCAAAATAGAAGATAATATAGCATGGAGCAATCAAAAATTATAGATACGTTGGAGACGTATCAGGGATCTAGGGTTACATAGAGTCGGTTACATAAGAAGGAATCTTCATAGTCGGTCGCCAAGCTTGCCTTCCACGCCAAGTAGAGTCCAATCCGGACACGGGTACAGTCTTCGGCCTTCATGTCTTCACAGCCCATCAGTCCGGCCCAATGGTTAACAGACCGGACGCCCGAGGACCCCTTAGTCCAGGACTCCCTCAGTAAGCTCATCACATCCGCATTATTCTTCTTTACTCTGTTTCTTGTTCTTCTTTTTCTGTGATTTGTGCACGAATTGAACAGATCGGTACACATGCTGCGGGTTCACATTCTGTCATGACGGCTCGACAATGCTATGGCTGCGTGAATTGTTCAGAGATGTTCAGGCTAAAGTATGGTGGTTAGAGGCTGAGCTTGCTACACAATCAAGTGAAGGAGAAGTTGTTGCTTTGAGAGAGAAGGCAGAGAAGAAGAACACAGAGATTGCATGAGATGAGAGATAAAGATATGATGTTGTATGGCATGATGATCTTTACGCTTACTTGCATAAAGGCATCTCCAAGGGAGACCCCCAAAACATCGGTATATGTCTGATCGGACACATTTGTTCACTTTTGCAATCCAATGAGGACCTTTATCAGTCCCCGAAATTGTTCGGACGTCCATATTCCGGTATTTTGAAGACAAACGTGGGGGAGTTTTATCGGAATTCGGACATGCACTTGACCAACCACATGCATGCATGTCCCTTTCTTCTCTCTCTCCTCCCAACCCCACATGCATGGTCTCCCTCTTCTCTCTCTCCTCCCAATCGCACAGTAAACCACAAATATCCCACTCGTCCCCACCTATTTTTTTCTCCTCCCAGCTAGATACTTTGTAATTAGTGTTGGATGGCTCACTCCCGTATCACGTCCGCGGACCACGTCCAGACATAAAATTGGACATATATTGAAGGGAATTTGCAGGTCGGCGTTACTAACGAATTTGAATAATGTTTTAGTGTTACTCAGTCTTCAAATTTGATCACGAATATTGTATATGTTGGCATTTTTCTTTGAATTGCCCATTTTGACAGCATGCATGCAATGCCATTTCTGACAGCAACAATACCAACTTGAGGCAATATAACATGAAATTAGGAATCATTGTGACAACAATTATGCAGTAGGAAAAAAAAAAGGAACTACATAGCGACCCGAAATGTCAACAAGTAAACATGACTGGTAGGTTGAATTCAAGTTAGCGAACAGAACATCTAAACTCTAAGACCATACACCGTCCGTTCCTAATTAATTGAAGTCCGGGATTAATCCTCAGTCAAACTTGTGTAACTTTTGCTATGTCTATGATTTCTTTTACCAAAATACACTTATAACGAACCTAATGGAACTAATTTGATGTTGTAGACGCTGATACACTTTCATACACTTGGTCGGGTGTAAACAAGTTTGACTTAAGCAACGATAGAACTTTGAATAACATAGAATGGAGTAGTAACCAGCTGCTTATTTATTTTCCCACAAACACCATAGCTGCAAGTGCCTCTGCAGCCCAGCACAAGCTGTTTGCCACTCCTTGGCCTGTAAATTCTAGGAATATTGTGCACGTAGGGCGGTTCAGAGAGAGCGTGCAATGCATGTCTGCATCCGACCTATGGATCTAGCCTGGCCACTCAACGCTTATACGATCGCTAGCATATCAGCATATGCCGTAAATGGAATGATTAAGGGCATATACAATGGTCGATAAGATAATTTTATCTTAAATTTTGCAAGTAATTTAGAGATTATAAAAAAGATGTCTATAATAAATCATCTCTTAGCCTTATCTTTAATAACTAGCTATTCCTAAAGACATGGTGAGACATATTATGCTATGTGGTCATCTCTTGTCTTTTCTTAAATAAAAGTAGACAAGCTTTTTCTTATGAGTCCTTTCTTCTCCACCTCATCATTTATCCTACGTAACACTCTTAAGATAGCATCATTATACATTGCCCTAATAGATCGGCCGGCGCATAATCGAGAACCGGCCGGACGTTGTAACCGCTTTGCTGCGGGCGAGGCGAGATTTGGTGCAATCGGATCAGATCCCTTCCTTTTTGCCGTTCGATGCTGCCTCATCAGCTTCAATCGGATATAGACGCTGGAGCCAACGGCTTCACCAGCTTTGCAATTGCAAGCAGCGTCCACTATCACCTAGCCTTGCTGGCCATCACTCGATATAAAAAAAAACCAAGCCAGGACTGCGCAAGTAACATTTACGGACCGATCTAGCGATCGGCCGGCTGCTCGCTAGTCGTCCCGAGCGGCCGGTCTAAAACAGACAAATTTAGTCCCTAATCCATAAAAGGTAATAATTTGTCCCTTCCAATTGATAAAATAACTATAATTAGAAAAGGTACCACGTACTAAAAAAAGTACTACAAAAGCAAACATGTGAACAGATATGAACGTATTTATTTTGGGCTTTCAAATTTTTAAAAAGTCATAACTTTTAGATCGCACTTCGGAATTAAGATCCGTTTTCACCGTTAGAACCCTCGCGACGTGCTCTTTAAAAGTAGATCCCATATGGGGATGTTTCGACGAACTAGTCTTGCTGCCAACTAAATATCAATATGTGTGCAACTAGAGTACATGCCGCGCCAACTAAGCATATGCGCGTGCCAATAGTCCTTCAGCCAACTAAACATCAATATGGGTGCAACTGGACTACATTGCCGCGCCAACTGAGTATATGTGTGTGCCAATAGTCCTGCCAACTAAACATCAATGCGTGTGCAACCAGACTACATTGCCACGCCAACTGAGCATATATGTGTGTAACTAGTCCTGCCAACTAAATATCAATTTATGTGCAACTAGACTACATTGCCACGTCAATTGCGCATATGTGTGTGCAACTAGTGTCCTGCCAACTAAACATCAATACGTGTGCAACTAGACAAAATTACAAGCCAACTGAGCATATGTGTGTGCAACTAGTGTCCTGCCAATTAAACATCAATGTGTGTGCAACTAGACTACGTTACATGCCAACTAAACATCAATGTGTGTGCAACTAGACTATATTATAAGCTATGACAATTCATATGCGACTATGCGGACCAGATTGTGCAACTCTGTGGCCAGGCATGTGCCAACTAGGACTATTATGTGTGCAACTACGACTACTACGGATGCAGCTCCAAAAAACTGGGTTTGAAAAAAATTGCACAATGCAGTATTAAAGTTGCACAAAAGCAGTACTGAAGTTGCACAATATAGCGCGAAAGTTGGCATCAAAATTTTTTTGTCGAAACATACTCATGCGGGATCTAGTTTCAAAGATCTCGTCGCAAAGAATTCAACAGTGAAGACGGATCTGAATTCCGACGCGCGGTTTGAAAGATATGGCTTTTTAAAAATTCGGAAAACCAAAATAATTGTACGTGAAGCTGTTTCTTTCAAATTAAACTAACTAGTGTGAACACACTAAATCTTGATAACGATACGTGCTAGCTAGCGAATAAAAAAACAACTCATGAATGGCTAGGAAGCCCGACCGCTCATTCTCGTCAATTAGTGCACGACCACTTTTTAGATTTTGGGAACATTTACTGATTGGTTTTCGCAGCACTTTGACGCCGACCATTCACTAACAGAACAACGTAGACCTAGCGAGAAGAGACAAGCATGTCTTTATCGGAGTAGTACTAATAAAACGGTCAACTGGCTGATACTTGTGGTTGTGGAATTTTCACGTGGGTCTGAGCGAGCACTTGTCACTAGTTTCTTTCTCTTTTGAGGGAAAGCACTTGTCACAAGTTTAATTTTACAGTTAACATCAACACGGAGAACATATGTATGCTCACGTTTGAAAATAATAATATAACAGTTAACATCAACACGGAGCACGTAGATGCCCCCGTTTCAAGTAACCTCGTGAGCAAGGATAGAAACTATGACGCACTAAAGCACCAGATTCCAAATCCAAAACTGGCGGTAAGATTTTACCGTTCTCTCGTGGAACTTCGCTCGCGAGCAAGGTGTGAATACTCAAGCTCAGTCCTTCTTGCTATGTCTCAGCTTCCTCCAACCTTTGCTTTAGAGATTATTGTCATGGGATGTTGGGCTACTTGGAGTATCAGGAATGACAAAATCTTCAGGATGGCAGCCATCAGCATTGATAACTGGAAATTCTACCTACAAGAAGGATTATGGGCATGCCAGCTGAGGGCCAAGCAAGGAAAAGCGGACAAGATTCAAGCTTGGATTGAATTAAACTTGTAAACTCATATGATGATGTTTCCTAGAGCTGGTATTGGTTGAAGGACTGTATGGCTATGTTCTGTAATCTGTAAATATTTATTACTGAAAACAAATACCGTAGAACAATTGTTCTACGGTCACAGGGTAAAAAAAATACTCAAGCTCAGGAAGCTCAACAACACATCTACTATCCTTTTCTTTTTTGAACACGGAAGAGGCTCGAAGGCTCTAGATGCTTTATTAATTGTCAAGCAATTACATGGAGAACCATCTGATAGCAAGACCCAAGAAAAACAAAATTACAAACAGGCCCCTCATTAATGCAAGGAGGGCCCCCAAAAAGGTGCAAGGAAATTTCAATCGGGTTCGAAACAGCTCCATGCCAGCACCGAGGATGAAACCACTTGGTACAATAAGCCCTCCATGACTGGACTACGTGGACTCCGCATATAAGTGCACTTCCCCCATGCAGTAGCATGGCCGTGAGGAATGTAAGGGGTTGCCATTCCGCCTTAGAATGCAACGGAACACCGAAGGAGACCGTCATGCCATTGTGGGTGCCCTAGTCTCTCCAAGTCCACTGATGGTGATGTGTGTCATCCCCATCTGCATATTCTCAGTCGAACCTCTCTTCATGGAAGATCAGGCCAAGAAGAGAGAGGCCGGAGTACTTTCTCCTACGCAGGGATACACTCCAACCTCGTCGGAAGCTGGGATCCTACGAGGTAAGACAACAATGGAGTGATCCAATCTAGGATTGCCCACCATAGTGACAAGCAGAGAACTGGAGGAGCACCCCTGCGGCGTCTCCTGGTGCCACCACTGCAAGCTTTTGTCTAAAAGGTAAAGTTACTAAAATACCGTTTACGTGTCATAAGAAACGAGCAACTAACTTATTGATAATCATACATATCGATGTGTGCAGTCCAATAATGGTTCTCCTCGGTGGTGCCACAAGGCAATACAACCCATACAAGATAGGTTATGAGAAGAAAGGTTGCTTTTCTCTGCTCATGAGAAAGAATTCTAAAAAAAGTTTTTTTTGGCATGCAAGATGCTTGAGTGTGTGATGTCTATGTCAAATTGATGGTGTTTCGATATTTGAGCAGCTATCAGAAAGAAAAATCAGGACTGTGAGAAAGTTTGAAAAAAGAAGCACTGTTTGAAGCTTATTTTGTCTTTTTTGCTACGCGCTCCTTGAATGTTGAAACACCAACAAATTTTGCACGAACATTACGCATTCAAGCATCTGCATTGAAAAAATATCTTTTTATTTTTTCTATATTTTTTTGATTTTACTGTTCATTGAGAACAATGAGCCCAGGCTTGGATAGCAATTACCGTGTACTCGATTTGCTTTTTGTAAAAGTAATGTGTACTCATTTGTACACCTTCATACCTATGTAATTCGGCCCATGCATAAGAAACAAGACCCGTTCCATTGGT
The DNA here is from genome assembly GCA_021605205.1 of Aegilops longissima. Lineage (NCBI taxonomy): Eukaryota > Viridiplantae > Streptophyta > Magnoliopsida > Poales > Poaceae > Aegilops > Aegilops longissima. Next base: position 100,474,305 of record CM038676.1, on the reverse strand, counting down.
CAGCGTTTTCATGGTATTTTCTCTTTAGCAAAATCTAACGGAAGCAGGTAAACTAATCTTCCGGAACAAGCATATGGTGTCAAAAGATATGCCAGAATGACATAATAGTCTGAACATTCTTCACGGTCAATGGTGCGAGGATAATGCTATGTCACTCCATACGTGACACACGCAGAGAATTACACTATAATACAGTTGTGAGAAAGGAAAAACAAAATAGTGTCCCACCCAAAACGTCAACTGATAAACACGACGGGTAAGCTGTATTCTGGTTAGCGGACAGACCAGCTAAACTCTAATGCTATGATAACCATGTTGCTAAGTTTCTTGGAAAGCGCGCATGGGCTGGGGCTGTCACAGACAAACATCATAATGCAATGATGCAAGTGCCTCCGAAGCACAGGCAACACAAGTTGCTCGCCACTCCTTGACCTGTAATAAAATTGTAGTATTCATAGAGAAGAGTATTGTGCACGTACGGCCGATCAGCACAGAGCGTGCAACGCATCTCTGCATCCAACCTGCCGATCATCTGGCCGCGCAACATTCTCCGATCTCTAGCGCACGTGTCATTATTCATGCAAGGATCAACAGAAGGACCAGCGCATAAACATGAGAACCGGCCGGAAGTTGCACCCGCTCTGCTGTGGGAGGCGAGATTTGCTGGAACCAGATTCTGCTTGATGCTGCATGCTCTACCAGCTTCAGGTAGCAGCTCGCGGCTTTCTTACCAGCTTCCACTGTCACCCAGCGCTGCTGGCCTGCCGAGAAACCATTTGCTAACACAAAACATGGACCCAGCTAGAAGAGGCAAGTATCTTCTCTCGTACTAAAACATTCAGCTGTCTGCCTGATCGGCATATGTTGAGTTTTCACGTGGTCTGACATCTGTCACTAGTTAATTTGCATCCCCAAGCGGTCAATCACGGCCAGCATCGACACGGAGCGCGCATATGGCCCCTGCTTCAAGGAACCTCACGTTTTCCACCCGTCCCGTCGCGCGCCGGGTCAGCGTCACTCACGTAAAGCGGTGTGATGCGCCCTCGCACCAGATTCCAGATTACCGGTCTCCCGTGGCATCTCCCTCGCTCGCCCGTTCCGTACGAGGGGAAAGGCGAGGAAGGTGTGAGAATAGTCAAGCCCGGGAAGCTCAACGACTCGTCCGCTGCCTTTTGTTTTTGTTCGCTACTGGCCGCAGGCCCGCGCGCCGCGGCTTCGTGCCCCGCGACAGGGTCAAGGCAAGCCAACACCGCGCACGATTCCGTTCCCGTCCCTGCCCGCCATTATATACCCGCCGTCGCCCACCGATGCTTCGTCGTCAACCAGTCTCTCCTCCCCCATCTCCTCTTCAACTCCTCAAACCCTCACACCGCAACTCACAGGCCCAACCAAGAAACCAACCAGTCTGCACCGAGAGGATCGTTGCCAGTTCTTCCGACTCTTGCTCTTGCATTGCGGAGTCCATCTTCGATTACCGCGGAGCTGGTGTCACCGATGGCTTCAGCACAGCCGTGGAAGTCTATGTTCTGCTGCGTCGGAGCGGGGGCGGCCGTAGACGAAGAAGGGCCGTCGCCGTCTTCCACGCCGAGGCGGAGGAGAGGTGAGCGGAGGACGCTGCTGCCGTCGTCGTCCGCGTCGACGGCGTCCCGGGTCTCGCTGTCCAGCCTGGGGTCGACGGGCACGCTGACGCCGGAGGACCTCTCGCTCACGCTGTCCGGCTCCAACCTGCACGCCTTCACCTACGCTGAGCTCAAGGCGGCCACCGCCGGCTTCTCCCGCTCCAGGTACCTCGGCTGCGGCGGCTTCGGGCCCGTGTATAAGGGCCAGCTCGCCGCCGAGCTCCGGCCCGGCCTAGAGGCGCAGACTGTCGCCGTCAAGTACCTCGACCTCGACTCCAGCTCGCAGGGCCATAACGAGTGGCTGGTAAGCCCACCCACCGACTCCACCATTGTTGCACTGCACGCACGGATGCATGAGCTGTCAAATAAAATACCTCAATTATTCGCCAACTAACTTCTCCATGATTGGTTCTGCAGGCGGAGGTGTTCTTCCTTGGGCAACTGAGGCACAGGAACCTGGTGAAGCTGGTCGGGTACTGCTATGAGGAGGAGCACCGGATGCTGGCGTACGAGTACATGTGCACCGGCAGCCTGGAGAAGCACCTCTTCAGAAGCATCGACGGCCCCATGCCGTGGATGACCAGAATGAAGATCGCCGTCGGCGCCGCCAAGGGCCTCGCCTTCCTCCACGGCGCCGACACGCCGGTCATCTTCCGCGACCTCAAGGCGTCCAACATCTTGCTCGACTCGGTGAGTCAACTCAACTGCCCGATCGATCCAATCATCTCGCCATTTTTGAGCCTTGACCACGGGTTGTCGATAGAGCTAGCCACTTGTGAACGGATGAATGTCAAAGTCTGATCACCCGTTTCAAACATGTTTGCTGGCTTCGCTGGAAAAGCCAGCGGCGCCATGATTAGGACTTGGAATTGGAAGGTTCCTGGATGCCCATTTCTCACATAAATCCTACTCCGTCCGTTCAAAATTACTCGTTGTGGTTTTAGTTCAAATTAATACTACTCACAATCAATAAATCTGTACCCACCCGTGCATAATGTATGATTATGTCAGTATCAAAGCAACAGCCTGACAGATACATCTTAGCACGATAGAAACGTTGTCATGTTACATGGATATATCTGTGTTTGTCACATGTTATCTTTGCCTAACCTAATTTGCTTCTTGCATTTCAGGACTATACCGCCAAGCTGTCCGACTTCGGCCTCGCCAAGGATGGCCCCAACGGCGACGCCACCCATGTCACGACACGTATCATGGGGACACATGGATACGCCGCACCAGAGTACATCATGACGGGGCACCTGACCGCTAAGAGCGACGTTTATAGCTTCGGCGTGGTGCTCCTCGAGCTATTATCGGGTCGGCGGTCCATTGACCGTGCTCGGCGTTCCAGGGAGCAAAGCTTGGTTGACTATGCCAGACCATACCTCAAGAAGCAGGACAAGCTGCACCGGGTCATGGATCCGGCTTTGGAATGCCAGTACTCGTGTCAGGGGGCCGAACTGGCCGCACGAGTAGCGTACAAATGCTTGAGCCAAAACTCAAAGTTGAGGCCCACCATGAAAGAGGTCGTTCAGGCCCTAGAGCCCATACTCAAGATGGACGACTACCTACAAGTGGGTCCATTCGTGTTCACAGTCGTAGTGGAAAATACCGATAAAAACGTTGAGAGCAAAGGAAAGCTTATTGATGACGAGTGGAAGGCTGACATGAAGGTTGAGAAGATTGTAGAGGACAAGCACCAGAGCCACCAAGATCGGCACCGGCAAAAGTTTCCAAACTCAACGATACACGCCGACATTTTGCTGCAACGGGATGGTGCCATCAGGCCGTATACCACTGCGCTACAACGTCACCGAAGAGCATCAAGTTACACCGAGGAAAGGGGTGCATAGTGTTGATCATCACAGAGCTTAGTTAGGACCGTTGTAAAGGAGTAAGAGTAGCAAAATGGAAGATTGTACATATTTGAACTAGATCCTGTAGGGGTGTAACACAAGTCACGGATCACCAAATTGGTTTGGTTGAGAGAGAATTTTTTAGAAAAAATATAGATGTATTAGTCTTTTATGAGAAATCTTGATAGTGAAGCTGGGTGTAAATGCCAAAAGTTTTGCAAGAAATCCGGTTAATGTATTGGATAAATCACATAAGTGTCAAAGTATATAAATAGCAAGCGAGAATGATAAATGTTTTCTGAAATGGTGATCTCGTTACCTTCATGTTAGAAAAAGTTGCTCCCATAATCTGGTTTCTGCGCTTCGTCCTCATGTCATTTTGGTGGTATATATTGGCGCTTCGTCCCACCATCCTTTTCATTGAGAAGTCTATGGATAAAGCCACAAACCTAAAAGGGATTCTTTCCTGTTTGGAAAGCCTTTATGGTATGAAAATCAGCTTCCATAAAAGTGACATATTGACTATTAATGTGGATGCTGAGGAGGCAAACAGCAAACTTCTATGCTCATTTTTTTCTGCTGTAAAATGGTTCATTTCCTTTCAAGAATTTGGGGGTTCCCCTACATTTTAACAAGCTGAAAATAGAGGATCTGCAGCTTACTTGCCCAACTCGCGAGACTCCCCCCGCGCCGCCTCCTCTGAGGCGACTCGGGGGCAAACCCTAATCGCCCCGACCCGCTCCTCCCTGCGCGTCCTCCCTCTCCGCCGCCGCCCGAGGTACTCACCGGCGCCGCCGCGTGGTACTGGTGAAGGTGGCGGCGGGGATCCTGGCATCTCCTCCTCGGGCGGGGAGCCTTGGATCCATGGCGGCGGCCCTGGCTGGTGGCACGCGGCGCAACTTGGCGGCGGGCGGCGCCGACGTGGACAGGTGGGCCACTTCCCTGGCCATGTGGACGGCGGGGAGGTGGTGGGCTTCGGCTGCAGCGGCGGTTCCTCGCTGGATGTTGGTGGCCATGGTGATGTTCGTCCTCGACCCCGATCTACTCCGATCTGCAGCGGATCCGGCCCTTGGTGGCTTCGGTCACCGTTCTTGGTGCTTGGCCTTGCGATCCGGTGGCTGGAAGGGTTCGGGGAATCTCTTGGCGGCGTGGCGGCCACTTCGATGGCAGTGCCTTTGGGTGTTGCTTCCCTCGTTGGAGGCTTCGAGAGGACCTCCTTCCTTCCACCCTCCCAGAGCTCGGTGAAAACCTCGCACCCCCTGTTCCAGCGACGACGACACCACGGTGGCGTGCTCCTTCCTGAAGGCGTTGCTCGGGGGCTGCTCAAGCGGCGGTGGAAGTGGCGGCGGTTCGGTGTCAACACATGCATTCTGGTCCGCTTCATCTTGGAGGCTGCGGCGACGTAGGCGAGGCTCGTCTGGTGGAGCTACTGCCGATGGTCGAGGCATCATCGGCAGTCTGCGCCATTAGACTCGGGGTGCTCAGGGGGAAACCCCAGATTTGGGTCTTCCGGATCGGATGATGATGGCGTTCTATCGCTTTCCCTTCAGGGGGCATCGTTTTGGAGCTGGCTGGAGGGATGGTGGAGCGGTGCTTCATCTCACACATTGATGGCGGTGGAGATCGATGGCATGGCTGTAACGCCCTCAATGCGGCTATATCTCCCACGTGTCGAAGCACGACTTAGAGGCATAACCGCATTGAAAGCAATATTGCAAGTGAGGTAATCTTCACACAACCCATGTAATACATAAGGGAAAGAGATACATAGTTGGCTTACAATCGCCACTTCACACAATACATGAGTAAAACATTACATCATACAGATACAATCAAGGTCCGACTACGGAACCAAAATAAAAGAAGACTACCCCAAATGCTACACAGATCCCCGATCGTCCCAACTGGGCTCCACTACTGATCAACTGAAACGAAACAACACAAAGAACAAGATCTTCATCGAGCTCCTCCTTGAGCTCGGGCGCCACCGCACGGTTTCATCGGCACCGCAAACTGGTTTTGAAGTATCTGTGAGTCACGGGACTCAGCAATCTCACACCCGCGAGATCAAGACTATTTAAGCTTAAAGGTAGGACAAGGTAGTGAGGTGGAGCTGCAGCAAGCGACTAGCATATATGGTGGCTAACATACGCAAAAGAGAGCGAGAAGAGGAGGCAAAGCACGGTCGAACAACTATGATCAAGAAGTGATCCTGAAACTACTTACGCCAAGCATAACTCCAACACCGTGTTCACTTCCCGGACTCCGCGAGAAGAGACCATCACGGTTACACACGCGTTGGTGTATTTTAATTAAGATCAACTTCGGTTTTCTACAACCGGACATTAACAAATTCCCATCTGCCACATAACCGCTGGCACGGCTTTGAAAGTTCAAACCCTGCAGGGTGTCCCAACTTAGCCCATGATAAGCTCTCGCGATCAACGAAGGATATTCCTTCTCCCGGAAGACCCGATCAGTCTCGGAATCCCGCTACAAGACATTTCACAGCAATAAAACAAGACCAGCAAGACCGCCTGATCTACCGACAATCCCGATAGGAGCTGCACATATCTCGTTCTCGTGGCAACACCGGATGAGACAGGCTACGAGTAAAACCAACCCTCAAGTTGCCCCAAGGTGGCCCATGAAGCGTTTCGGTTCGGGCCAGCACTTAGAGAAGCACTGGTCCGGGGGCTAAATAAAGATGACCCTTGGGCTCCGAAACCCAAGGGAAAAAGGACTGAGTGAGGCAAATGTTAAAACCAATGTTGGGCCTTCTTTGGAAAAGTCTTATTCAAAGCGAACTGTCAAGGGGTCCCATAAATCACCCGACCGCGTTAGGGACGCAAAAATCCGGGAACATAACACCGGTATGACGGAAACTAGGGCGGCAAGAGTGGAACAAAACACTGGCATAAGGCCGAGCCTTCCACCCTTTACCAAGTATATAGATGCATTAATAATATAAGATATATTGTGATATCCCAACAAGTAAACATGTTCCAACAAGGAACATCATCTCCATGTTCCAACAAGGAACAAACTTCATCTTCACCTGCAACTAACAACGCTATAAGAGGGGCTGAGCAAAGCGGTAACGTAGCCAAACAACGGTTTGCTAGGAAGGGTGAAAAGGTTAGAGGCTTGACATGGCAACATGGGAGGCATGATATAGCAAGAGGTAGGCATCGTAGCAAAGGCATAGCAAAAGAGCGAGCATCTAGCAAGCAAAGATAGAAGTGATTCCGAGGGTATGGTCATCTTGCCTGAAATCCCGCAAGGAAGAAGAACGAATCCATGAAGAAGACAAACGGACGAAGTCGAATGAATCCTCACAACTCCGGAACGAAACCGAAGCTAACGAGAGAAGCAAACCGGAAAGAAGCAAACAACATAGTAAAACAACCATCACATAAACATGTCATGATGCCAAACAAGTATGATGCATGTCCGGTTTAAAGAGGCATGGCACGGCAAAATGCAACAAACAACACTACAAATTAAGTAGAGCTCAATATGCAACGAGTTGCATATTGACAAAACACCACAACACTTATTTAGTTCTCTCTTGATTAGGCCACCCAACAATATTAAATGTTATTAAACATGGCAAGGGGGTGAAGCAAATGAAACTAACTATCTAGGCAAGTTAAATGAGGCCGGAAATAAGAAACAACAATTCCGGAAAAATCCTCATATGCAAATTATGGATTTGGAACAGATCTGACCTAAAGCATATTTTAGAGTTGTTAAACATGCAAAGTAAAGCTACCATGTTAATCTATGCATTTTTCTACCCCATTTACATATATAATTTATTTAAAATGGAGCTACGGTTATTTAGTTATGAAATAAATCATTTTAGCATGGCATTTAAGCAAATTAATGCAACCAACAATTATAAGCATTTTAATTGTTGTTATCATGATGCGGATGACATGTGCAAGTTTATGCAATTTTTATGAAAATGTTGACAAGAGCATGTTACGAGGCATTATGTCACCGTGGCGGAACGAAAAAGGGTGCCACGGCGGCGAAAACGAAAATGATGCCACGGCAACATATCGGTTCCGATAACTCGATTGAGATACCGATGCAAAGGAAAGTGTGGACGAGTCATGCGAGGATGGTGGGGTGCTCCCGGATTCCGGGTTCCCACGGAACGGTGGCATGGCAAAAGAGGGGCATCGCAAGGATGATTCGATCACGGTCGGTCATCTCGGTGGTTATACCTTCGAAGCGTGCGTTCGGGGCGGAAAGCGTTTCGTAGAGGGAAGTAGACCATCACGGGTCGTCGAGGGAAGTAGTGGTACACGGCGACGGTAGAGGAAGTAGTGTTTCACGTTCGTTTTCGAAGAGGTACTTGACGGGTCCGAAACCCTTCGGGGTTGTCGTGGTACTTGCGGTCTCGCGATGGTAGTCGTACACGGCGACGAGGTACTTGACATTTCGGTCTGTAGTCGTTCGAGCGTCCGTGTGATCTTGCCGGTGGGGTACTTGGCGCTTGCGGTCCAACTCCGAGGTCATAACCGTGTAGTCGAACTTGACGAAAACAGGACTCGCTGGGGACTTGGCGCATCCATCAGGAACTTGGTGGTACTTGGCAAATTTCACGCTCGGTGACCGTTGTACTTGGCGTCAACAGCAACAGGGGCGCGCTGTTGGGACTTGGAGCGATGCAGGAGGCTGGCGCAGCGACGGGGAGGTAGTGGAGGCGCTGGTCGCGGAGGCCGGGGCAGTCGGTGAGGGGGGGTGCACGAGTTATCTGGCGGCGCGAGGGTCGCCGGAACGGAGGGGCCACGGGGCGGCTGCGCGCCTGGTCGCAGCGACCGAAGGGCGACGAGGAGAAGGAGGCGCGGTCGCGGCCTGGCGCTGCAGAGGGAGGCGCGCGTGGAGGAGAGTCGACGGGGCGCACTCGCCGGAGTCGGGGCCGAGATGGACGGGTCGAGGGTCTCCTCCCCTGGCGACGGAGCTGACGAGGCGATGGCGCCGGGTAGACGAGGAGGCAGAGCTTGAGGGGATCGGGCGCGGCGCTCCTGGTGGAGCTCGTCGGCGACGAGGAGGCCACCGGGGGTTCCGGCCTGGTGGCGAGCTTGAGGGGATCGGGCGCGGGCGCTCCTCTCGTGTGCGAGTGGCGGCGCTAGCAGGGACACGAGGGAGAGGGGGATCGAGCGAGTGGGGCGACGAGGGGATCGGGCGCAGGAGGGAGAGATCGAGGGGAAAGGGAGAGTGAGGACGAGGGGTGGCGGCGCTGGTGGCGCTCCCTGGCGATGCGGTCGGGAGGAGGGGAGGGAGAGAGATGCGGGTGCGGCGCTGGTCGGAGGACGAGGGAGAGATCGAGATGCGCTGGGGGCTGGGCTGGGGTTAGGTAGGTTGGGGCCGGCTGGGCCTCAAGGGGTTTAGTGGGCCGCCTAGGTGGTGGGCTGCGGAGGTCATGGTGGCTGGGCGGCTGCTGGAGAAGGCCAAGCTGGGCTGGCTCTCTCTAATATTTAGCGAAAAGAAAATAGAGATAAGAAAAGAAAGGAAGGTTAGGGAAAGAATTTGGGAACGAGGGCAATTTTCCCGGGCTCACAAAAATATGAGGAATTTAACAAAAATGGCCCGAGGATTTTTGGTGGAACTCCGGAAAATGATGAAATAATAATGGCAAGGTTTGGGGACCAAACTTGAAGTAGAAAGGGCATTGGAATTTGCAAGTGTGTTATGGTGAATTCCAATTAATGGAATATTTATTATAGCTCCCTAATAATATTGGGACGATATGTTATAAAGAGAAGTCAACCTTCCCTCGATTTAAATGGATCGAAAAATCCATACAATTTATTTAGAAGAGTTGCAAAAATTAATGATATGATGGCATGATGACATGATGCAATGCAAAAACAAAACAAACCACACGACAAAACTCGAAAACCCCGGAAGGCAATCAAGCTCCGGTCTTGGGCGCCACAACACTCCACCACTACGAGAGGATCTCGTCCCGAGATCTAGGATGGCACCGGAGAAAAGCGGAAGAGGAAGAGGTAAAACAAAGTTGCTTCTCCGACAAACGAGTGAAACCAAAGAACCTTGAGAGGTTGAAAACTTGAAAGAAAGAAAACAACGAAGATGAACAAAGTTGAAAACACTCTGTTAGAAAAGAGGAACATGGGATACGACGAGAACCAAGAGGTTTAGTGATAAGATAGATATTGAAACCACTCCGGTTAAAACTAGATAAACAAGGAATAAGATTGATAAAATTTGGGCAGCACTCCGACTGAAAGAAGAAGGAAAACTTGATAAGATGAAAAGAACTTGAAGAGAAGACACAACCTCCGTTTAAATGGATAAGCAAGAAAAAGAACATGATCTTTGCGAAACGAGATGATGGGTGAAAATAGCAACATCACAATGCCTTCGAAACGAAAGAATAGAATCTAGATTGTTGGGATAAAGGGATGGAGAAGAAAATGACAACTTCTACCACCAATGAATTTGGGAAGCATCCTTACGAAGTAGGATTGAACGGAGTTGTTTGAAAAACAACAACGGTAAGAATAAGCTTGTAGTGGGCTTATGAAAACATCTCAAAATTATGAGGTAACAACCCGCCACTAACGGAAACAGTTGATTGGATTAAGATCAACAAGAAGATGAAATCTTCTTTCCCCCAGAGAATAGGAGAAAACTTGGATCATTGATAAGCACCATAATAGCAAATTCCCTTAGGGGAAGCTTTAGGTGGAATATAGCCCAAGATAACTCCAATGAAGAGATTGATGGATTTAAAATATATCATTCTTGACCAATCATGAAACACGAACTCAAATTGTCGAGAATGACATAACACCACCTCAAAAGATAAGGTAGAACAAATTGCACTTCGGAATGCAAGAAGAAGAATGCTTGAACTCCTCAAAACAAAACATGTGTTGAGCACCATGTTCAATTTTGAGTATAGCTTGGCGGATCTTAACTTAGAGAGGAATCTTGATGAACAATTGAAGAATGAAAGAATCCTTGAGGAAGCACCATGTAGAGCCTCCATGATGAACTCCGGTAAGAAAAGGATGATAAAAGAAAGAGAAGTTGAAAACACAAGGTGAAGCCTTGCAGTGCTAAGATGAAGCTTTGAAATGATATAACCGAGAAAACTTTGAACTCCGGAAAGAAAGATGAACAAATGAAATCAAGAATTTTGATGATCCTCCGGAATAAGGAATTGAATTTACTCGATGAAACAAGAATAAGAATTACATTATGCTGATCCTTCACCAATTAAATTGATGACAAAATGGATTAGGCATACTACTTATTCTCATTGATAAATGATTACAGATAGAGATATAGCGCAAACTTGAGAAGGTCTTCAACAAACCACCGGTAGGATTGAAACAACGAATAAATTAATATGATAACAAAGGAAGTGAAATCTTGAACAAACCACCGTAAGAATTGAGAATGAACGTAGCAAAGGCACAATTCACCAGGAAGAATTTGAGAAAAAGAATACGAAGATACTTGAGAGTATTTAGATACATGAGAACGAATAGATCACGAGCTGATTAGAGAATACTAGCATGATGCACCGGTAAGATTTGGAAAACCAGAGTTGAACGCTTGAATGAATAATTCTGAGATGATGGGCTCCGAAGAATCAAACTGAAAAGACTCCTGAAATGCTCCGGGTGGGTTAAAAGAATTCTCACAACCGAAAATAATTATGAGAGGATGGCATCAAACTAGAACCATGAATCTTGAAGAGAATGGAGCAAGATTAAATAGAAACTCTTCTTCGATCTTCAAAATTTGAGAATGACGACGAGAAACATCACCATGAATTATTGAAGCACTCCGGAATGAAAATTAGAAAGGTTGAACCAACAATGAAAATAATTTGAAAGATCTTGGAGAAAGACATTTGACTGATGATAACTCATCCTTACATCAAACTTTGCAATGAATTTGGGAATAGCTCCTGAAAATAAAAGAGTCAGGTAAGATCCTGGAAAAGACCTGTGGGTTAGGGCCCACTCAAAAGAACCACCGTTGAACAATTGTTTGAAATAGATATTGCACCGGTAGAATTAAATGGCTTGAATGAGATAGCATCCTCGAAATAGCTTGAACGGATTAAGAATGGAAACACGAATCTTCTGGGATATCTTCAACACTCCGGAACAATTGAATAGCGAGAAATGGATGATTAAGAGATGCACCGACATGAGAAAGCATTTGAAACGATGAAAAGAATACGATCAACACTGAAAACTTGACTTAAATCCACCGGAGAAGAAAATTAGAATGGAACAATAATAAGGTAAAAGCTTCCTTAGCGTCTTCATGAGAATCATCGGATAAAACATTTAAGGAAAAGAATGAAGAAACTTCACTCAATAAAAATGGATACTTGATTAAGAAATCTGAGTCCTTGAAGAAAAAGGGTGGGAGGGCGGGAAAACAAAAACAACTTGGGTCGCAAATGTTGAAATGATCGAATCCACTTAAAGAGAAGCACGCCGGTTAAGAAAAGAATTAACATGATGATCTCGATGATCAAGAAGGATTAGTATTCCCATAGAAATATGAGAACACCATTTAGAATGAGGTATGGAATCAACACTTGGCATTGAAGCAACTTAAATACCACAAAACGGAACAAAAACAAAGGATTTGACTTGCAGAATAAGCCGGAACAAATACATATGATAGAGATTTACCCAATCCCATATCATGCATCTGTCGGAAAGATATTCTAGGAGCTACTTGAATTCCCACCTATAAACTCCCGAAACTTTCGGTTATGCAATCTGGTGTTGGGGATACAGGGACACAAAATATATCACCCAAACTAACAATACCTAGATCCAATTGTATCCATCCGTCAACACATAACCAAGAAACCCTCGAAATCGTTTACCTCGACCTTGAAAAACATCCGTTATACAAGTCATGGCAATACTCCCTTTTCGCCACAAGATCGGGCTATCGTGGTTATCTCACCAACAACTGCACAAAAGAGATTTCGATGTCGGTAAAACTCAGTATTCCAGAATCTGCAACGATAAAATTGTGACGACAACACCTCGGAGCTCAACTCCCCGGGACACTGCCACAACCCCTAAATGTCAGGAGGCACCAAGAACAATGTTCTCGTCGAAAAACCATCGAACGATTCCAAGATACCCGCGTGATCCTAAAAAATTTTTTAGTGAAATTTGAGGAGAGAAAAGTCAAAACTCTACGTCAGGATACCTCACCAGAGCGACGAAGGGACTGAGGAGTAAAAAGAATCCTACTCTCCGATATATATAATCCTAAGACTCAAAACATTTTCCATTCTAGACTCAACAACGTCGACAAACAATCAAGTAGGGGCTCCTAAGTCGGGAAGGCTCGATTACCAACTTGAACGCCTCAATGCGGCTATATCTCCCACGTGTCGAAGCACGACTTAGAGGCATAACCGCATTGAAAGCAATATTGCAAGTGAGGTAATCTTCACACAACCCATGTAATACATAAGGAAAGAGATACATAGTTGGCTTACAATCGCCACTTCACACAATACATGAGTAAAACATTACATCATACAGATACAATCAAGGTCCGACTACGTAACCAAAATAAAAGAAGACTACCCCAAATGCTACACAGATCCCGATCGTCCCAACTGGCTCCACTCTTGATCAACTGAAACGAAACAACACAAAGAACAAGATCTTCATCGAGCTCCTCCTTGAGCTCGGAAGCGTCACCTGCACGGTTTCATCGGCACCTGCAAACTGGTTTTGGAAGTATCTGTGAGTCACGGGGACTCAACAATCTCACACCCGCGAGATCAAGACTATTTAAGCTTAAAGGTAGGACAAGGTAGTGAGGTGGAGCTGCAGCAAGCGACTAGCATATATGGTGGCTAACATACGCAAAAGAGAGCGAGAAGAGGAGGCAAAGCACGGTCGAACAACTATGATCAAGAAGTGATCCTGAAACTACTTACGTCAAGCATAACTCCAACATCGTGTTCACTTCCCGGACTCCGAGAAGAGACCATCACGGTTACACACGCGTTGGTGTATTTTAATTAAGATCAACTTCGGTTTTCTACAACCGACATTAACAAATTCCCATCTGCCACATAACCGCGGGCACGGCTTTGAAAGTTCAAACCCTGCAGGGTGTCCCAACTTAGCCCATGATAAGCTCTCGCGATCAACGAAGGATATTCCTTCTCCCGGAAGACCCGATCAGTCTCGAATCCGGCTACAAGACATTTCACAGCAATAAAACAAGACCAGCAAGACCGCCTGATGCGCCGACAATCCCGATAGGAGCTGCACATATCTCGTTCTCGTGGCAACACCGGATGAGACAGGCTACGAGTAAAACCAACCCTCAAGTTGCCCCAAGGTGGCCTCAAGAGCGGCTCGGTTCGGGCCAGCACTTAGAGAAGCACTGGTCCGGGGCTAAATAAAGATGACCCTTGGGCTCCGAAACCCAAGGGAAAAAAAATGGTGAGGCAAATGTTAAAACCAATGTTGGGCCTTCTGAAAAGTCTTATTCAAAGCGAACTGTCAAGGGGTCCCATAAATCACCCGACCGCGTTAGGGACGCAAAAATCCGGGAACATAACACCGTATGACGGAAACTAGGGCGGCAAGAGTGGAACAAAACACCAGGCATAAGGCCGAGCCTTCCACCCTTTACCAAGTATATAGATGCATTAATAATATAAGATATATTGTGATATCCCAACAAGTAAACATGTTCCAACAAGGAACATCATCTCCATGTTCCAACAAGGAACAAACTTCATCTTCACCTGCAACTAACAACGCTATAAGAGGGGCTGAGCAAAGCGGTAACGTAGCCAAACAACGGTTTGCTAGGAAGGGTGAAAAGGTTAGAGGCTTGACATGGCAACATGGGAGGCATGATATAGCAAGAGGTAGGCATTGTAGCAAAGGCATAGCAAAAGAGCGAGCATCTAGCAAGCAAAGATAGAAGTGATTCCGAGGGTATGGTCATCTTGCCTGAAATCCCGCAAGGAAGAAGAACGAATCCATGAAGAAGACAAACGGACGAAGTCGAATGAATCCTCACAACTCCGAACGAAACCGGCTAACGAGAGAAGCAAACCGGAAAGAAGCAAACAACATAGTAAAACAACCATCACATAAACATGTCATGATGCCAAACAAGTATGATGCATGTCCGGTTTAAAGAGGCATGGCACGGCAAAATGCAACAAACAACACTACAAATTAAGTAGAGCTCAATATGCAACGAGTTGCATATTGACAAAACACCACAACACTTATTTAGTTCTCTCTTGATTAGGCCACCCAACAATATTAAATGTTATTAAACATGGCAAGGGGGTGAAGCAAATGAAACTAACTATCTAGGCAAGTTAAATGAGGCCGAAATAAGAAACAACAATTCGGAAAAATCCTCATATGCAAATTATGGATTTGGAACAGATCTGACCTAAAGCATATTTTAGAGTTGTTAAACATGCAAAGTAAAGCTACCATGTTAATCTATGCATTTTCTACCCATTTACATATATAATTTATTTAAAATGGAGCTACGGTTATTTAGTTATGAAATAAATCATTTTAGCATGGCATTTAAGCAAATTAATGCAACCAACAATTATAAGCATTTTAATTGTTGTTATCATGATGCGGATGACATGTGCAAGTTTATGCAATTTTTATGAAAATGTTGACAAGAGCATGTTACGAGGCATTATGTCACCGTGGCGGAACGAAAAAGGGTGCCACGGCGGCGAAAACGAAAATGATGCCACGGCAACATATCGGTTCCGATAACTCGATTGAGATACCGATGCAAAGGAAAGTGTGGACGAGTCATGCGAGGATGGTGGGGTGCTCCCGGATTCCGGGTTCCCACGGAACGGTGGCATGGCAAAGAGGGCATCGCAAGGATGATTCGATCACGGTCGGTCATCTCGGTGGTTATACCTTCGAAGCGTGCGTTCGGGGCGGAAAGCGTTTCGTAGAGGGAAGTAGACGTTCACGGGTCGTCGAGGGAAGTAGTGGTACACGGCGATGGTAGAGGAAGTAGTGTTTCACGTTCGTTTTCGAAGAGGTACTTGACGGGTCCGAAACCCTTCGGGGTTGTCGTGGTACTTGCGGTCTCGCGATGGTAGTCGTGCACGGCGACGAGGTACTTGACATTTCGGTCTCGTAGTCGCTCGAGCGTCCGTGTGATCTTGCCGGTGGGTACTTGGCGCTATGGTCCAACTCGAGGTCATAACCGTAGTCGAACTTGACGAAAACAGGACTCGCTGGGGACTTGGCGATCCATCGTGAACTTGGTGGTACTTGGCAAATTTCACGCTCGGTGACCGTTGTACTTGGCGTCAACAGCAACAGGGCGCGCTGTTGGGACTTGGAGCGATGCAGAGGGTGGGCGCAGCGACGGGAGGTAGTGGAGGCGCTGGTCGCGAGGCCGGGCAGTCGGTGAGGGGGGGTGCACGGAGTTATCTGCTGGCGAGGGTCGCCGGAACGGAGGGGCCACGGGGCGGCTGCGCGCCTGGTCGCAGTGACCGAAGGGCGACGAGGAGAAGGAGGCGCGGTCGCGGCCTGGCGCTGCAGAGGGAGGCGCGCGTGGAGGAGAGTCGACGGGGCGCACTCGCCGGAGTCGGGGCCGAGATGGACGGGTCGAGGGTCTCCTCCCCTGGCGACGGAGCTGACGAGGCGATGGCGCCGGGTAGACGAGGAGGCAGAGCTTGAGGGGATCGGGCGCGGCGCTCCTGGTGGAGCTCGTCGGCGACGAGGAGGCCACCGCGGGTTCCGGCCTGGTGGCGAGCTTGAGGGGATCGGGCGCGGGCGCTCCTCTCGTGTGCGAGTGGCGGCGCTAGCAGGGACACGAGGGAGAGGGGGATCGAGCGAGTGGGGCGACGAGGGGATCAGGCGCAGGAGGGAGAGATCGAGGGGAAAGGGAGAGTGAGGACGAGGGGTGGCGGCGCTGGTGGCGCCTCATGCGATCGGATCGGGAGGAGGGGAGGGAGAGAGATGCGGGTGCGGCGCTGGTCGGAGGACGAGGGAGAGATCGAGATGCGCTGGGGGCTGGGCTAGGGTTAGGTAGGTTGGGGCCGGCTGGGCCTCAAGGGGTTTGGTGGGCCGGCCTAGGTGGTGGGCTGCGGGAGGCCGCGGTGGCCTGGGCCGGCTGCCTGGAGAAGGCCAAGCTGGGCTGGCTCTCTCTCTAATATTTAGCAGAAAAGAAAATAGAGATAAGAAAAGAAAGGAAGGTTAGGGAAAGAATTTGGGAACGGGGGCAATTTTCCTGGGCTCACAAAAATATGAGGAATTTAACAAAAATGGCCCGAGGATTTTTGGTGGAACTCCGGAAAATGATGAAATAATAATGGCAAGGTTTGGGGACCAAACTTGAAGTAGAAAGGGCATTGGAATTTGCAAGTGTGTTATGGTGAATTCCAATTAATGGAATATTTATTATAGCTCCCTAATAATATTGGGACGATATGTTATAAAGAGAAGTCAACCTTCCCTCGATTTAAATGGATCGAAAAATCCATACAATTTATTTAGAAGAGTTGCAAAAATTAATGATATGATGGCATGATGACATGATGCAATGCAAAAACAAAACAAACCACACGACAAAACTCGGAAACCCTGGAAGGCAACTGAAGCTCCGGTCTTGGGGCGTCACAATGGCGCTGTGGAGACTCGGCGTCCGATGCTCGGAGATGGGCTCGCGCAGGAGGAGGTTGCTGTCTGGCGTCATGGTGACGTTGATGGCGGAGTAGTCAGACAAGGTAGAAGCCTCAATATGATCTGAAGACATGTGGAAGATGGCGGCGACGACACACGAGTGCGTCTGACCAGATTGTGCCCCAGACCCGGTATGTGGCTTGGCTGGGGCTTCCGAATGTGTTTTGGCTTCCAGCTTTTGATGTTAAGCTTAGGTGAGTGGTTTGGGTAGTGGCCCAGCTAGCACCCCTTCATCATATTGGATAGGAGTAGCGGCATATGTTGCCAAGATGGTGGATTCAGGCATATTGTTGTAATACTTTGTAAGGTCCTCGAGAATAATCAATAAAGTGGCCGTATGCATCTCCCAGCTGCAGAGGCCGGGGGTCATCCTCCTTTTCTAAAAAAAATGTCATGGACAGATTCATTAAGAATATATCTAGATGACTAGGTTAAAAATATGTCTTATAGGGGCAAACCCACCTTTCTTCGATCATGTATCACCAGTATACCTGCTTACTTGATATGTCTATGCTTAAATTTCCAAAATGGGTTATCAATTCCATTACTCCCAAATGTATCACTTCTTTTGGGGTAATATAGGTGAATCCCGTCAATATCATTTGGCTGGCTGGGATTTGGTTTCTAGGAATAAATTGTTTGGTAGCTTACGGTTTCCTAATCTTAGACTTTAATAGCCTTCTTGTTTCTTGGGGCAAATTATATTTTTTCTAGCCAGGACAAACATAAACTAGAATCCTGAACTTTAAATAAATAGTTCCAACCCTAATTTGCTCTGGTCCAGAAGTGGTTTGGGCTCTCCTTTTTGGAAAACTGTGACATGGGCAATATCTACTTCTAAGACCTTTTACAAATGGGTTCCGAGTAATCTTTTGGCATGATATATGGCTTGGAGTTTTTTCTCTAAAAACATGCTTTGAATTTTCTTTGTTATTTGCAATGAGCCTGATTGTACCTTGGGCCATGCTTGGGATTGCACTGACTTGAAGTTGACTTTTCAAAGGTATTCAAACTATTTCTCATTTTTCTTCTAAAGATGGCCCTATTCGGATCCTGGAGTCCTCTTGCAAATATTCGATTCTCTGCCCTCCTAAGATACACATTTTTCTATGGCGGTTATACAACAATTAAGTATTAACTAGGGATACATTGCTCAACACCGACAAGTGAATAAATCAAATTCACTATTGCAGGAATGCCTACTAGTGGTGGACGCAAAATGACTACCAGTGGCAGGCAGGGCACCCATCATTAGCTTGACAGGCCAAAAAGTGTCGTTGCGCTAGGGGTTTACACATTACATCACATTAATATTGGTACATGCATATGTATTACATAGATAAATTGATGTCTTACATTCATACACGCATCCATGTACTAAAATTGCAATACATCACATGACATTGATATCCATTATTAGATGCATGCATTTAAACTTCAAAACATTTAGCTAAACTTTGAGCATTATCAATGGTGACAAATCAACCATGGGGCGGCGGGGCAGAGGCAAAACTACGGAAGATAAAACCGACGAATCCAACAATGGGATGGCCTCTGAGAGGAAGGACCGCGCACCGTCCGCTCTAGAATCAGACATCCGCTTTCCAAAATAGCTGAACGATCTACCTCACCCACATGGGGTGGAGGCTCCGGCCCCATCTGCCTCCTCTCCTCCTCTCCCGCCTCCACCATGATGCAGATCACTAGCTGATGAAATCGCCTCTCTGCCATCTTCTAAATTGCTTCAAAATGCACATCCGACAACACGCCTTAACACTACTAGGGAAAAGCCTAGTAGTAGCGCGGGTACCTGCTCTATTGATAAGGCGCTACAGCTAACGTGTAGCAGTAGCGCGTGTTACCTAATTAGCAGCAGCGCTTTCCATACCAGCGCTACTGCTAAGTGCTTTAGCAGTAGCGTTTTCCTGTCCAGCGATAAAGAGCGCTACTACTATATTTTCTCTTATCTTTTTTTGCTGCGCATTTGCGATGTTCTTGTATACGTTTTATACAGTATTATAATCATATCATAAACATGCAATATGCTCATCATATCATACACATAATAGTCTCATCATATCATCCAACACAAATCATGTCGTCACATCATAATCACGATATAGCTATACAAGTTACATGACATGCCTCATCGTACATAATGTAGTACTTCTTGAGGCGTCGGTTCGTATCCCTCTCTCGCACTAGCGAGAACCTAAACTAACTACTGGCTGTCGCTAGGAAACCGGAAACCGGTACACCTGGCCCTGACACTCCGGCCACTCGTCGTATACTCCTGGTGTAGCACTTCTTCGTCATCGATGATCTATGCACCTGCATCGTCATATGAGTCGATGATATGCAACATATATAGTTGAGCAACAGAAAGAGACAGACTTGGCAAAAACAGAAGCAACATATCATAAGCATAAATAACAACGTTCATAGTACCCAAAATGCCGTAACTAGAGTGATCTTCGCTAGTTGAGGAGGACGGTTTAATTACATCACAAATAAAGTTTCGTCGTGCATAACTCAAAGTTTCGTCATTCAGAAAGTATGGACTAAACGGACACATTGTCATATATCGGTAATCACTCCAACATGTCGTGACATCCATCCAAGTCAGGGGATGTAGTTCCCGATCTTAGTGATAGGCTTCAGGTCGACACGCTGAGCGGCTACGCGTGTTTGGACGTCTTCCCGCAACATTTGCCCTTCCTCGTAGAACATCCTTGTTTTGTCGAGGACCTCCTTCATGATGAATTGGGCAAGTTCACACTGGATGTGATAGAACTCAGCTCGAAGTCGATGATCCAGGATGTCTTCTATGTTCTTTTCCCATTGCAGAATATGGGCATCGCCGGATGTAGGTGACATGCGAAGGTTCTGTTGATCATGTCTGTACTCCAGCATGTGGTGTAGGACATAGAATCCATCACTAAGAGTATCACTCGGTTGCTGGATGCAGCAGAAGTCGGTCTTATGGCCGAAGGCGAGCCTGTCTTTCCTTGCCTTCTTGGTCTTGATCTCTCCACCCCGCACGCCGTAGAAAAAGATAGCACTGTTGAGAACAGACTTGATGTGGGTGTAATCCTTTTTGTTCATGTTCTTCGACGAGTCCAAGTAAAGAGCGTGGGAGTATCGGGGGTAAAGGATGATGAGGACGACGCGCCCGTGGCTGCGCAAAATAAGTACACCTCAAATTAATTAGTCTCCACCGTGCAAATGAATGATTAAAATCGAAGGAAGGATATCCGCGCAGATGACTTACATGGGATGATAAGGCACGTGAATCGTCTCCTTGTCCTTATTGGTGACCATGAAATCGACGATGTAGTCCCTCGCGTATTCATGGTGCTTTGCGCAGACTGCCAAGAAGCCCTTGTGCATGAGGTATGGGTCAGCGACACAAATATAAGGTATCTGCTCAATCCCGATGATGTAGTTCACGTACAAGGAATAAAGGCGGACAAACGTAAAATCCAGCTTCTTCAAGTGAAACATGTCGAAGATGTAGTCGAATCGAAGGAAGAACTTCTCCGTGGGGAATGTGTCAACGTACAACCTTTGCCGCGACACATTAACCACGTAGAGTGGGTATCCTGGATTTTTTGAGGCGATTAGGATTTTCTCTCTCCGCAGCACATCGTCATGAAGTCTCCTTAGATTGCCGTATATGGACTCTACTGATGCCTTAGGTAGGATTGGTTCACCGGGGATATGGTGTTTCGCTGCACCGGTGACAGGTATACGGTCTTGAACCCGAGGCTGCGGAGGCGGCTGGATCATAGCAGCAACTTTATTGTTGCCTTTCCTCGCTCTCTTCCTATGCTTCTTTGGTGGAAGGTCGTCTATAATACGTTCAGCCCCCGGAGGCGGCAATTCAGGCACCGACTCATGACGCTCAAACCCTGAGTACTCATATTGCTGAGCCATCAATCCTCTGTCATCATAGGCGCCAGTATTGAGATACTGTTGAGTGTCATCATCATCGTCATCCTCATCTATGGCGATATCATCAGCGACTAATGGAACGTCTTCCTCACCCCGTCCGCTATCACCCAGCAGGACAGGCAACGCTAATTGGGTAGGTGGGGTGTTGATGTTCATACCTTGCTGAGGCTGCGTGGTCGTGGGTGTGCTCTCGGCTGCCTCCAGACGAAGCAGAATCTTTGGACACAATAGGACCCACCCCTTGTGATCGCCAAGACGCCGCGGGGTCTCATCGTCATCCCTCCTAGTACCGGAGGAGCTGAATTCTCGTGGCCCGGTTTAACACTGGCCACGAAAACCTTGAAGACGTCAGCGGGGATCGCTCGACTGTGGAACAATTATTCCTTTGGCTTAATTATCGTCGCCTTCCCCACGTCCACCTTCTGGTCGCTGATGGTGTACAATATGGTGCACAGGGTTACGTCGGCCTGCAAAGACATGTCTGCGACGTGAGACATCCGAAAGGCAACGGAAACGGGAGACTATACATTTATTGAAGAGGGCCGTTGTGACAGGTACCGTGAGGGCATCAAGCTCAGCTAAAGACGAAGCACCGCCGAACACGTCCGAGACGGAGGACGGGCTGCTATGAGCAGGTGCGGGAGCCGGTGCAGGAGCTAGTGCGGGAGCCGGTGCAGGAGCAGGTGCAACGCTAGTCGAGCTGCTCCCGAAGAAGTCGGCAAGGGGAAAGTCCGCTGCATCTTTATTTGGATTTTGCCTGATCCAACTGACGATGGCCGGAACCAAGACACCATACGAATCTGCAATCACCTGTTTTGCGGCAGCTACCTCTGTTGCGACTGTCTCAGCTGATTTCTTCTCAACCGCAATCTCAACCTTCTTGTCGATGTTTTCTTCAGTTAACCTCCATCTTTCCTTTCTCTCCTCCATGGTCTCACGGTAGTACTTCTTCCACGTGGCGCCATCTCGGACACCGTGCACGCGTCCATATGACAGCCGAGTTAAAGGAAATATGCCCTAGAGGCAATAATAAAGTTGTTATTTATATTTACTTATATCATGATAAATGTTTATTATTCATGCTAGAATTGTATTAACCGGAAACTTAGTACATGTGTGAATACATAGACAAATAGAGTGTCCCTAGTATGCATCTACTTGACTAGCTCGTTAATCAGAGATGGTTAAGTTTCCTAGCCATGGACATGTATTGTCATTTGATGAATGGGATCACATCATTAGAGAATGATGTGATGGACAAGACCCATCCATTAGCTTAGCATGATGATCGTTTAGTTTTATTGCTATTGCTTTCTTCATGACTTATACATGTTCCTCTGACAATGAGATTATGCAACTCCCGAATACCGGAGGAACACCTTGTGTGCTATCAAATGTCACAACGTAACTGGGTGATTATAAAGATGCTCTACACAGGTGTCTCCGAAGGTGTTTGTTGGGTTGGCATAGATCAAGAATAGGATTTGTCACTCTGTGTATCGGAGAGGTATCTCTGGGCCCTCTCGGTAATGCACATCACTATAAGCCTTGCAAGCAATGTAACTAACGAGCTAGTTACGAGATGATGCATTATGGAACGAGTAAAGAGACATGCCGGTAAAGAGATTGAACTGGGTATGATGATACCGACGATCGAATCTCGACAAGTAACATATTGATGACAAAGGGAACAACGTATGTTGTTATGCGGTTTGACCGATAAAGATCTTCGTAGAATATGTAGGAGCCAATATGAGCGTCTAGGTTCCGCTATTGGTTATTGACTGGAGATGTGTCTCGGTCATGTCTACATAGTTCTCGAACCTAGGGTTCATATGAACAGCTTGGGTTCATATATATGAACATTATCAAGCAGCAACATATGAATTGCCCTACCAGAGAGAGAGGATGGCAGGGGAGAGGAGAGGGAGAGCCTTACCGTCGGCGGCGAGGGCAGGCTCGGGCTCGGGCGGCGGTGGTCCTGGGCAGGATCGGCCGATGGTGGTGAGGTCGAGGGCGGCAGCAGTGAGGTTGAGGGCGGCGACGGTGAGGTCGAGGGTGGCCTCGGGTGGCGGTGGTGAGGTTGAGGGCGGCCTCGGGTGGCGGCGGTGAGGTTGAGGGCGGCCTCGTGCGGCGGCGGTGAGATCAAGAGCGTGCGTGATCGACGGCGGCGACAGAGGAGTTGGGGGAGCTGGGGGAATAGGGGGGAGAGGGGGGAAAGGACTTAGTTTGAGCCCAGTCAAACTAGCAGTAGCGCTGGTCTGAAAAAACGCGCTATTGTTAAGTTAGCTATAGCGCTTTGAGCCAAAACACG
Organism: Aegilops longissima; assembly: GCA_021605205.1. Taxonomy (NCBI): domain Eukaryota; kingdom Viridiplantae; phylum Streptophyta; class Magnoliopsida; order Poales; family Poaceae; genus Aegilops; species Aegilops longissima. The sequence goes on along the minus strand of CM038676.1, from coordinate 100,450,805 downwards.
CTACTGCTATAGGAAGTAGCTATTTATTTTCCTTTTTCTTTTCCTTTTATCTCATGAACTTAGCTATAGTGCAGGAACACAAAACAAGCTACTGCTAATGTAGCTATAGCGCTTTGTGAGAACAAGCGCTACTGCTATGCCTTTCTTCACTATTTTTCTTTTTCTTTCCTTTTTCTTTTTTTCATTTCTCCTTTTTCTATTACTTTCATTTTCTATTACTTTTCTACTTATTTCTCTTCTTATTTTCTTTTTCTTAGTAGTAGCGCTCTACAACAGAAACGCGTAGCTACAAGGCACTTAGCAATATGATGTTTCCCTCAGGCTCGCTACTACTATTCCTAGCCTACCGGCAACAGTGTGGGAATTATTGTAGTAGCACTTTTCTGGGCAGGCGCGCTACTGCTATAACTATAGGTGTAGTGTGCTTAGCAGTAGCGCTTAGTTTTGACCAGCGCTACTGCTATACCGCTGTGTATAAGGTTTACCCTAGTAGTGTAACGAGGAAAGAGCTCTCAAACCTTGTTGGCCACTTGAACACCGGCGATCCAAGCGAACATCGCCTTCCTAAGCCACAACTCCCATTCCTTGTCCGCCGCAGAGACTCCCTCCACCAAATTTCGCCATATCTCATTAGCAAAAGTATATATATCACATGCATACATCCATATGCATGGATACACCAAATTACATTGATATTCATTACATGCACGCACTCCACTTACTTACACACACACACACACACACACACACACACACACACACACACACACATATATATATATATATATAGTCAATAAACGAGCACAAGGTAGGCATGCCGCCAGCTTGTTTATGATGACACAATAGTTTTGACAAATTAAATTAGAAGGAGGCTAGGGACCTTCATCCATTAACGAGCACAAGGTAGGCATGCCGCCAACTTGTTTATGTAGGCGAACATCCTGTTCCTGTGTCATCCCCGATGTAGAAGATCCCACTAGACATGAGGAGTTCCTTTTGATGATATGCACCAGCAAATTCCAGGAGCGCCCAAACTTTCTACTCCAGACGCATGAAAAATTACATGCATACACATTGGAGAATGAATATGAATCTATATAAAGTTAAGAATGGAAACAAAGTCCCTCCGTTACTACACATAATAGCATTGCTTTAAGTAGATCCTCACCTCTAGCAAACCCCTAACATACTACTATACCAAATTCCTAGCACATAATTCTTAACTAGATTCTCACCATTGTAAGCTAATGGCACTAGATTCTCACATGACATATGACTACATCCCCATCACTATTAAATCCTAACATACATCAAAATTCTCACATATAGCACGTAACTAGTGTTGGGGAACGTAGTAATTTCAAAATTTTCCTACGCACACGCAAGATCATGGTGATGCATATCAACGAGAGGAGAGAGTGTTGTCCATGTACCCTTGTAGACCGAAAGCGGAAGCGTTAGAACAATGCGGTTGATGTAGTCGTACGTCTTCATGGCCCGACCGATCAAGCACCGAAACTACGGCACCTCCGAGTTCTTGCACACGTTCAGCTCAATGACGATCCCCGGACTCCGATCCAGCAAAGTGTCGGGGATGAGTTCCGTCAGCACGACGGCGTGGTGACGATCTTGATGTTCTACCATCGCAGGGCTTCGCCTAAGCACCGCTACAATATTATCGAGGAGAACTATGGTGGAGGGGGCACCGCAGACGGCTAAGAGATCTCAAGGATCAATTGTTGTGTCTTTGGGGTGCCCCCCCCCATATATAAAGGAGCAAGGGGAGGCCGGCCGGCCCTCTATGGCGCGCCCAAGAGGGGAATCCTACTAGGACCCCAAGTCCTAGTAGGTTTCCACCTAAAGGAGAGAGGGGAAGGAAGGAGAGGAGAGGGAGAAGGAAGGGGGCGCCCCTCTCCTAGTCCAATTTGGACCAGAGGGGAGGCGCGCGCCTGCCCAGCCGCCTCTCTCTCTCTCCACTAAGGCCCATCGAGGCCCATTAGTTCCCCCGGGGTTTCCGATAACCCTCCGGCATTCCGGTTTTATCCGAAACTTCTCCGGAACACTTCCGGTGTCCGAATATAGTCGTCCAATATATCAATCTTCATGTCTCGACCATTTCGAGACTCCTCGTCATGTCCGTAATCACATCCGGGACTCCGGACAAACTTCGGTACATCAAAACTCATAAACTCATAATATAATTATCATCGAAACCTTAAGCGTGCGGACCCTACGGGTTCGAGAACTATGTAGACATGCCCTCGAACTGTTTTCGGTCAATTACCAATAGCGGAACCTGGATGCTCATATTGTTTCCTACATATTCTACGAAGATCTTTATCGGTCAAACCGCATAACAACATACGTTGTTCTCTTTGTCATCGGTATGTTACTTGCCCGAGATTCGATCGTCGGTATCTCAATACCTAGTTCAATCTCGTTACCAGCAAGTCTCTTTACTCGTTACGTAATGCATCATTCCGTAACTAACTCATTAGCTACATTGCTTGCAAGGCTTATATTGATGTGCATTATCGAGAGGGCCCAGAGATACCTCTCCGACAATCGGAGTGACAAAACCTAATCTCGAAATACGCCAACTCAACATGTACCTTTGGAGACACCTGTAGAGCTCCTTTATAATCACCCAGTTATGTTGTGATGTTTGGTAGCACACAAAGTGTTCCTCCGATGGCAGGAGTTGCATAATCTCATAGTTATAGGAACTTGTATAAGTCATGAAGAAAGCAATAGCAACATACTAAACGATCAAGTGCTAAGCTAACGGAATGGGTCAAGTCAATCACATCATTCTCCTAATGATGTGATCCCGTTAATCAAATGACAACACATGTCTATGGTTAGGAAACATAACCATCTTTGATTAATGAGCTAGTCAAGTAGAGGCATACTAGTGACATTAATTTTGTCTATGTATTCACACATGTATCATGTTTCCGGTTAATACAATTCTAGCATGAATAATAAGCATTTATCATGATATGAGGAAATAAATAATAACTTTATTATTGCCTCTAGGGCATATTTTCTTCAGTCTCCCACTTGCACTAGAGTCAATAATCTAGATTACACAGTAATGATTCTAACACCCATGGAGTCTTGGTGTTGATCATCTTTTGCTCGTGGAAGAGGCTTAGTCAACGGGTCTGCAACATTCAGATCTGTATGTATCTTGCAAATCTCTATGTCTCCCACCTGGACTTGGTCCTGGATGGAATTGAAGCGTCTCTTGATGTGCTTGGTCCTGTTGTGAAATCTGGATTCCTTTGCCAAGGCAATTGCAGCAGTATTGTCACACAAGATCTTCATTGGTCCCGATGCACTAGGTATGACACCTAGATCGGAAATGAACTCCTTCATCTAGACTCCTTCATTTGCTGCTTCCGAAGCAGCTATGTACTCCGCTTCACATGTAGATCCCGCCACGGCGCTTTGTTTAGAATTGCACCAACTGACAGCTCCACCGTTCAATATAAACACGTATCCGGTTTGCGATTTAGAATCGTCCGGATCAGTGTCAAAGCTTGCATCGACGTAACCATTTACGACTAGCTCTTTGTCACCTCCATAAACAAGAAACATATCCTTAGTCCTTTTCAGGTATTTCAGGATATTCTTGACCGCTGTCCAGTGATCTACTCCTAGATTACTTTGGTACCTCCCTGCTAAACTTATTGCTAAGCATACATCAGGTCTGGTACACAGCATTGCATACATGATAGAGGCTATGGCTGAAGCATAGGGAGCATCTTTCATTTTCTCTCTATCTTCTGCTGTGGTCGGGCATTGAGTCTGACTCAACTTCACACCTTGTAATACAGGCAAGAACCCTTTCTTTGCCTGATCCATTTTGAATCTTTTCAAAACTTTATCAAGGTATGTGCTTTGTGAAAGTCCAATTAAGCGTCTTGATCTATCTCTATAGATCTTGATGCCTAATATGTAAGCAGCTTCACCGAGGTCTTTCATTGAAAAACTTTTATTCAAGTATCCCTTTATGCTATCCAGAAATTCTATGTCATTTCCAATTAATAATATGTCATCTACATATAATATCGTAAATGCTCTGAGCTCCCACTCACTTTCTTGTAAATACAGCTTCTCCAAAAGTCTCAGATAAAACCATATGCTTTGATCACACTATCAAAGCGTTTATTCCAACTCCGAGAGGCTTGCACCAGTGCATAAATGGATCGATGGAGCTTGCACACTTTGTTAGCACCTTTTGGATCGACAAAACCTTCCGGTTGAATCATATACAACTCTTCTTCCAGAAATCCATTCAGGAATGCAGTTTTGACATCCATTTGCCATATTTCATAATCATAAAATGCGGTAATTGCTAACATGATTCGGACAGACTTAAGCATCGCTACGGGTGAGAAAGTCTCATCGTAGTCAATCCCTTGAACTTGTCGAAAACCTTTCGCAACAAGTCGAGCTTTGTAGACAGTTACATTACCATCAGTGTCCGTCTTCTTCTTGAAGATCCATTTATTCTTGATGGCTTGCCGATCATCGGGCAAGTCAACCAAAGTCCATACTTTGTTCTCATACATGGATCCCATCTCAGATTTCATGGCCTCAAGCCATTTTGCGGAACCTGGGCTCATCATCGCTTCCTCATAGTTCGTAGGTTCGCCATGGTCAAGTAACATGACTTCCAGAATAGGATTACCGTACCACTCTGGTGCGGATCTTACTCTGGTAGACCTACGAGGTTCAGTAGTAACTTGATCTGAAGTTTCATGATCAATATCATTAGCTTCCTCACTGATTGCTGTAGTTGTCACAGGAACCGGTTCTTGTGATGAACTACTTTCCAATAAGGGAGCAGGTACAGTTACCTCATCAAGTTCTACTTTCCTCCCACTCACTTCTTTCGAGAGAACCTCCTTCTCTAGAAAGGATCCGAACTTAGCAACAAAAATCTTGCCCTCAGATCTGTGATAGAAGGTGTACCCAATAGTCTCTTTTGGGTATCCTATGAAGACACATTCCTCCGATTTGGGTTTGAGCTTATCTGGTTGAAGTTTCTTCACATAAGCATCGCAACCCCAAACTTTAAGAAACGACAAATTTGGTTTCTTGCCAAACCACAGTTCATAAGGCGTCGTATCAATGGATTTTGATGGTGCCCTATTTAATGTGAATGCGGCCGTCTCTAAAGCATAACCCCAAAACGATAGCGGTAAATCAGTAAGAGACATCATAGATCGCATCATATCTAGTAAAGTACGATTACGACGTTCGGACACACCATTACGCTGTGGTGTTCCAGGTGGCGTGAGTTGTGAAACTATTCCACATTGTTTCAAATGTAGACCAAACTCGTAACTCAAATATTCTCCTCCACGATCAGATCGTAGAAACTTTATTTTCTTGTTACGATGATTTTCAACTTCACTCTGAAATTCTTTGAACTTTTCAAAAGTTTCAGACTTATGTTTCATCAAGTAGATATACCCATATCTGCTTAAATCATCTGTGAAGGTGAGAAAACAACGATATCCGCCACGAGCTTCGACATTCATCGGACCACATACATCTGTATGTATGATTTCTAACAAATCTGTTGCTCTCTCCATAGTTCCGGAGAACAGTGTTTTAGTTATCTTGCCCATCAGGCACGGTTCGCAAGTACCAAGTGATCCATAATCAAGTGATTCCAGAAGTCCATCAGTATGGAGTTTCTTCATGCGCTTTACACCAATATGACCTAAACGGCAGTGCCACGAATAAGTTGCACTATCATTATCAACTCTTCATCTTTTGGCTTCGACATTATGAATATGTGTATCACTACTATCGAGATTTAATAAAAATAGACCACTCTTCAAGGGTGCATGACCATAAAAGATATTACTCATATAAATAGGACAACCATTATTCTCTGATTTAAATGAATAACCGTCTTGCATCAAACAAGATCCAGATATAATGTTCATGCTCAACGCTGGCACCAAATAATAGTTATTCAGGTCTAAAACTAATCCCGATGGTAGATGTAGAGGTAGCGTGCCGACCGCGATCACATCGACTTTGGAACCATTTCCCACGCGCATCGTCACCTCGTCCTTAGCCAATCTTTGCTTAATCCGTAGTCCCTGTTTCGAGTTGCAAATATTAGCAACGGAACCAGTATCAAATACCCAGGTGCTACTGCGAGCATTAGTAAGGTACACATCAATAACATGTATATCACATATTCCTTTGTTCACCTTGCCATCCTTCTTATCCGCCAAATACTTGGGGCAGTTCCGCTTCTAGTGTCCAAATTGCTTGCGGTAGAAGCACTCGATCTCGTGCTTAGGTCCAGATTTGGGTTTCTTCTCTTGAGCAGCAACTTGCTTGCTGTTCTTCTTGAAGTTCCTTGTTCTTCCCTTTACCCTTTTCTTGAAACTGGTGGTCTTATTGACCATCAACACTTGATGCCCTTCTTGATTTCTACCTCCGCAGCCTTTAGCATTGCGAAGAGCTCGGGAATAGTCTTGTCCATCCCTTGCATATTATAGTTCATCACGAAGCTCTTGTAGCTTGGTGGAAGTGATTGAAGAATTCATCAATGACACTATCATCGTGAAGATTAACTCCCGCTTGAATCAAGTGATTATTATAACCAGACATTTTGAGTATATGTTCACTGACAGAACTATTCTCCTCCATCTTACAGCTATAGAACTTATTGGAGACTTCATATCTCTCAATCCGGGCATTTGCTTGAAATATTAACTTCAACTCCTGGAACATCTCACATGCTCCATGGCGCTCAAAACATCGTTGAAGACCCGGTTCTAAGCCATAAAGCATGGCACACTGAACTATCGAGTAGTCATCAGCTTTGCTCTGCCAGACGTTCTTAACGTCGTTAGTTGCATCTGCAGCAGGCCTGGCACCCAGCGGTGCTTCCAGGATGTAATTCTTCTGTGCAGCAATGAGGATAATCCTCAAGTTACGGACCCAGTCCGTGTAATTGCTACCATCATCTTTCAACTTAGCTTTCTCAAGGAACGCACTAAAATTCAACGGAACAACATCACGCGCCATCTATCTACAACAAACATAGACAAGCAAAATACTATCAGGTACTAAGTTCATGATAAATTTAAGTTCAATTAATCATATTACTTAAGAACTCCCACTTAGACAGACATCTCTCTAGTCATCTAAGTGATCACGTGATCCAAATCAGCTAAACCATGTCCGACCATCACGTGAGATGGAGTAGTTTCAATGGTGAACATCACTATGTTGATCATATCTACTATATGATTCGCGTTCGACCTTTCGGTCTCCGTGTTCCGAGGCCATATCTGTATATGCTAGGCTCGTCAAGTTTAACCTGAGTATTCCGCGTGTGCAACTGTTTTGCACCCGTTGTATTTGAAAATAGAGCCTATCACACCCGATCATCATGTGGTGTCTCAGCACGAAGAACTTTCGCAACGGTGCATACTCAGGGAGAACACTTCTTGATAATTAGTGAGAGATCATCTTAAAATGCTACTGTCAATCAAAGCAAGATAAGATGCATAAAGGATAAACATCACATGCAATCAATATAAGTGATATGATATGGCCATCATCATCTTGTGCTTGTGATCTCCATCTCCGAAGCACCGTCGTGATCACCATCGTCACCGACGCGACACCTTGATCTCCATCGTAGGATCGTTGTCGTCTCGCCAATCCTATGCTTCTACGACTATCGCTACCGCTTAGTCATAAAGTAAAGCATTACAGGGCGATTGCATTGCATACAATAAAGCGACAACCATATGGCTCCTGCCAGTGGCCGATAACTCGGTTAAAAAACATGATCATCTCATACAATAAAACATAGCATCACGTCTTGACCATATCACATCACAACATGCCCTGCAAAAACAAGTTAGACGTCCTCTACTTTGTTGTTGCAAGTTTTACGTGGCTGCTACGGGCTTAGCAACAACCGTTCCTACCTACGCATCAAAACCACAACAATAGTTTGTCAAGTTGGTGTTGTTTAAACCTTCGCAAGGACCGGGCGTAGCCACACTCGGTTCAACTAAAGTTGGAGAAACTGACACTAGCTAGCCACCTCTGTGCAAAGCACGTCGGGAGAACCGGTCTCGCGTAAACGTACGCGTAATGTCGGTCCGGGCCGCTTCATCCAACAATACCGCCGAACCAAAGTATGACATGCTGGTAAGCAGTATGACTTGTATCGCCCACAACTCACTTGTGTTCTACTCGTGCATATAACATCTACGCATAAGACCTGGCTCTGATACCACTGTTGGGGAACGTAGTAATTTCAAAATTTTCCTACGCACACACAAGATCATGGTGATGCATAGCAACGAGAGGGGAGAGTGTTGTCCATGTACCCTCGTAGACCGAAAGCGGAAGCGTTAGAACAACGCGGTTGATGTAGTCATACGTCTTCACGGCACGGCCGATCAAGCACCGAAACTACGACACCTCCGAGTTCTTGCACACGTTCAGCTCGATGACGATCCCCGGACTCCGATCCAGCAAAGTGTCGGGGATGAGTTCCGTCAACATGACGGCGTGGTGACGATATTGATGTTCTACCGTCGCAAGGCTTCGCCTAAGCACCGCTACAATATTATCGATGAGAACTATGGTGGGGGGGGGCACCGCACACGGCTAAGAGATCTCAAGGATCAATTGTTGTGTCTTTGGGGTGCCCCCCTGCCCCCGTATATAAAGGAGCAAGGGGGAGGCCGGCCGGCCCTCTATGGCGCGCCCCCAAGAGGGGAATCCTACTAGGACTCCAAGTCCTAGTAGGTTTCCACCTAAAGGGAGAGAGGGGGAAGGAAGGAGAGGGAGAGGGAGAAGGAAAGGGGGGCGCCACCCCCCTCTCCTAGTCCAATTCGGACCAGAGGAGGAGGGTGCGCGGCCTGCCCTGGCCGCCCCTCTCTCTCTCCACTAAGGCCCATCGAGGCCCATTAGTTCCCCCGGGGTTTCTGATAACCCTCCGCACTCCGGTTTTATCCGAAACTTCTCCGAACACTTCCAGTGTCCGAATATAGTCGTCCAATATATCAATCTTCATGTCTCGACCATTTAGAGACTCCTCGTCATGTCCGTAATCACATCCGGGACTCCGAACAAACTTCGGTACATCAAAACTCATAAACTCATAATATAACTATCATCGAAACCTTAAGTGTGCGGACCCTATGGGTTCGAGAACTATGTAGACATGACCTAGAACTGTTTCCGGTCAATAACCAATAGCGGAACCTGGATGCTCATATTGGTTCCTACATATTCTACGAAGATCTTTATCGGTCAAATCGCATAACAACATATGTTGTTCCCTTTGTCATCGATATGTTACTTGCCCGAGATTCGATCGTCGGTATCTCAATACCTAGTTCAATCTCGTTACCGGCAAGTCTCTTTACTCGTTACGTAATGCATCATTCCGTAACTAACTCATTAGCTACATTGCTTGCAAGGCTTATATTGATGTGCATTGCCGAGAGGGCCCAGAGATACCTCTCGGACAATCGGAGTGACAAAACCTAATCTCGAAATACGCCAACTCAACATGTACCTTTGGAGACACCTGTAGAGCTCCTTTATAATCACCCAGTTACGTTGTGACGTTTGGTAGCACACAAAGTGTTCCTCCGGTAAATGGGAGTTGCATAATCTCATAGTTATAGGAACTTGTATAAGTCATGAAGAAATCAATAGCAACATACTAAACGATCAAGTGCTAAGCTAACGGAATGGGTCAAGTCAATCACATCATTCTCCTAATGATGTGATCCCGTTAATCAAATGACAACACATGTCTATGGTTAGGAAACATAACCATCTTTGATTAATGAGCTAGTCAAGTAGAGGCATACTAGTGACATTAATTTTGTCTATGTATTCACACATGTATCATGTTTCCGGTTAATACAATTCTAGCATGAATAATAAACATTTATCATGATATGAGGAAATAAATAATAACTTTATTATTGCCTCTACGGCATATTTCCTTCAACTAGATCATCACCACCTTGAATACGAAGGAAAGGAGCTCACCATCGTGGCCATTGCAAAGGCCAAATATATTGGCGACAATGTTGGGACTGGGACCGCGCCCATGGGCTTAATTTGTCGACCCAATAGTAGATGATAACCACCACCATGGCCGCCACGGGTGGGTGGAGTGGTTAGGGGTGGCCCAGTTCAGCTTCGACATGCCACCAAGTTGAGGATGGAGCAGAGGCATTGAGACGGCCCGGTGCCTGCCCATCATATGGAGAGGTGGGACTAGAGGGAGACTAGGGAGGGTCGTGGGAGGGAGAGGACCGGTGGCAGCTAACTAGGGACGGTTACAACAAATAGAAATCATGATCGAGAAGGACGTTGATATTGGTTTGAGTGGGAGACGGAGGCGGTAGTTGGGAATTTTTTTGGGTATAAAGGGTGGCGTTTAAGTTATCACTAATCCACTGCTATAACTGGCAATCGTTTTTATACCATATGACAGAGACAAGAAAAAAGTAGTGATCCATCAATGATAAAAATCGATCTATTTTGGCATCATATTTTGGCACGAAAAAGTTATAAATGCACTATCAGTGATATCTACTGATGTCTACTACACAACTTACTCTTGTAGACGCGTGTTGGGCCTCCAAGCTTAGAGTTTTGTAGGAAAACAACAAATTTTTCTCAAGTGGATGACCTAAGTTTATCAATCCGTGGGAGGTGTAGGATGAAGATGGTCTCTCTTAAACAACCCTGCAATCAAATATAAGAAATCTCTTGTGTCCCCAACAGATAAATTGTATAGGTGCACTAGTTCGGCGAAGAGATGGTGATACAAGTGTAGTATGGATAATAGATGTATGTTTTCGTAATCTGAAAATATAAAAACAACAAGGTAGCAAGTGATAAAATGGAGCACAAACAGTATTGCAATGCTTGAAAGCAAGGCTTAGGGTTCATACTTTCACTAGTGAAATCTCCCAACGGTGCTAAGATAACTGAATCATATAAAAATCCCTCAACATGCGAAAAACAATCACTCCATAGTTCTTATAAAGCGGAGAACAAATGTCTACTACACAACTTATTCTTGTAGACTCGTGTTGGGCCTCCAAGCGCAGAGTTTTGTAGGAAAGTAGCAATTTTCCCTCAAGTGGAGGACCTAAGGTTTATCAATCCGTGGGAGGCGTAGGATGAAGATGGTCTCTCTCAAGCAACCCTGCAATCAAATACAAGAAATCTCTTGTGTCCCAAACACACCAAATACAATGGAAAATTGTATAGGTGCACTAGTTCGACGAAGAGATGGTGATACAAGTGTAGTATGGATAGTAGATATAGGTTTTTGTAATCTGAAAAATATAAAAACAACAAGACCGCAAGTGATAAAACGGAGCACAAACGGTATTGCAATGCTTGAAAAAAAGGCTTGGGGTTCATACTTTCACTAGTGCAATCTCTCAACAGTGCTAACATGATTGAATCATATAACAATCCCTCAACGCGCGAGAATGAATCACTCCAAAGTGCTTATCAAGCGGAGAACATAAGATGAAATTGTTTGTAGGGTACGAAACGACCTCAAAGTTATCCTTTCCGATCAATCTATTGAGCTATTCCTATAAGTGTCACAAACAGCCCTAGTGTCACATCCCAGATAGACCATGCATTAGGGTGTGCATCATGTTTAAATTTCATCTGAATTTGAAATGGGGAAAGCAGGAAACCCCAGAACACCCCCCCTTTTTAAAATAACTAGGGTTTACTAAAATTTAATTCAATGAATCCGAAATGCCCTTCAAAATGCTCATCCTCTTTGTTTGGGTTTAAGATCCATGTCAAAGAAGGTGGGACATTTTCTAGGTCACCCAAGGGTTCTAAATTTAATTCACAAATTTCTGAAATGGGCATTTTAAATTATGGAAAATATTTTAAGTGTTCAAAATTGTTAAACTAAAATGTTTCATGTTGGGAATATTCCAACTAGTGACCAGGAGCATTTTGGTAATTTTGAAAGTGTTTTGGTATTTTAAAACCCTAAACAGAATTGCAGAAAATAGAAAAGATAAAAATGGAAAACCCTTACTGTCGCCAGCCTCCTGCCCACCCGCTGCCCAGCCCAAAGAGCCGCCACCAATGAGCTGCTTGGCTCGGCCAGCAGTAGTTGGTGCCGGCCGGCGTCGCAGGGGGCGCCACGCAGCTGGTCACGCCTGCTTCCCTCGCCGCCTCGCCGACCCGGACGACCCACGCGCCGTCCCCCGAACCCCCTGACGCCTCACTTTCCCCTCTCTCTCTCTCGCTCGCTCGACCTGCCGACGCCATCGCCGACACGCCACTGTCGCCGCCGTGCTCCCGCCGCCCACGCACTCACCGCCATGTCCGCCGCCCGCCGCACCCAGCCACCCCTAGCCAGCTAGTCCCTCGCCCAAGACCCCGAGGCCACTACTCCGACCTCGACCGAGTCCAAGGTCACGGAGATCCCCATCGCCGCCGCCGTCGCATCAGTCCACCCCGACCCCGACGAAGCTTCCCGCAGGTTCACCGTGAACCTAGCTACCTCTCTATCCTCTCCGTTTCTCCTTCTTGCACCACAGCGAGCACCCGACGATCGCTCGAACTCCACCGCCGCTGGACTCGTCACCGACGAGCCTCCGGCCACCTTTTGGCCGCACCACTATGTCCATCACACTCACCACTCTCCAACGAGGCTAACTGCACTCCCGTGCCTCGCCGAGGCCGCTAACCCCTAACCTGTCGGTGGCGAGCCTCGGTCGCCGCCTCGACTCGTCGCCGGGCGCCCACTCCGCCACCCCTAACCCAACCGACCCCACCAAACACCGCGGCTCACCTCTAGCTACCAGAGGTGCTCCCAGCCCATTTGGAGCCCGAACGTGCAAAAGCACTTGCTCCGCCGCTGCTCTGCCTCGGGGCGGCTAGACGCCGTGAGTTGACCTCACCAGGCCCCTGCTGACCTCCGGGTCGATGACAGTGGACCCCTCCACTAATCTAATTAGGATTAGTTTTAATTAAAACTAATTAGTTAAACTAACTCGACATGCGGGTCCCACTGGTCAGTTTGACCTGGACGACCCGTTGACCCCTCGACGCCATGTTGACCTCATGTCGACGATTAATTTAAATTCTGGAATTATTTTTATATAATAAAATCCAGAATATAATTCAAATTTCAAATGCTTATAACTTTTATTCCATAACTCCAAATGCAAAGATTTATATATGAAAATTTATCAGAAAATACACTCTATCCATTGGTACAGGTTTCATGCATGTTAAAACAAGTTAACTATGCTGAATAACCAGATTAAGATTTTGCACCATTAGGACTAACTCACATGATCTATCATTTGAACCTTTGGTTCAAATGAGATCATCCCCGTCCTTTCAACTTGCATTAGGCCAACACACATTCATCTTGCCATGTCATAGCATGCATCATATTGTTGCATATTGGTTGTATGTTTATTTTGGTGTGTTTTCATGATAGGTTCTGCCTCAAGATAACCTCGATAACCCATCCAAGGGCAGTTCTCTACCCCGCCCATCAGCAAGCAATTCATTGAACATTCCGATACAAACCCATGTTCTCGCTTCGCTCTCATTTTACTGCATTAAGACAACGCGATTCAACTGTTGTGTGCTGCGGTAGTTGAACCCACTTCCTTTGCATGACTGTCATTGCCACAAGAATTAGATGAAACCCACTAGTATGTGTAGGAGTTGATTGAGCCATGTTTGTGATTCCTACCATGCTATGCTTGCTATGCTTAGAGTTGTGTCGTGTCTGGCTCATCGGGATGATGAACTGGAGTGAAAGGTTGTGTTGGTTCGAGAGTGTAAGTGTTGAACACGATTTGGTAAAGGTATCGATGAGAGGCCATGTAGGAGTACATGGTGGGTTGTTTCATTGAAGCCAACTTAAGAACTGAGATCTGTGTTTGTGATCCATGAACTAGCTACTACCACACATTGGGATCCTTAATTGACCCTCTCGGCTTCTTAACCACCCCTGCTCATAGTCCGGAGTTGCAAGTAGTTTCGTGTTTGTAGCATGTCAGGGCCGCACGCAACGCTGACCTTAGGGGTGGGTTGTGTTGCGGTAGGCACCGTGGCGGTGTACCGAAAGTGCCCGCTTGGTATCTCGGGAACCCTGCACACATCGCTCGGGCTGTATGGGAAACCTCGGCGGACTCCATGGATGGAACCCGAATAGGCGATAACCTGGACTAGGGACTTGAGTGTTTAGGTAGGCTGTGGCCGACACCCACGCTGGGCTTCCGCTGAAGGTTGCCGAGTACATGTCGTAAACGATTTATAAGTGGTGAGAGCGTGTGAAGAAGTATACCCTCGCAGGTTAAATATGATCTATTCAATAGCCGTGTCCACGGAGAAGGACTTCGGGTTACCTATATCAGTTCATAGACAAGTAAATGGATACTACTAAAAGCCTCAAGATAGTGTGAGTATCGTGGATGGCCCTCTCGGGATGACGAGAGAGGATCCACGGTGGAGTATTGTGATGGTGGATAGTGGACTCGTGTACGACAAAATGCTTTACAAAGTGTGTCACGTAGGATAGCTTAGCCAAGAGTCAAAGCTGGCTTGCTGCATTTAACTCCACTACCTTCCTTGAGAATGTGCATGTATGATAGGATTCTGTGGTAAGACTTGCTGAGTACTTTTGTACTCATGTTTGCTTAATCAATATTTTTCAGAGGACTATACCACCCCCTCCGACGGATTCTATGTAGATGTTGACTTCGACGAGTAAGCTAGCCACCTGTGTGGCGATCTAAGACTTGTGAAGGGCCATGTAGATAGAAAGGCTCCAACAAGCTTTCTTTCTTTCTAGAGTCTGTACTCAGACTACTTTGCTTCCGCTTGTGCTTGTATGATTGTATGACTTGAGTGTTGGGTCATGTGACCCCTACCTGTATGAATATGTTATGTATGGCTCCTGGAGCCTCTTAAATAAAGTACTTGAGTTGTAGAGTTTTGTTGTGATGCCTTGTTGTATTTACTCATATCGGGCATATTATGTATGATTGAAATGCTTGGTATGAGTGGGATCCGACAATCTAGTTGTTTATCCTTGGCAGCCTCTCATATGGGGAAATGTAAGTCTTGTGCTTCGAGCGATAGTAGTCCGCTACAGCCCGGTTCACCGGAGTCCTGCTAGCCCAAAGACTACCGCTTGGACACTTGACTGGCCGGCATGTGATTCATTTCGCTCCTATGTCTGTCCTTCGGGAAATGTCACGCGGTGATACTTGAGTCCTGCTTAGCTGCTACAGCCCGGGATACCGGAGTCCTCATAGCCCAAAGGCTACAGCCCAAGTTCATACGCTGATGACCGACATGCTCAAGTGTTTCATGTATGCCTGTCCCCATAGGTTAGTGCCGCTTTGGGTTCACGACTAGCCATGTCGGCCCGGTTCTTTGTCATGTGGATGCTAGCGACACTATCATATACGTGAGCCAAAAGACGCAAACGGTCCCGGCCATGGTAAGGCGACACCTGTGGGAATACCGTGCATGAGGCCGCAAAGTGATATGAGGTGTTACCAGCTAGGTCGATGTGACTTGAATCGGGTCCCGACAGCGCTGGCATCGAGCAGGGGCTGCCTGTAGGTCCGCTAAGCCAAACTGGTCAAGTTGAGTCTAGAAATGCTTTAGTTATATGTAGGGGAATTGATTGTGGAGGAACGAAGGCTCTTTTTACTCCTTTACCTTATGCCCTCGATCCGAGTCATCCTCTTCTCATTCAACGTGGGTATAGGACTAGGCTCTCTTTCTCTATCGTGTTCACGTGTTACTATCCGTAGTACCTTGTAGGATTGTTGGTTACATCCTCGCCTCAGTGTTACTAAATGTTAGTATGCTATTACTTGAACCGTAACCTTGATATGATGTTGTTGAGTGGTTTTGCAATCTGATTTTGAATGTCTCAAATTTGATTTGAGCATTTACGATGTTATGCTGCCCGATTTTCCCTAGAAATTCTAATGCCTTTGCATTATGGCTGTGCTTTCAGATGGCCACCTGCTCCCGTAACCAAGTGGTTCGCCTGACTCGCTGCATCGATGTGTGCGGTCACACGCCATGTTGGTTAGGGTGATGATTGAGGCTGGTTATCGATGGTATCCCGAGTATACCGTCGAGGAGCAGTTCAGGATTTCAATCAAAGCCAATACCTATGCACGGTCCGGATTTATCCATCCTATCCCGGAGCTATCGAGCCACTTCACTGCTCCTATGGGCTCGAATCACTATTGGAATGTCTCGTACAAGATGCAGCCTATTCCATGATGACTATTATTCGAGCCAGACTGCTTTGGTCGAGCAACACCGACTTCCGCTATATGCCAAGATCTCTTCCCGGGCGCATGGCTACCTTCGTGGCTTGTACAAAGGATGCATCCCATGAGGACTCACCTCCGCACTCACTACCGAGTTGTTGGAGGACAAGGACCGTGAGAACCGGCCTTGCGATGGAGCTGATAATGCCCGCTCCACCACCGGGCTACTCGACTAGGTTTGCACCGCCGTGCAAGCCGGATGTATGGACATGAGAGATCTGTACCTGTAAGGGCGAGTCTGCGGACTTCATGGAGTGGCGTGAGGTTGGAGGCATCACTCCTCCTCGTGGGCCTCTTCGCCACCCTTTGTGGGTCCACGACCACATCCGAGTCCTTATGGTCCACAGTGCCCCACAGATTGTCTGCTCCTGCACGACCATGTTCCACTTCCTGTGTCCTGGGTGGTGATTTCTATGAGGACTACTATGGAGCTGCCTCGAGATAGTAGTAGTATTGCTAGTATGGTACTAGTTGTGTTTCCACCGTCCCGCGTGACTCGTGGAATACGACTTAGTGTGTATCATTCCTAAGTGTAGAAAATAATGTATAGGAGTTGGAATGCTTCCGATGAGATGTAACGCCTTTCCTTATAGTTGTACTCCGTCAGCTTGTACTAAACTATGAATGGTGTGTATGACCGCTGGTATATATATATGGCAGTTTATATTACCATGTCATACGGATGAACATCTTTGCATTCCATACTGTCCATTACCTTCCGCACTTCCTTGTTAAATTCTGCCATCCTGGTTTAAACCTTTGCTTTGTCTCCCGTGATGGTCAACACTGAATTCTCCTGCTGTTCCAGAGCAGGAGAGGCCAGCAGCCAGAAATGTGAATCGCCGCAACCGCCATCTTTGGCTGAGGTGATGTTTGAAGCGTAACGCAATAAGCGCTAAACTAACCGCTTATTGGAGCGCATTGAACAAAACACAGCCCGCCAGCCAAGAAACGATGGGGTTTCACTCAATGATTTCGCAAGCTTTATCCTCCAAAGTTCAAATGTTCCGCCGAGCCACTTGACGCCGATGATTGGCTCCGCAGATTCATCATAAGCTGCGCTCCGCCATCGTGTCCGAGGCTGACAAAGTTACCTTTGCCGCCTATCATCCGGAAGGCCCCGCCACTCGTGGGAAAACTATGAGGCTATGCGTCCGCTGGACAAGTTACAACTTGGGATG
Organism: Aegilops longissima; assembly: GCA_021605205.1. Classification (NCBI taxonomy): domain Eukaryota; kingdom Viridiplantae; phylum Streptophyta; class Magnoliopsida; order Poales; family Poaceae; genus Aegilops; species Aegilops longissima. The sequence goes on along the minus strand of CM038676.1, from coordinate 100,433,221 downwards.
AATTCAGTGCCGCCTTCGCGAGCACCATATTCCGTAGGACTTATGGACCGCAAACGTGAGGAATTCTGCAGTTTCACCCAAGGCCGGCTGAACGTGGATGCCTACAGCCGCGAATTCGGGAGGCTAGCACGTTATGCTCCCGAAGAAGTTTCTACCGATGCTAAGAAGCAGGCGAGGTTCCGTAAGGGACTTAGCCCCGAGCTACGCCGAGATCTCCGCTCGCATGAATGCACCTCTTTCTCGAAGCTAGTCAATAAGGCTATCAGCGCCGAGACTGGGCAGACTGATTTCGAGGCTTCACGCAAGCACATCCGTGATTCTGGATCGTCATCCGGCTCTGGTTCCCAGAAGCGCCGGGTTTGGGTTCCAAATACGGCTCTACCACCTGTACACCCCGAGGCCATCCTTCGAGGCGCCGCCCCAATCAGCCGATTTTCCACCCAAGACATATGGAGGTCCAATCGCTAATGTGGCCCCACGGCCAAATGTGATCACTTGCTTCAAATGTGGAGAGACGGGCCACTATATTCGAGAGTGTCCCCAAACAACCCCAATCAAGCCGAAAGTCTGCTGGTCGCGGCAAGCCAGCAGAAAGGTTCCCTATGCTGCCGCTTGCCACCGCCGTGGCCATGTCAACTATGTCTCCGCCAAGAAACCTATGAGGATCCCAACGCCGCCCTCGGCACGCTTCTTGTTAATTGCCATCCGCAACTGTTCTTTTGATACCGAGCATCTCATTCATTTATTTCGAGAGCTATGCTCGCTTGCACAACACCACATTCTGCGACATGCCTACCTCCATGGAAATTCAAACTCCTGGTTCTAGATGGCAAACCTCTAGGATAAGTCATGGGAATGAAATTTTGTCGATGATTAGTTTTCCTTGCATCCCTAATAGCTCTCAAGTCCTCGACATAAACATCATCTTGGGTATGGACCGATGTCAGCCCATTATGCCAAGATTGATTGCTCGACTAGAACCGCTCAACTTACCATCCTTCGGCAAAACAAAGGATGTTTTAACCCGAGTGTCCAAGCGCCACTTTACTCCTTAAATGCCAACCTCTTCCGGATCTCAAGATATTCCGTAGTCCGTGATTTCCGGATGTCTTCCGAAGAACTGCCAGTGTTCCACCGACAGGATGTCGAGTTCGTGATAGATCTTGTTCTCGAACCGCCCCAATCTCTAGGAGACCTTATAAGATGGCACCCCTAGAACTAGCTGAACTTAAGAAACAACTCGATGAGTCCTTGCAAAAGGGTTTCATCCGTCCTAGTTCATCTCCATGGGCTTGCCCCGCCCTCTTCGTCAAAAAGAAGGATGGTACGGATCGGATGGTTGTAGATTACCGACCTGTCAATTTGGTCACTATCAAGAACAAGTATCCGCTCCCCAGGATCAACGACCTGTATGATCAGCTCGCTGGATCCTCGCCTTTCTCAAGATGGATTTGAGGTTGGGCTACCATCAAATCAAAATCAAGAACGGGGACATACCTAAAACGGCCTTTGTCACTCGTTATGGCCAATACGAGTACACCGTCATGTCCTTCGGATTAACCAATGCTCCAGCCACCTTCTCTCGGTTAATGAACTCAATCTTCATGGAGTATTTGGATAAATTCGTCGTGGTATACCTCGATGATATACTCATCTACTCCAAGAATGAGGAAGAACATGCCGAACATCTAAGGCTAGTATTGATGAAACTTCGAGAGCACCGCCTTTATGCCAAATTCTCTAAATGTGAATTTTGGTTACCGTAAGTGACCTATCTAGGACATGTAATCTCTGGTAAGGGTATTGCTGTCAATCCCGAAGCGAAGTTCAAGCCGCCCTGATTGGACTCCACCTGAATCGGTAAAGCAAGTTCGAGTTTCTCGGTTAGCGAGCTATTGCCGCCGCTTCACGAGAATTTCTAAAGTTGTTAAACCTCTAACCGAACTCCTCAAGAAAGATAAGAAGTTCGAGTGGACGCCACAAAGGCGAGATCAGCTTTCAGAACTGAAAAGACGCTCGACATCTGCTCCCGCATTTATTCCACCAGATTTTTCTAAGGACTTTATTATCTATTATGACGCCGCGACAAGGACTAGGTTGCATACTCATGCAAGATCGCATGTGATTGCCTCGATCTCGACGAGCTAAGGCCCACATGAGGATAACTATCCCACACACGATCTAGAGCTTGCAGCAGGGTTCATGCACTCAAAACCTGGCGACATTACCTCTGGGTAATCGCTATAAATCTACACCGATCACCAAAGTCTGAAATATATCTTCACCCAACCAGATTTGAATCTCGTGCAAAGACGTTGGGTCGAGTTGATTACAGATTTCGACTTAGGAATATCCTACACCCTGTGCAAAGCTAATGTCATGGCTGACGACTAAGTCGCAAATCTTATCAGAATAATTTGATGTTACAACAAGGTCAACCAATTCTCCACGAGGAATTTCGTAAGCTTAATCTTCACATTGTTCCTCGAGGATTTCTTTCCACCCCGGTGGCGAAACCTGACCTCACGGATCGAATCATAGCTGCTCAACAGTATGATAGAGGGATATCTCGGATCAAGGAGAACATTGCTAGCGGAGCTGCTAAATGTTTCTCCGTAGATGAACGAGGTGTTGTCTTCTTCGAAAACCGCTTAGTGGTTCCCAAGAAACAACAGCTACGACAATTGATCCTTAAAGAAGCTCATGACTCTCCTCTCACCATTCATCCCGGTAGTACTAAAATGTATCAAGATCTACGCCAGAGGTTTTGGTGGACTAGGATGAAGAGAGAAATTGCTCAATACATTGCTAATCGCGACGCTTGTCGTCGAAGTTAAAGCGAGCATCAACGGCCTGCTGGTACCCTTCAACCTTTGGAAATTCCTGAATGGAAATGGGATAAAATCGGTATGGATTTCATTACCGGTTTCCCAGACCAAGAGAGGGAATAACGCTATCTTCGCTGTTGTTGATCGCCTTCCAAAGTAGCCCACTTCCTACCTGTTCGTGAGAGTATAACCGCTAGCCAGCTAGCTGATTTGTACATCTCCTAATAGTGTCTCTTCATGGTGTTCCATCGAGATTAACTCCGACCGTGGAAGTCTCTTCACCTCTCGATTTTGGGAAAGTTTCCAAAACGCTATGGGAACTCGCTTTCCTTTAGCACCGCTTTCCATCCCCAATCAAGTGGTCAAGTAGAACGAGTCAATCAAATCTTAGAGGATATGCTTCGAGCTTCATCATCTCTTTCGCATGAATTGGGAGAAATGCCTTCCATTCGCCGAAGTTCGCTTATAACAACAGTTATCAAGCTTTAGTCCGGCAAAGCCCTTTCAAGTTCTTTATGGACGAAAATGTCGAACGCCTCTTAACTGGTCAGAAACCGGGGAGAGACAACTCTTTGGCCCGGATATGATCCAGGAAGCAGAAGAGCAAGTTCGCGTTGTTCGTGAGAATTTGAAAACAGCCCAATCTCGTCAGAAGAGTCAATATGACCGCAAACATAAGCCCATGGCTTATGAAATTGGCGAGAAGGCTTACCTTCGGGTTTCTCCTTTAAAGGGAACCCATCGATTCGGTATCAAGGGCAAGTTGGCTCCTCGTTACATTGGACCCTTTCGCATTCTCGCCAAACGAGGGGAAGTTGCCTACCAATTGGAACTACCTCCGCATCTTTCCAAGGTCCATGATGTCTTCCACGCTTCCCAACTCAGCATTGCTTCTCGGATCCTATCCGTGGAGTGGACCACTAAACGCTTGATCTCCAAGATAACCTCACCTATCGAGAATATCCCGTTCAGATTCTCGATCAAACCGAGCGCACCACTCGACGCCGGAATATCAAGTTTCTAAAGGTTCAATGGTCAAACCATTCCGAGCAAGAAGCAACTTGGGAAAGGGAGGATCGCCTTCGACTTGAGTACCCCACCTTTTTCAAGAATAGATTCTAAATCTCGGGACGAGATTCTTTTGAGTGGGGTGAGTTGTCACATCCCGATAGACCATGCATTAGGGTGTGCATCATGTTTAAATTTCATCTGAATTTGAAATGGGGAAGCAGAAACCCCGAACACCCCCTTTTAAAATAACTAGGGTTTACTAAAATTTAATTCAATGAATCCGAAATGCCCTTCAAAATGCTCATCCTCTTTGTTTGGGTTTAAGATCCATGTCAAAGAAGGTGGGACATTTTCTAGGTCACCCAAGGGTTCTAAATTTAATTCACAAATTTCTGAAATGGGCATTTTAAATTATGGAAAATATTTTAAGTGTTCAAAAATTGTTAAACTAAAATGTTTCATGTTGGGAATATTCCAACTAGTGACCAGGAGCATTTTGGTAATTTTTGAAAGTGTTTTGGTATTTTTAAAAACCCTAAACAGAATTGCAGAAAATAGAAAAGATAAAAAAGGAAAACCCTTACTGTCGCCAGACTCCGGCCCACTGCCTGCCCAGCCCAAAGAGCAGCAAGGCCAATGAGCTGCTTGGCTCGGCCAGCAGTGGTTGGTGCCGGCCGGCGGCGCAGGGCGCGCCACGCAGCTGGTCACCGCTTCGCCCTCGCCGCCTCGCCGACCCGGACGACCCACGCCGTCCCCCGAACCCCCAGACACCTCACTTTCCCTGCTCTCTCTCGCTCGCTCTCGACCTGGCCGACGCCATCGCCGACACGCCACTGCCGCCGCCGTGCTCCCCGCCGTCCACGCACTCACCGCCATGTCCGCCGCCCCGCCGCACCCGCTACCCCTAGCCAGCTAGTCCCTCGCCCAAGACCCCGAGGCCACTACTCCGACCTCGACCGAGTCCAAGGTCACGGAGATCCCCATCGCCGCCGCCGTCGATCAGTCCACCCCGACCCCGACGAAGCTTCCCGCAGGTTCACCGTGAACCTAGCTACCTCTATCCTCTCCGTTCTTCCTTCTTGCACCACAGCGAGCACCGACGATCGCTCGAACTCCACCGCCATGGACTCGTCCGCCGACGAGCCTCCGGTCACCTTTTGGCCGCACCACTATGTCCATCACACTCACCACTCTCCAACGAGGCTAACTGCACTCCCGTGCCTCGCCGAGGCCGCTAACCCCTAACCCGTCGGTGGCCGAGCCTCGGTCGCCGCCTCGACTCGTCAGCCGGGCGCCCACTCCGCCACCCCTAACCCAACCGACCCCACCAAACACCGCTGCTCACCTCTAGCTACCAGAGGTGCTCCCGCTCCATTTGGAGCCCGAACGTGCAAAAGCACTTGCTCCGCTGGTCTGCCTCGCCTGGCGGCTAGACGCCGTGAGTTGACCTCACCAGGCCCTGCTGACCTCCGGGTCGATGACAGTGGACCCCTCCACTAATCTAATTAGGATTAGTTTTAATTAAAACTAATTAGTTAAACTAACTCGACATGCGGGTCCCACTGGTCAGTTTGACCTGGACGACCCGCTGACCCCTGACGCCATGTTGACCTCATGTCGACGATTAATTTAAATTCTGGAATTATTTTATATAATAAAATCCGAATATAATTCAAATTTCAAATGCTTATAACTTTTATTCTATAACTCCAAATGCAAAGATTTATATATGAAAATTTATCAGAAAAATACACTCTATCCATTGGTACAGGTTTCATGCATGTTAAAACAAGTTAACTATGCTGAATAACCAGATTAAGATTTTGCACCATTAGGACTAACTCACATGATCTATCATTTGAACCTTTGGTTCAAATGAGATCATCCCCGTCCTTTCAACTTGCATTAGGCCAACACACATTCATCTTGCCATGTCATAGCATGCATCATATTGTTGCATATTGGTTGTATGTTTATTTTGGTGTGTTTTCATGATAGGTTCTGCCTCAAGATAACCTCGATAACCCATCCAAGGGCAGTTCTCTACCCCAGTTCCATCAGCAAGCAATTCATTGAACATTCCGATACAAACCCATGTTCTCGCTTCGCTCTCATTTTACTGCATTAAGACAACGCGATTCAACTGTTGTGTGCTGCGGTAGTTGAACCCACTTCCTTTGCATGACTGTCATTGCCACAAGAATTAGATGAAACCCACTAGTATGTGTAGGAGTTGATTGAGCCATGTTTGTGATTCCTACCATGCTATGCTTGCTATGCTTAGAGTTGTGTCAGGTCTGGCTCATCGGGATGATGAACTGGAGTGAAAGGTTGTGTTGGTTCGAGAGTGTAAGTGTTGAACACGATTTGGTAAAGGTATCGATGAGAGGCCATGTAGGAGTACATGGTGGGTTGTTTCATTGAAGCCGAACTTAAGAACTGAGATCTGTGTTTGTGATCCATGAACTAGCTACTACCACACATTGGGATCCTTAATTGACCCTCTCGGCTTCTTAACCACCCCTGCTCATAGTCCGGAGTTGCAAGTAGTTTCGTGTTTGTAGCATGTCAGGGCCGCACGCAACGCTGACCTTAGGGGTGGGTTGTGTTGCGGTAGGCACCGTGGGTCGTGTACCGAAAGTGCCCGCTTGGTATCTCGGGAACCCTGCACACATCGCTCGGGCTGTATGGGAAACCTCGCCGACTCCTCATGGATGGAACCCGAATAGGCGATAACCTGGACTAGGGACTTGAGTGTTTAGGTAGGCTGTGGCCGACACCCACGCTGGGCTTCCGCTGAAGGTTGCCGAGTACATGTCGTGTAAACGATTTATAAGTGGTGAGAGCGTGTGAAGAAGTATACCCCGCAGGTTAAATATGATCTATTCGAATAGCCGTGTCCACGGAGAAGGACTTCGGGTTACCTATATCAGTTCATAGACAAGTAAATGGATACTACTAAAAGCCTCAAGATAAGTGTGAGTATCGTGGATGGCCCTCTCGGGATGACGAGAGGATCCACGGTGGAGTATTGTGATGGTGGATAGTGGACTCGTGTACGACAAAATGCTTTACAAAGTGTGTCACGTAGGATAGCTTAGCCAAGAGTCAAAGCTGGCTTGCTGCATTTAACTCCACTACCTTCCTTGAGAATGTGCATGTATGATAGGATTCTGTGGTAAGACTTGCTGAGTACTTTTGTACTCATGTTTGCTTAATCAATATTTTCAGAGGACTATACCACCCCCTCCGACGGATTCTATGTAGATGTTGACTTCGACGAGTAAGCTAGCCACCCAGGTGGCGATCTAAGACTTGTGAAGGGCCATGTAGATAGAAAGGCTCCAACAAGCTTTCTTTCTTTCTAGAGTCTGTACTCAGACTACTTTGCTTCCGCTTGTGCTTGTATGATTGTATGACTTGAGTGTTGGGTCATGTGACCCCTACCTGTATGAATATGTTATGTATGGCTCCTCGGAGCCTCTTAAATAAAGTACTTGAGTTGTAGAGTTTTGTTGTGATGCCTTGTTGTATTTACTCATATCGGGCATATTGCGTGTATGATTGAAATGCTTGGTATGAGTGGGATCCGACAATCTAGTTGTTTATCCTTGGCAGCCTCTCATATGGGGAAATGTAAGTCTTGTGCTTCTGAGCGATAGTAGTCCGCTACAGCCCGGTTCACCGGAGTCCTGCTAGCCCAGCACTACTGCTTGGACACCTGATTGGCCGGCATGTGATTCATTTCGCTCTTATGTCTGTCCCTTCGGGAAATGTCACGCGGTGATACTTGAGTCCTGCCTAGCCTGCTACAGCCCGGGATACCGGAGTCCTCATAGCCCAAAGCTACAGCCCAAGTTCATACGCTGATGACCGACATGCTCAAGTGTTTCATGTATGCCTGTCCCCATAGGTTAGTGCCGCTTTGGGTTCACGACTAGCCATGTCGGCCCGGGTTCTTTGTCATGTGGATGCTAGCGACACTGTCATATACGTGAGCCAAAAGACGCAAACGGTCCCGGGCCATGGTAAGGCGACACCCGTGGGGATACCGTGCATGAGGCCGCAAAGTGATATGAGGTGTTACCAGCTAGGTCGATGTGACTTGGAATCGGGGTCCTGACACCTAGAGTTCATACTAAAATAACACCATGTGATACGCATCAACCAACTCTAATGTCACCTAGATACGCCAATGTCACCCAAGTATCCGTGAGTCAATTATATGATACACATCAAACAACTTGAAATTCATAATATTCAATCCAACACAAATAACTTCAGAGATTGCCCCAAGATTTCTAATAGAGAAAGAACGCGAAAACGTGCATCTACCCGTATGCATAGATTACCCAAATGTCACCTCAGGAATCCGCGAGTTGAGTGCCAAAACATACATAAAGTTAATCAATATAATACCCCATTGTCACCAGGGGTATTCATATACAAGACATACATCAAGTGTTCTCAAATCCAACAAGTATTCAATCCGATAATAGTGAAAGCTCAAAGGTAAAAACTCAATTCATCACAACAAGATAGAGAGGGAAGAAAACACCATCTGGTCCAACTATATTAATAAAGCTCGCGGTACATCAAGATCGTTCCAAATCAAGAACATGATAGAGAGATATCAAACACATAGCTACTGATACATACCCTCAGCCACGAGGGTGAACTACTCCCTCCTCGTCATGGAGACCACCGGGATGATGAAGATGGCCTCCGGTGATGATTTCCCCCTCCGACAGGGCGCCGGAACAGGGCTCCAGATGGGGTCTCTGTGGTATAGAGGCTTGTGGCCGTGGATTCGAAGTTCTAGGGTTATTTCCTGGGGTTTCTCTATATATAGGAATTTTTTGCATTGGTCTCACGTCAGGAGGTGCCACCAGGGGCCCACGAGGCACCAGGGTGTGACCACCCCCCTGGGCGCACCCTGGCGGCTTGTGGGGCCCCTGTGGGTCTTCTGGTACTCCCCTGAAGCTTCATGGGTCCTGTCGGTGTCAAAACCGGTGGATCTCGGGTAGGGGGTCCCGAACTGTGCGTCTAGGCGGATGGTAACAGGAGACAAGGGACGCGATGTTTTTACCCAGGTTCGGGCCCTCTCGATGGAGGTAAAACCCTACTCCTGCTTGATTAATATTGATGATATGGGTAGTACAAGAGTAGATCTACCACGAGATCGAGAGGCTAAACCCTAGAAACTAGCCTATGGTATGATTGTTGTTCGTCCCCACAGATTAAAACCCTCCGGTTTATATAGACACCGGAGAGGGTTAGGGTTACACAGAGTCGGTTACAATAGAAGGAGATCTACATATCCAGACGCCAAGCTTGCCTTCCACGCCAAGGAAAGTCCCATCCGGACACGGGACGAAGTCTGCAATCTTGTATCTTCATAGTCCAGGAGTCCGGCCAAAGGTTATAGTTCGGCTATCCGGACACCCCCTAATCCGGGACTCCCTCAGTAGCCCCCGAACCAGGCTTCAATGACGATGAGTCCGGCGCGCAGATTGTCTTCGGCATTGCAAGGTGGGTTCTTCTCCAAATTCTGTGTACCTGTTGAATAGTGTCCGGTTTCTCATGAATATTGTGCTCCTTGGCTTCCACGCCCAATGATGGTCGTCTTCCACGTGTCAAATGAATGTGAAAAGCCAGGGTGTTTTTACATTTACCCCCTGGCTGCGCAAATAAGCTGCCCTATAAAAGAGACGAGGATTTAGATCCGAATCACACCATCTTCCCTTTGCGAGCATTCATCGGAGCGCATCCAGCAGAGATCCATTCCATCATGGCCAGTCGACACAGCTCCTCCTCTCGCCCTCCCAGTCCTCAGCCTGGAGGTTGGGAGAGATGTTCCGTCCCACACAGCGAGCTAGTGATGCTCCAAACCAAGGGATTCCTTCCCCCGGCCTTCATGATCCCGGTTCGATCCAGACTCGCCACCTATAATGGTGGAAAGCAGGCGGAGAGCGTCCCCAATCCCTCCAAAGGAGAGCGGGTATGCCTTGTCCCTTATTTGATAAGGGGGCTCGGATTCCCAATTCATCCGTTTCTCCGGGGGCTCCTGGAGTTCTACGGCCTCTAGTTGCACAACCTTACACCTGCCTCCATTTTGCATATTGCGGGCTTCATAGCCCTTTGTGAGCTGTTCTTGGGTGTCGAGGCTCATTTCGCGCTGTGGAAGAAGCTGTTCTGCCTTGTGCCCCGTTCTCAGGAGGGGTCGATATATCAAGTGGGCGGAGCCGAACTATGGCGCATCGCCGGGACCGGATATCTATCCGGAACCCCAAGGAAGGTGTCCGAAGACTGGCCTTCAGAATGGTTTTATATAGAAGATGTCCCCCTGCCGGACCCCGTTCGGATCGGCCTCCCCGAGTTCAATAATGCTCCCTTGAAGAAGCGCCTAAGCTGGCGCCCACGGAGCCCTCAAAGGGAAAATGACAAGGACGTCCTTTACCTGATGAGCCGGATAAGGTTGTTAGCTCATTCCGGACTGACCATGATCGGGGATGGCCACATGCATTATGCGGGGGGTGCAGCCGCTTCAGTATAGAGGCCACCCCATGTGGGATTTCAACGGGGAGGATGATGCCACCCGCTGCGGCCGTAAGGGGCAGGGATCGGTTGCTGCTCTGACGAAGGCCTTGTCCGCATTATACTAGGGAGAAGAGGAGGAGTTCCTCCACGTCAATCCACATGACGGATTTTCTATGTACAATCCTCCAAGCTGGGTAAGCGGACACTTCTTTTTGCCCATCCGTTCCATATTCCCATAGTTAAGTACCTTATCTTGTGATTTCGATGCAGGAATTGCGCCGGGCCGTGAAGGATATAAACAACCCTCCTCCACAACCCGAGGATCCGGATCGGTCCCTCGATCCGGCCTCCCAAGAGGATCCGGACATAGCCGTGGAACTGATTGATGGGGTATTTTACCAACTGAGCATCGACAATGCCTTGGTCGCCATTACGGCTGACTACCCCGGAATACTTCCAGTCTCGCAGGTAACTGAGACCGAAGTCCCAATACTTTGAAAATGGTCCATCCGTGCTTATTTTTTATCACCGTATACCAATGGTGTTTTGCAGGGGGAGACCGTGAGGCGGGAGGCCGAGCCTGCGGTGGCTAGCCAACAAGGGGCAGCAAGGCCCAACAGGTTGAAAAGAAGTGCGGTCCGGATTGAGACGCCGCGCAATGATCAGCGCGGTCATCTTATTCCCGCTTTTATTCCCGGAAGGCATACTAACGCCGTGCTCTCTTCAGAAAAAAGCGCCGCCGGACTATATCCGGAGAGGTTGCCAATCGAGCCTCCACCAGCCAGGCTCCAAAGCCAGGTCCGGAAGAGGAGGCAAACATGAGGCGTGCGTCGGACGCTCCTTCGACAAAGGATGCCGACAGACTGTCTGCCACCAATTCCGAGGTGGAGAGTGCCATGAACCACAGGCATCGCCAGACGGTTCTTTGTGACACATGTTTCTCCCAAGAGGCACTAGATGCCTTCAATTCGGGCGATGAGCACCTCCGTGCCGCTCAAAATGGTCTAGCCAGAGCCACAGAACAGTACGTGAGAAACATACGGGTGAGAAAATTTGATGGTTATATATGTCAGTAGCACCTGAGACTTGAAATAGTTATAATAACTGATTTAAGGATCATTTGTTATGCAGGATCTTACAAAAAAGAATACCCAACTGTCCCAGGAGCTGGAAGAGTGCAAAGCCCAACTCGAGGCCGCACTAGCCGCTGCAGGGGAGGCCAAGGAGACCCCTCCGTAATATACGCTTCGAAAGATAAGTATGTTGTGAAGTGCGGCGTGTGTGTAAATCTGACAATATCATTGCAGATGGTGCCGGAGTGGATCCGGACAAGCAACAACTCTTGCGCCGGTTAAAGGTCGGCGAGAGCGTGCTTACGAGGGTGAGGCAGGAGAAGAATAATATCCAAGATGCCAACACCCAGCCGGGCAAGGAACTAAAGGATGTTCGTTCCCAGCTGTCGGACTCCGTGAAGGAGAATCGACGGCTTCGACGCGGCATTTTTAGTAAGTGCTTGAACGAACTTTGAAAAAGAGTTCGGCGAGGAAGTCGACTTAACAGAGTTATGTCTGTAGGTATGCTCACATGTCGTCCTGCAGAGGAAATGCCCGGTTCTACGGGTGACCTTCTTCCCGAAGTTTACAACTGCATTTAACGAAGTTCGGCAGTGATGAAAGGCGCCGCCTGTGCCTTGTGGCCATCTGTCTCCCTGCCCAAGGCCTTGAAGAGCTTGCAGAGAGGCTTAAGGAGCGCGCGGCGCTCCGATTATGGAAGATATCGGCCTGCCGTCAAGGCGCCAGGAGGCTGGGCCGTGGTGAGGACGCGGCACACGGTTGGTTGACCCAAACCACATGGCCGAGGTCGGACTGTGGGGCCCGATAGGAAGGAGATCCTGTGAGTTTAGTGTACGCCAAGTAGAATTGGCCGCAAAGTATTCCCAACAGATCAAACTAGACAACATATTAGATGGTATTGAGGAGGAATACACCCAATAAATTGACTATGTAATTTAGGATGAAATGTAAAATGCCTTCTCCGGATTGTAAATCGCTTGTCATGGCGGACCTTTTCGCTTCAGCCTCGGGACCCTATAGTCCGGAGTGTGTCCGAATACCATCACGGTTATGTAAGAACCGGGGCATGCGTGGAGACCAGGCGTAGGGGTCATTAGTGCTTTAACAGACAAGTGCCCAACTAGTTATGTTATATTACATGGTTAGTAAGAAACATCTTCCGGGGAGAATAGTTCCCTTAGGGGTTCCTTTCCCTGGGAGGCATGCCTTAAAGTGCATGTCCGGACTGCGAAAAAAGCAAAAAAGCATCTGGGGGCAGATAAATAAATAAGTGAGAAATCGTCTTTTAGTTCACCGATCGAATATTCCCTTAAGAACGCTAGCTTTCGGCTTCACCCAGTCTGAGGTACACATCCGGCTGGCCCGGCAGTAGCAATCACAGAGGTGCTCCCTTTACCACCTAGCCGAACAATCGGGAACGTAGGGGTAAGCATAGGAGCCAGGCAACCCAGCTTGGCCAAAACTTAAGTCATATCGATGCATATAATGGTGAATAAAAGGTACATGCGGAAGCGTGACACATGTGTTAGGCATGAAGCCCATACAAATAAGCTTCTGTTAAAGAAGCCCCCAGGTATAATGAGCGCAGATAGCACGTCAGGTGTGTGCGAGCAATGCGCGAACGAGCCTTTAAAGGCTGTAAGAGAAAAAGAGGGAGAAGGAGAGAAATATAAGACAACTAATGTGTAAAAAATAGATGAGAGGAAGCGCATTTAACTCGTAATCCGCGCTAGGCGTAGAATCTTCGGAGACGGGCTGCATTCCATGGGTCCGGCTCAAGTCGGTTATCCGATGCATCTCACAGACGGTACACTCCACCGGTTAGGTCTTGATCTATAATAAAGGGACCTTGCCATTTGGGCTTGAGTTTGTCCTTTTTCTTGTCCGGCAGGCGTAGAACTAACTCGCCAACATTGTAAGTTTTGGCCCGTACTTCTCTGCTTTGATATCTTCGAGCTTGCTGTTGATAGAATGCGGAACGGGCTTTTGCCACGTCACGCTCCTCCTCCAAGGCTTCCAAACTGTCCTGCCGATCGAGCTCGGCTTCTCTTTCTTCGTACATACGCACGCGAGGTGAGTCATGAATTAAGTCGCAAGGCAAAACTTCCTCTGCGCCGTATACCATAAAGAATGATGTGAATCCGGTGGTGCGATTCGGCGTGGTCCGCAGCCCCCAGAGTACGGAGTCGAGCTCCTCTACCCAGTGGGTGTTAGATTCCTTGAGGGACCGCACTAATCTGGGTTTGACGCCGCTCATTATTAGACCATTTGCTCGCTCGACTTGACCGTTAGTTTGAGGGTGATAGACTGAAGCATAGTCGAGCTTGACGCCCATGTTTTTGCACGTAGTTTGACCTCGCCACCGTGAAGTTCATGCCATTATCGCGATGATGCTGGGGGACGCCGAACGTGTAATGACCCTCGATATGAAGTCTATCACGGTCCGGATTCGCCGCCTTAACAGCTTGGCCTCTATCCATTTGGTGAATTTATCCACCATGACCAGTAGGTATTTTGGCTTGTGGATTCCTCCTTTAAGGGTCCAACCATGTCAAGCCCCAGATCATGAAGGGCCAGGTGATGGGTATAGTTTGGAGGGCGGTGGGTGGCATGTGGCTTTGATTAGCAAAGAGCGGCAACCGACGATCGTTGGACTAAGTCCCGAGCATCTGCCGGGCCGTCGGCCAATAAAATCCTGTCTGTAAGGCCTTGCCAACAAGGGCCCGGGCTGCGGCGTGGTGCCCGCCGAGTCCGGCATGAATTTCAGCCAGAAGATTCCGCCCTTCCTCTTCGGAGATTCACCTTTGAAGGACTTCGGTGGTGCTTTTCTTATAAAGCTCTCCCTCATGGAATTTATAGGCTTTAGATCGCCGCACTATGCTGCATGCCTCGTTTTGGTCCTCGGGAAGTTCTTGCATGGTTAGGTAGGCTAGGAATGGTTCCGTCCACGGGGCAATGACTGCCATTATTACGTGGGCTGAAGATGTTACTTCGTTGGCAGAGCCTCCAATTGTGTCAGAATTTTTGGTGTCAGGCAGTGCGGTTGGGTCCGGACTGTTATTTCCGGACTCCCCTTCCCATAATACGGATGGCTTGAACAGCCGCTCTAAGAAGATATTGGGGGGGACGACATCACGCTTCCTGTCAATGCGTGCCAAGACGTCTGCTGCCTGATTGTTTTCCCGAGCTATATGGTGAAATTTGAGCCCTTCGAATCGAGCTGACATTTTTAGGACGGTGTTGCGATAAGCTTCCATTTTTGGATCCTTGGCATCAAAGTCTCCATTTATTTGGGATATCGCGAGGTTCAATCCCGCACCTCTAGGCGTTGAATGCCCATGGATACCGCCATCCGGAGACCATGTAGAAGGGCCTCGATTCGCCTGCGTTGTTGGAGTCCGTATACATTATCTGAGTACGATTGAACTGTATCTCTGTTGGGGACGTCGAACGACGCCAGCCCCCAGACCAGCCAACATTTTGGAGCCGTCGAAGTGCATGGTCCAATTGGAATATGTGCCGTACTCTTTAGGGAGTTCGGCTTCAGTCCATTCGGCGACGAAGTCGGCCAAAACTTGCGACTTAATGACTCGCCGTGGCTTATAGGTTATGTCGAATGGGAGGAGCTCAATGGCCCATTTGGCAATCCGGCCTGTCGCGTCGCGGTTGTTTATAATGTCGTTAAGAGGTACTTCAGAGGCTACTGTTATTGAACACTCTTGAAAGTAGTGTCGCGGCTTCCGGGATGCCATAAACACCGCGTACGCTATCTTTTGATAATGCGGATACCGTGACTTGCATGGAGTGAGGACAGTGGACACGTATTAAACTGGTTTTTGAAGGGGGAACTTGTGTCCGTTCGTTTCTCGTTCGACAACGAGCACCGCGCTTACAACTTGATGAGTTGCCGCGATGTATAATAGCATTGGTTCGCCCATGTTGGGCGCGACCAGGACCGGGTTTGTTGCCAATATGGCTTTTATTTCTTCGAGTCCGTCAGGCGTGCATCCGTCCACTCGAAGTGTTCGGTGCGCCGGAGGAGGCGATAAAGGGGTAATGCCTTTTCTCCCAAACGGGAGATAAAGCGGCTTAGAGCCGCCAAGCATCCAGCCAATTTTTGTATTTGTTTGAGGTCCTTTGGGATATCCAATTGTGACAGAGCTCGGATCTTGGCTGGTTTGCTTCAATTCCTCTACCGGATACAATGAAGCCCAAGAGCTTTCCGGCTGGTACGTCGAAAACGCATTTTTCTGGGTTAAGCTTGATGTCATATGTTCGGAGATTATTGAATGTGAGCCTCAAGTCGTCTACTAGAGTTTTGACATGCTTGGTTTTGATGACCACATCATCTACGTATGCCTCCACTATTTTGCCGATCTGGTATGCCAGACATGTCTGAATCATGCGCTGATATGTTGCACTGACGTTTTTGAGCCCGAAGGGCATTGTGTTGAAGCAGAATGGGCCGTATGGGGTGATAAATGCCGTTGCGGCTTGATCAGGCTCTGCCATGTTAATTTGATGGTAGCCGGAGTATGCGTCGAGGAAACACAATGAATCGTGTCCTGCGGTAGTGTCGATAATTTGATCGATGCGGGGGAGGGGGAAGGGATCCTTTGGGCAAGCCTTGTTGAGGTCCTTGAAATCGACGCGTAGGTGCCAGGATTTTTCCTTCTTTGGTACCATCACCAGGTTTGCTAGCCAGTCCGGATGTTTTATATCTCTGATGAATCCGGCCTCCAATAGTTTGGCTAGCTCCTCTCCCATGGCTTGTCTCTTAGGTTCGGAGAAATGCCGAAGAGCCTGTTTGACTGGCTTGAATCCTTTTGGGATGTTTAGGCTGTGCTCGGCCAATCGGGTGGGATTCCCGGCATGTCTGAAGGGTGCCAGCAAAATGTCCCAATTTTCGTAGGAATTCTCGTAGAAAAGCGCGCTCTACATCGGGGTTTAATTGTGCCCGATGGAGGCCGTTTTGTAGGGTCCATTGGGTGGACTTGGAATTTGACTATTTCGTCCGCTGGTTTAAATGAGGTGGACTTGGATCTTTTATCGAGTATCACATCGTCCCTGTTTACCGTGGAGCGCAAAGCAGTTAGTTCCTCGGCCGCTAGGGCTTCGGATAGTGCCTCAAGGGCTAGTGCGGCTGTCTTGTTTTCGACGCAGAGTGCTATGTCCGGGTCACTAGCAAGAGTGATGATTCCGTTGGGCCCGGGCATTTTGAGCTTCATGTACCCGTAATGGGGTATAGCTTGAAAAATTGTGAATGCCTTTCGCCCTAATAGAGCGTGTATCCGCTGCTGAACGGGGCCACTTGGAACTTGACCTCCTCGGACCTGTAATTATCCGGCGTGCCGAACTCCACATCTAGTGTGATTTTTCCTGTGCAGCATGCTTCCCGACTGGGTATTATTCCTCTAAAGGTTGTGCTGCTTCGCTCAATGCGGCTCCAGTCTATTTCCATTTTTCGAAGGGTTTCCTCATAAATGAGGTTCAATCCGCTGCCACCGTCCATGAGTACCTTGGTAAGGCGAAAGCCGTCCACTATTGGACTGAGGACCAATGCTGCTGGTGCTCGGGCTGTTCGGAGTTTAGGTTCATCACTAGCATTAAAGGTAATAGCCGTGTCACTCCATGGATTTATTGTTGCTACTTGGTAGACTTCGAAAAGGCTGCGGAGTGTTCGTTTTCGCATATTGTTTGATGCGAAAGTCTTGAAGACTGTTAATACCGTACTGGTATCCCTGGGCTGGTGCTCTGTGGATGCTGGGGTTAGAAGCTCTTCGCCACTTTTGGCCACCTGCCGGAGTATCCAACATGCTCTAAGGCTATGAGTTGGTGTGGCGCCCTCTGTACTATGAATTTTACAGGGTCCGTTGAGCCATCCCTCCAGTACGGTTCCATGCCCCGTAGGGTTTTTTTTGTTTTTTGGTGTTTAACCTGGGTGATTGGCGTTAATGCACCCTTTTATTTCGGATCTGGTGTGTATTCGGGCTGGATTGCCCCAAAATCTTACTTGGTTTTCAGCGCTTTCCATCGCACAAGATTTTCGTACTATGGACGCCAAGTCAACAAAGCGTGTAATTTCACGGCGACCTATGGCGTTGAGGATTCCCTTGTCCGCAATTATTGTAGAAGAATGAAATTGCGTCTTTCTCGACATCCTTTATCCTGTTCATAACCAGGAGGAATCGACCCAATAATGATGTAATTGTTTCTTGGGCTCTTGCCTAATATTGGATAGATCGCCTATGTTCGGGTGGGTGGGTGAAATTAGATCCAAACCTCACCCAACTGAGGCTCAAGGGCCAAGGAGTTTCCGAACTCGGAAGCTTGGATTCTTGGATGTTGTCCACTGAATCTAGCCCGTTGCCTGACTCTAAGTTCAGGTCTTGAGTGACGTCCTCCCCTCCGTGGGTATCCGTCTTGGAGGTATTGGGAATCCGGACATAGTTAGTCCTTAAGATAGATGAAGGGTCGCCGCATTGTTCCTCCACCACATCAACGTGGTGGGTGACCTGGGGAGAGTTAATCTCTCTCAGATCGGGTTTAGGACCAATCTGATCGTAGTCTGTAGCGACTCCCACGGCGGTGATGCGATCCAAAAGCTCGTTTAAAGAAGAGAGCTCCATCGAATCTTACTGCTCGGCAAGTTCCGAGTTGACGTGAAGATTGCTTTTGATGACCCGAGAAGTCATCGTCGGCGCGGTGGCCGAACAGGCGGTCATAAGAAAACCGCCTAGCCGGAGAGTTTGGTCGATAGCCAAAGCTCCTTTAGCAACAGTGTCGTCTTTAAAGACGGGATGAGACATCCTTCCTGATGGCGACAAAGACAGCGGAACTCTCAATGAAAGCACCAATGTCGGTGTCAAAACCGCGGATCTCGGTAGGGGGTCCCGAATCGTGCGCCTAGGCGGATGGTAACAGAGACAAGGGACACGATGTTTTACCTGTGTTCGGGCCCTCTCGATGGAGGTAAAACCCTACTCCTGCTTGATTAATATTGATGATATGGGTAGTACAAGAGTAGATCTACCACGAGATCAGAGAGGCTAAACCCTAGAAGCTAGCCTATGGTATGATTGTTGTTTGTCCTACGAACTAAAACCCCTCGGTTTATATACACACCGGAGAGGTTTAGGGTTACACAGAGTCGGTTACAATAGAAGGAGATCTACATATCCGTATCGCCAAGCTTGCCTTCCACGCCAAGGAAAGTCCCATCCGGACACGGGACGAAGTCTTCAATCTTGTATCTTCATAGTCCAGGAGTCCAGCCAAAGGTTATAGTTCGGCTATCCGGACACCCCCTAATTCGGGACTCCCTCAGGTCCCTTTCCGTCTAGAAAAAATCGTTAAAAAGTTTCGCTGCATTTGGACTTTGTTTGATATGGATTTTTCGGAAAGCCAAAAACAAGTAGAAAACTACAACTCACACTGGGCACTAGGTCAATAGGTTAGTCCATGAAAGTCATATAAAAGCCATGTAAAAGTGCACCAAAATCATACAAAACTATAATAAACATGGCATGAATACTTCATAAATTATAGATACATTGGAGACGTATCAGCATCCCCAAGCTTAATTACTCCTCGTCCTTGAGTAGGTGAATGATAAAATAAATAATTTATGAAGTGTGAATGCTAGCATAGTACATAAGTTTGATCAATGACAATTTCAATCACTTTTCCTACCATCATAAGAACAACTCTTTCTCATAAAACTCATCATGATAAAGTAGCAATTAAAAACAGAATTTTTGATGTGGAATGATACCTATCATATTCAGCATGTATTCTTTCTTTTGTGGCATGAATATTGAGATTCGAATGATTCAAGGCAATAGCCTATAGTTTGGCATAAAGATATAAATACTCAAGCATACCAACAAATAATCATGCCTTTCAAAATGTCAACGCTAAAGAAAGTTGTCCCTAGCTCGTCATGCTCAATCATTGATCCATTCATGAAACTCACTCAATATTAGCTACACCCAATGCATAAGTATGATAATATATAGTGTTGTCCGGTTGGTGCTTATAAGAGAAGGTGCAGACTCAAATTAAAAATAAAAATTGCATAAAAGTAAATAGATAGGCTCTTGGCTGAGGGAAGCAGAGATTGGCAGAAGTGCCAGAGATCAAGGTTTGAAACAGAGAGATAAAAAAATTATTTGGAGCGGCATGCTTTTCTTGTCAACGAAACGACTAAGAGTTCCCAATATATTCCATGCTAAACACATTATAGGTGGTTTCCAAACAAAAAATACAGTCCATTTCCTTTCCAACATTCTTTCACAATCCATTGCTAGGCGTATCCACGGGTGCCCTCCATATCAACAACTTTCCAAGGATTTTTTTCATTTTAAATCATTTCGGGACTAGGCATCACTATTACCTGCCACTCTCTCGTGCAATGACAAATGAATAAACATACATCATGAGAATAACCCACCTAACATGGAAGATATTGGCCACCTCCTGTCGCCTCATAAGTGGAACGGGCACACAAAATGAAAAATTATTTTGAATAATTAGAGTCGGCACGTGCAAATTAACTTAGGATGGCATATAAATACCACATATAGGTAGGTATAGTGGACTCATATGGAACAACATTAGGTTTAAGGAATTTGATGGACAAGCAACATTCCCGCTCAGTACAAATGGAGGCTAGCAAATAGATTGAGAAGCAACCAACCAGAAAACAAAAATGGTCATAAACATGCATTGAACATAACTAACACTAAATAATGCACCATAAGTAGGATATAAGTTCATTGCATAACTATTGAATTTACGTGCATGCATAGGGAATCACAAACCTTAACACTAATATTCTTACTAAACCACAATTACTCGCTAGCGGGACTCACATATTATCATCTTCATATCGCAAAACTATTTAAAGGAATCAAACTCATCATATTCAATGATCTATATGAAAGTTTCTATTATATCCTTCTTGAATATCCATCACATTGGAACCAAATTCATATCTTGTGCATATTACCATCACTATTATCGACTCTCAAAATAATATAAATGAAGCATGAGAGTGTTCAACAAACTACTACAAAAATATATAAGTGAAGACCAAATGAATAGTTAAGTAAATAGGTAGCTATGTGAGGACTCTCTGTCATTTAAAAATTTCAGATCTTAAGTATTTTATTCAAATAGCAAAGAAGACAAAATAAAATGACATTCTAAGAATAGCACATATCATGCAAAGAAGCAAAAACTTAGGCTCAACCGAGACTAACAGATAATTATTGATGAAAAAAGGTAGCTTAGATGCTTGAGACTTCTTGAAATATTAATTTGGGACGCCTTGGGCATCCCCAAGCTTGTCCTCCTTAATTATTCTCATATCATGGTTCCTTAAATCTTAAGAATTTCATCCACACAAAACTCAACAAGAATTCATGAGATAAGTTAGTATAAATCAACGCAAAACCTTATCACTCTCTACTATAAAAAATTTCTAAAATTATAATTAAATATTGCATACTAAATGCCTCAACATATTTAATACTCCTATCCTCAAATAGAATCATTAAACACGCAAACATATGCAAACAATGCAACCATAACAGCAATCTGTCTAAACATAACAGTTTGTAAAGGATGAAGAAGGATCCATACTTATTTAACTCAAAAAATTCTGAAAAATTACCCCACTGCAGAAAATTTATCATAGCTTACCATTTCAAAATTTCATGCTTTTATCACATTCTAAATTTTCTATAGAATTCACGAAAGAATTGAAAATTTTCTGTTTTGAAACTTCAACTCATATACTTGCAAATTGAGCATGGTGAGGGCTACCCTTGACACTTTTATTGAAATAAAAAATACAAAAGTTTATTATAAATAACAACAAGCAATTACAAATAAAATAAATGACGCTCCAAGTCAAACAAATATCGTGTGACGAATAAAACTATAGTTTCGTGTGAGGTTACCGATAATGTTGAAGACAAAAGAGGGGATGCCTTCTGGGGCATCCCCAAGCTTATTTTCTTGGGTCTTCCTTGAATATTACCTTGGGGTTCCTTGGGCGTCCCCAAGCTTATGGTCTTGCCACTCTTCATTCTCCTCATATTGATATCTCACCCAAAACTTCAATCACACAAAACTTAACGAAACTTCGTGAGATTGGTTAGTATAATAAAACAAATCATTCACTTGGATACTCTCAAAACAAGATTCATAATTGTTCCCACGCAATTCCTACTGTACTCTATCATTTCCATAGTTTATATTGACCAATATAAGTCATAGAAACTATAAAACAAGCAACTATGCAGTGAAAACAAAATCTGCCAAAAACAGAACAGCCTGTAATGATCTAAACAATGACCATGCTTATGCAAATCTAAAACTTCTGAACAATTAGGACAACTTAGGGAAATTTGTATATCAATCATGTGTAAAAATTTAAGATCAATATCAAGTATCAGTAAATTATAGGATTTTCTGCATTGGACGCAATTTTTTGTTTTTGCGCAGAATCTAGTCAACTATCACCCACACTATCCCAAAGGCTTTACTTGGCACTTAATTGAAACAAAAGCTATAAAACATGATTACTATAGTAGCTTAATTATGTGAACACACAAGAATAGTAGGGGTAAATGTTGGGTTGCTTCCCAACAAGCGCTTTTCTTTAATGCCTTTTAAGCAAGGCATGGTGATTTCAATGATGCTAGCATAGAAGTAAAGAATTGAAACACAAAGAGAGCATCATGAATCACATGGTAAGCACATTTAATCCTAACCCACTTCCTATGCATAGGGATTTTCACTAGTAGAAAAGAGGGCTTTCGTCACAGCTCAATATTCACATTCGTCCCGGTTGCATTACGAACCGGGACTAATGTGAGCATTAGTCCCGGTTCGAGCGGCTAAAGCCATTAGTCCCGGTTCAAATGAGACCTTTAGTCCCGGTTTGAGACATGAACCGGGACTAAAGGGTGCGATGCCCGTTAGTCCCGGTTCGTATCTCAAACCGGGACTAAAGATCTGACCTTTAGTCACGGTTTGAGACACGAACCGGGACTAAAGGGTGCGATGCCCTTTAGTCCCGGTTCGTGTCTCAAACTAGGACTAAAGGGGTTCGTGTCTCAAACTCTACCCCCCCCCCCATGTGTATCGCCATTTCAGTTTTGAAAAAAACAAAAGAAAATTATAAAAACTTCAAAAAATAAAATCCTTCGAGAGGTAGTTATATTACTACATCTACTAGTTAGGAAAATTTTAAAAACTTAAATTTGGACATGTTTTGCAAAAAGTGTAGGGAAAATGTAAAACGGAAATAACTTTTGCATACGATGTCAGAAAAAAACGTATAGTATATCAAAATGTTCAGCACAAAAATCCGCATCCGATTTTGACCGCCTACGGCCTGTTTGCAAATTTTTTGAATCCTCAAATTCTAAAAGGAAAAAAAGTTATGCTCAAATTTCAGTTTTTTTAATTTTCATTAAATCTAGTCAAACTACTTATTCAAGAAGTATTAGTGTTACTAAATAATTATTCAAGAATATTAGTGTTACTAAATAATTATTTTAGTTTTTTTGAATTTTGGTCAAATCTGGTCAAACTGTGGTCAAACTACTTATTCAAGAAATATTAGTGTTACTAAATAATTATTGTTTTTTAGAACAATAGTGTCAAACTCAAACAGTGAAACATGTGACTTTCAAGCTAAACTCCTGAGGGTTAATAGGATTGACATCTTACTATTGTCAGGAAAACAACAAGTGCGGACTTGGAAACGAGGGAGAATAGAACCCGGAAGTTAAGCGTGCTCAGGTTGGGGTAGTGAGAGGATGGGTGACCGTCCAGGAAGTTAGATGATTTGAAATGATGAGGGGTGATTAGAGGTTAAATTGAGCAGTGATGAGGGGTGATTAGAGATTAGAGGTTAAAATAATTCAGAAATTGCAGCGGCCACATGGAGGGCCTTTAGTCCCGGTTCGTATAAGAACCGAGACTAAAGGGGGTTTAGTACCGACCCTTTAGTCCCGGAACCGGGACTAAAAGTCCTTCTAGAACCGGGACAAATGGGCCTTTTTCTACTAGTGTTTGTGAGCAAACAATTTTTGGGAACAAGAATCAACTAGCATAGGAAGGCAAAACAAGCATAACTACAAAACTTTCGTCACATAGAGAGGAAACTTGATATTATTGAGGTATGCAAAAGCGTATGTTCCTCTCTCATAATAATTTTCAGTAGCATCTTGAATGAATTCAATAGTATAACTATCACATAAAGCATTCTTTTCATGATCCACAAGTATAGAAAATTTATTACTCTCCACATAAGCAAATTCCTTCTCATTCATAATAGAGGGAGCAAACTCAACAAAATAACTATCATATGATACTTGATTGCCATAGTCCAATTCAAAATTAAATTTATGATGACAAGTTTCATGGTTATCACTATTCTTTATAGCATACATGTCATCACAATAATCATCATAGATAGCAACTTTTTTATCATAGTCAATTGAAACCTCTTCGAAATAGTGGATATTCATTACTAAATAAAGTCACGACCTCTCCAAATCCACTTTCACAATTATTAAAATAAGATTCAACACCCTCCAAAATAGTGGGTTCAATGCTACCTAGAGTTGAAACTCTTCCAAACCCACTTTCATTAATATTATCATCACAAATAGGAGGCATGCTTTCATCATAATAAATTTGCACATCAAAACTTAGGGGATTAAAAATATCATCTTCATCAAACATAGCATGCCCAAGCTTATGGCTTTGCATATCACTAGCATCATGGATATTCATAGAAAGCATACTAACAATATTGCAATCATGCTCATCATTCATGGATTTTATGCCAAACATTTTATTGAATTCTTCTACTAACAATTGAGCACAATTATCGGAATCCTTATTTTCAAGAAAGACATTATAAAGATGAATTATATGTGGCAACCTAAATTCCATTTTTTGTAGTTTTCTTTTGTAAACCAAACTAGTGATAAAACAAGAAACTAAAGATTCAATTGCGAGATCTAAAGATGTACCTTCAAGCACTCACCTTCCCGCCAACGGCGGCAGAAAAGATCTTGATGTCTACTACACACCTTATCCTTGTAGACTCGTGTTGGGCCTCAAGCACATAGTTTTGTAGGCAGTAGCAATTTTCCCTCAAGTGGATGACCTAAGTTTTATCAATCCGTGGGAGGCATAGGATGAAGATGGTCTCTCTCATACAACCCTGCAATCAAATACAAGAAATCTCTTGTGTCCCAAACACACCAAATACACTGGAAAATTGTATAGGTGCACTAGTTCAGCGAAGAGATGGTGATACTAGTGTAGTATGGATAGTAGATATAGTTTTTTCTAATCTGAAAAATATAAAAATAGCAAGGCAGCAAGTGATAAAACGGAGCACAAATGGTATTGCAATGCTTGAAAACAAGGCCTAGGGTTCATACTTTCACTAGTGCAATCTCTCAACAGTGATAACATAATTGAATCATATAATAATCCCTCAACGTGCGACAATGAATCACTCCAAAGTGCTTATCTAGCGGAGAACATAAGATGAAATTGTTTGTAGGGTACGAAACCACCTCAAAGTTATCCTTTCCGATCAATCTATTGAGCTATTCCTATAAGTGTCACAAACAGCCCTAGAGTTTGTACTAAAATAACACCATATGATACGCATCAACCAACTCTAATGTCACCTAGATACGCCAATCTCACCCAAGTATCCATGAGTCAATTATATGATACACATCAAACAACTTCAGATTCATAATATTCAATCCAACACAAAGAACTTCAAAGAGTGCCCCAAGATCTCTACTGGAGAACGAAGGACGAAAAAAATGCATCAACCCCTATGCATTGATTACCTCAATGTCACCTCAGGAATATGCGAGTTGAGTGCCAAAACATACATCAAGTGAATATATATAATAACCCATTGTCACCACGGGTATTCATATGCAAGACATACATTAAGTGTTCTCAAATCCAACAAGTATTCAATCCTATAATAGTGAAACCTCAAAGGTAAAACTCAATTCATCACAACAGAGAGAGAGGGAAGAAACACCATATGATCCAACTATATTAACAAAGCTCGCGGTACATCAAGATCATGCCAAATCAAGAACATGAGAGAGCGAGATCAAGCACATAGCTACTGGTACATACCCTTAGCCCCGAGGGTGAACTACTCCCTCCTTGTCATGGAGACCTCCGGGATGATGAAGATGGCCTCCAGTGATGATTTCCCCCTCTGACAGGGTGAAAGAACAGGGCTCAAGATGGGATCTCTTTGGAACAGAGGCTTGCGGCGGCAGAGTCGAAGTTCTAGAGTTATTTGTGGTTTTTTTCTATATATAGAAATTTTTGGCGTCGGTCTCACATCAAGAGGTGCCACAGGGGGCCCATGAGGCACCAGGGCGCAACCACCCCCCTGGGCACGCCCTGGTGGCTTGTGGGCCCCCTATGGGTCTTCTGGTAGTCTCTCGAAGCTTCCTAGGTTCCTTTTCTTCCAGAAAAAATCATCAAAAAGTTTTGCTGCATTTGGACTTTGTTTGTTATGGATTTTATGGAAAACCAAAACCATGTAGGAAAAAACAATTGGCACTGGGCACTAGCTCAATAGGTTAGTCCACGAAAGTCATATAAAAGCCATATAAAAGTGCACCAAAATCATACAAAACTATATTAAACATGGCATGAGTACTTCATAAATTATAGATACCCTCAGCCCCAAGGGTGACCTACTCCATTCTCATCATGGAGACCACCGGGATGGTGAAGATGGCCTCCGGTGATGATTTCCCCATCCAGCAGGGTGCCGGATGATACGTCTCCAATATATCTATAATTTTTGATTGTTCCATGCTGTTTTATTATCAATCTTGGATGTTTTATAATCATTTTTTGGTACTAACCTATTGACATAGTGCCAAGTGCCAGTTGCTGTTTTTCCAACCTTTTTTACATCGCAGGAAATCAATATCAAACGAAGTCCAAATGCCATGAAATTCCACGATGACTTTTTTTGTGCCAGAAGGAAGGCAATGGGCCCTGGTTGTACCGGGGGTGCCCGATGGGGCACAACCCACCAGGGCGCGCCAGGAGGTCCAGGCGCGCCCTGGTGGGTTGTGCCCACCTCGGGTGCCCCCTGGACCGCCTCTTTGCTCTATAAATACCCAAATATTCCAGAAACCCTTGGGGAGTCGACGAGATATTCATCCAGCCGCCGCAGAGTCCAGAACCACCAGATCCAATCTAGACACCATCTCGGATGGGGTTCACCACCTCCATTGGTGCCTCTCCGATGATGCGTGAGTAGTTCTTTGTGGACCTTCGGGTCCGTAGTTAGTAGCTAGATGGCTTTCTCTCTCTCTCTCTCTCTCTCTCTCTCGCTGATTCTCAATACAATGGTCTCTTGGAGATCCATATGATGTAACTCTTTTGCGGTGTATTTGTTGGGATTTGATGAACTTTGAGTTTATGATCAGTCATATCTTTTTATATCCATGAAAGTTATTTGAGTTTCTTTGATCTCTTATATGCATGATCTCTTATAGCCTCGTATTTCTTCTCTGATATTTTGGTTTTGTTTGGTGAACTTGATCTATTTATCTTGCAATGGGAAGAGGTGCCCGGTAGTGGGTTCGATTTTACGGTGCTTGATCCCAGTGACAGAAGGGGAACCGACACGTATGTATCGTTGCTACTAAGGATAAAAAGACGAGATCTATATCTACCACCATAAAGATAAACGGATCTTGTCTACATCATGTCATCGTTCTTATTGCATTACTTCGTTTTTCCATTAACTTAATACACTAGATGCATGCTGGATAGCGGTCGATGTGTGGAGTAATAGTAGTAGATGCAGGCAGGAGTCGGTCTACTAATCTTGGATGTGATGCCTATGTAATGATCATTGCCTGGATATCGTCATAATTATTTGAAGTTCTATCAATTGCCCAACAGTAATTTGTTTACCCATCGTTTGTTATTTTCCCGAGAGAAGCCACTAGTGAAACCTACAGCCCTCGGGTCTTCTTCTTCATATATTTGTTTTGCGATCTATTTTATTTTCTTTTTTATTCAGATCTATTAAACTCAAAAATACAAAAATATCTTGCTGCACTTTATTTTATTTGCGTTCTATTATTTCAATCTATCACAATTTTCTCTCGTCACATGCCTTCTGGCGCCGTTACCCGAAAGGGATTGACAACCCCTTTAACACGTCAGGTTGCGAGTGGCTGTTATTTGTGTGCAGGGGCTGTTTACGTTTTATTGCTTGGTTCTCCTACTGGTTCGATACCTTGGTTTCATTACTGAGGGAAATACCTACCGTTGCTGTGCTACATCATCCTCTCCTCTTGGGGGAAACACCGACATAGTCTTAGCAAATATCATCAAGGGAATTTCTGGCGTCGTTGCCGCGGAGGATATTCAACATAACCAGGTTCCTAATCACAAATCTCATCTCCTTGCAATTTACATTATTTTCCATTTTCCTCTCCCCCACTTCACAAAAATTTGCCGTTTTATTCGCCTTTTTTGTCCGTTCGCTGTTTTCTTGCCGGATCTGTTTTTTAGTGCAATCTTGTTGTGTAGTCATCATGACTCAAGAGAACACCAAGTTATGTGATTTTTTAAATACCAACAACAATGATTTTATTGGCACTCCGCTTGCTCCTCCTGCCACTAGTGCGGGGACTTGTGATATTAATACTGCTTTGCTGAATCTTGTTATGTGTTGGGGATATTACCACTGGGCGTAAACCGGCCAGGAGAGGCCGGGTTAACCCCATAGTGGTTCACTATACCTGAAGCCCATGAAGACAAGACGGTGACGCTTTATGAAGGCCCAGGGCCCAAAGCCGGTTTAAGGCCCGTAGACATAAACCGGTATGGGTATGTAAACTTGTGTTGTAAGATAGAAAGAGCAGAGATCGAGCCGGACACGTTTATGAGCCGGCCTCGGGATTCTGTAAACCGACGGGCGTCAACCCGTGTATATAAGGGGACGACCCGACGGCGGTTCAAGAGAATAGAAAACAACTCGAGACTCAGGCAAAGCGTATTCGCTCCCTGGTCTCCCTAGCAATTCCACAACAACTGGATTAGGCTTTTACCTTCACCGCAAGGGGCCGAACCGGTATAAACTCGCTGCATCCCTTGTCCGCTTTAACCCCTTTAAGCTAACCCGTAGAGATGGCTCCACGATTAAGTCCTTTCCTTAGGACATCTTCCGTGACAAAACCACGACACTTGGCGCCCACCGTGGGGCTCTCGCACGATGGTTTCGAGTTCTTAGACGGCAACTTCGAAGGACTCAAGGGCTACGCTGTGGGCCGGATGACCAAGAGTCGTCGCGGCAAGCTCTACATTGACGATGCAGGCTGGGGCCCCGAGGCCGGCTCAATCGAGACAGGTACCGGGTCCCCTTCGATGGCATACACGTTTTCATTGGCAAGATCGACGAACATGGCCCTGAGCCGGACATCTGCACCGACCTCGTTGAAACGACTCAGCGTGCGAGATCTGCCCGAGTTAACCCTGTCATGAAGCATGCCTTCGTGGGAGTCATCCACGGAGGGGAATATGAGGATAGATCGGAATCTGGTGGTGAAACCGTCGTTTATTCTGGCGACGAGTCATCGACCGGAGAGACCGAGTCGTTATATCAGTTGCAAGATGGCCGGATTGGGGGCTGTTCTGATGGCGATAGTATTCCAGATGCCTTTGATCTGCCAAACCGGGTTGCGATCTTCATGGCTGGTACACAACCAGCGCTCCACTCTTCGACCGCAGCGGCAATGATTTCTGGATCAGCAGCAGCGACAGCGGCCGGGGCAGGAGGCCCTGTGCGACCGCCAGATCAGATTCTATCTGATTTATTTGACGCTTTGGCAACGCTGATGGCGGAGGTTAACCCGACGGATCAAGATGCACGTAATGCGGAAATCGCGAAGATGAAAGATCAAATCACCCAGGCCAAAGCCGACTTGGCAGCTGAGGATACCAGGATGGCTGCAGAACGGGCCGCATTGGATGCACAAGCTTACCGGCTTATGCTGGATCAGAGTGCATCGCACGATGTCCTGAAGAGGAGGTACCGATCTCGCCTGCCGCCGGTTTATGAAGCTAGGAACCTCTTTAATACCCCAGGAGCAGGGACCAGTAATCCGCCGGTGGTAAACCGGGCGGAGGCACCTGAGCGGGGGCGCCGGTTCAGCCACGTTTGATGGATCCGCCTCACCAGAACAACATTATGACACAACATGTCCCAACACCACCGGGTCATTAGGCTAACCCGATGGACAACATTCTCGCTGCCGCTTCATGGCTGGCGGCCATCTTGGTCGAAGGCGAGTCTCCGGTGGCAATCGAGACGCGATGGGGTAGGGAGCTTCTTCAGACAGCTTTGGTTCAACAGGAGGCTTATTCATATAGTCGCGAGAGGATCCATTCTACTCCCCGCCCAAGCCGGAACTACAATAGGCATATTGATGAACCGGCTGTGTCAAGCAGTGCGCGAAACCGTGATCCACCCCGTGGCCATAACCCGGCGGGTGGCACTGGTGATGCTCAGGACATGGTGGACCGGGCTCGGGCATGTAGAGAGGCCGAGTTAGCGGCGCAGCATGAAGCCCGTCAACTTAGTCCGGTTCGTCCAACCACGTCAGTGGAACCAGGAGTTACTTCCAGCTCTTTGGGAGTACCGTGTCTCGTCCCAGCGCTGTGCAATGTGCGCCTGCCGAAGGATTTCAATGGCCCGCGCAAAGTGCCGAATTACACCGCCGATTTATCCCCCGAGACATGGGTCGAAAGCTATGAGATGGCCATGGAGATGCTGGATGTGAACGATGCGGCGTGTGCTAAATACTTCACCATGATGCTAGAGGGGACGGCCCGCACTTGGCTGAAGAGCTTACCGGCTAATTCTATTAGGTCATGGGCCGAGTTGAGAGCCCGGTTTATCCAGAATTTCAAGGATACATGCAAGCAGCCCATGTCAATTGTGGACTTAGCTGCCTGTGTCCAAGAGGAAGGAGAATCAACAACCCGTTGGGTGCGCCGGGTTTCGGAGATTTTGCATTCATCGGACCGCATCAATGCTGATACCGCAGTTTTAACAGTGGAAGGCAATTGCTGGTTTGAGCCCTTGAAGTTGAAATTGGGACGGCTCAAACGTCATTGTAATGACATGGGAACACTCATGGCAGCTCTGGTAAAGTATGCCGACTCTGATAGTACCAAGGACCCCGAGTCTGACGATGATAAGACAGGGTAGGGAAAGAGGAGCGGCAACACCAAGGGGCAGCAGCATAACCCGACGGGTCATGGAAACGGCGGCAAGCGTAAAGTGGACAACAACTTAGATTTTGTGGCTAATACCAGCACACACGATAAAGGCCATCGGCGTAAGATTAAACCGCCCCAGCGCGGTGGAGGGCCAAGTCCTAACCCGGACCGCATGTCTTATCTGCTGAACCAGCCTTGCCCAAAGCACGAAACGAAGGAAATACCATCCACGCACCTCTGGAAGGATTGTTATATCATGCAGGGGTTCAAAAATTCTGATCTCTTTCAGTATGATCATGACATGGGTGGCGGTTCAGGCCCCGGATCTCATGGGCCTGGTTATGGTGGAGGCAATTCCGGTTCAGGCTTCCACAGTAGTCAGGGTGGACAAAACAATCAAGGCAATCAGGGCAACCAAGGAGGTTATAATCATCAGGGCAATCAGCAGCAACAACAACAGTCGGGTTATCAGAGCAACCCAAAGCAGTTGAATAGTGGGCAGTATCATGTCTTCACCACTAGCTTGTGCAAGCGCGATCAGAAGCTTCATAAAAGGGCAGTAAACTCCGTTGAACTGGCGGTGCCCCGTTACTTGCGTTGGTCTGAGCAGCCAATCGTGTGGAGTAGAGAGGATCATCCGCCCTGGGTTGACAATCCGGGTCATCTGGCATTGGTGGTGGCGCCTCAGGTGGGAGGTTATAAGTTCACTAAGGTACTCATGGATGGGGGGAGTAGTATCAATATCCTTTATTACGAAACTTTCCGTTGCATGGGGTTAACAGATAAAAATCTTAAACCGTCCAATACGGTGTTCCATGGTGTGGTGCCTGGTAAATCGGTATATCCTGTTGGTAAAATAGCTCTGGAGGTGGCTTTCGGAGATGAGCATGACTCGAGATCAGAAACATTGACCTTTGAAGTTGTGAAAATCAAAAGCCCGTATCATGCCCTGTTTGGACGGCCAGCTTATGCTAAGTTTATGGCACGACCTTGTTATGTCTATCTGCAGCTCAAGATGCCGGGTCACAAGGGAACTATAACAGTGCATGGGAGCCGCAAGATCGCTTTGGAGTGTGAAGAAGGTGATGCAGCTTATGCTGAGTCGGTTTGTGCAACAGAAGAGTTGGAGTTTTACAAAGACAATGTTGATCCGGCAGATATGACTTCATTGAAGAAACCAACTACAGAGCATGATCCGACCCTGAAGTTTAAATTGGCTGATGAGACAAAGCTTGTTGATTTCGTGCCTGGCGATTCGTCCAAGCAGTTTAGCATCAGCGCTAACTTGGATCCAAAATAGGAAAGCGCGCTCATCGAGTTCATCCGTGAGAATCGGGACATCTTTGCGTGGAAGCCTTCTGACATGCTAGGTGTACCAAGAGAACTCGCTGAGCACACTCTCAATGTTGATCCCAAGTATAAACCGGTCAAGCAATTTCTTCGCCGGTTCAGTGAAGAAAGACGTAAGGCTATTGGAGAAGAAGTTGCCAGGCTCTTGGCGGCTGGGTTTATCATCGAAGTGTTTCATCCTGAGTGGTTGGCTAATCCGGTGCTAGTACTTAAGAAGAATGGCACTTGGCGTATGTGTGTGGACTATACAATTCTCAACAAGGCTTGTCTAGCAGATCCTTTTGCCCTCCCGCGTATTGATCAAATCATTGATGCTACAGCGGGTTGCGAGCGTTTGAGCTTTCTGGATGCATATTCTGGTTACCAGCAGATCAAAATGGAAGTTAAGGGCCAGGAGAAGACAACCTTCATAACTCCCTTTGGAGCCTTCTGCTATGTATCTATGCCCTTTGGGCTCAAGAGTGCCCAGGCGACTTACCAGCGGTGTGTGCAGAATTGTCTTCATGATCAGATCGGTCGAAATGTTCATGCATATGTAGACGATATTGTGGTGAAATCAAGCAAGGAGGAGACATTGATTGATGACTTGAAGGAGACCTTTGATAACCTCCGGGTTTATAAAATGATGCTTAATCCGGCCAAGTGTGTTTTTGGTGTACCGGCAGGCAAGCTCTTGGGCTTTTTGGTGTCTAACAGGGGCATTGAAGCTAATCCGGAAAAGATCAAAGGCATCACTTCTCTGGCTAAACCGAAGTGTATTAATGATGTTCAATGCCTGGCAGGTCGGATTGCCGCGTTGAGCCGGTTTATCAGTCGCCTCAGCGAGAAGGCCATCCCTTTATATCAGATGCTGAAGAAAACGGATAACTTCGTCTGGAGTGACGCCGCTAATGAAGTATTTGAGGACTTAAAGCGGCAGCTGGCTAATCCGCCGGTTCTCGCTGCTCCGGTTGACAAAGAACCTTTGTTGCTATATCTGGCAGCTAACGCCAGGGCTGTTAGCGTGGCTATTGTGGTGGAGCGCAAGGAGGCCGGAAAAGAGTATTCGGTTCAACGGCCGGTTTACTATATCGGTGAGGTACTTATTGAGTCCAAGCAAAGGTACCCGCATTGGCAGAAGCTGGTGTATGGATTTTTCATGGCAAGCCGGAAGCTTAAGCAATATTTCCAAGGTCATCCCATCACTGTGGTCAGTTCTGCTCCTTTGGGGGATATAATCCAGAACAGGGAAGCAACTGGCCGGAATGCTAAGTGGACTATTGAGCTTGGGCCTCACGGATTAAAATATATGCCCAGGATGGCGATCAAATCTCAGGCCCTTGTGGATTTCATTAATGATTGGACAGAACTACAGGGGCCAGAAGAGAAGCCGGATCATACTTATTGGACTATTCACTTTGATGGGTCCAGGCAATTGGAGGGCTCGGGGGCTGGAGTCGTATTAACTTCCCCACGAGGTGATAAGTGTTGTTATGTTCTCCCTTTAATGTTCCCTTGCACTAACAATGCAACTGAATATGAGGCTTTACTCCATGGTCTTCGGATAGCTAAAGAGATGAATCTCAGCCGAGTTAAGTGCTTTGGTGATTCGGACCTGGTGGCTCAACAAGTGTCCGGCACTTGGGACTCCAAGGACCCACTCATGGCAGCATATCGTCGTGAGGTGGATATTGTTGCAGGTCACTTCAAAGGTTAACAGGTGGATCATGTGGACCGGCGGAAGAATGAAGCGGCGGATGCTTTAAGCCGTTTGGGTTCCCAACGTAAACTGGTTCCACCTAATGTCTTCCTGGATGTGTTGCATAATCCGTCCGTCAAGCTCCCTGGTGAAGAGGATTTGGCTGTTCCTGATCTGGACGCTCAGTTGGTGGCGGCTCTTCATGTTATTCCGGATTTGACGGTTCCATATTTGGTGTATATGAACCGGGGCGAGTTACTAGAAGATGAAACTTCGGCAAGGAAGATAATCCGGCGGTCCAAGTCCATGACTATTATCAATGGAGAGTTACATCATTGCAGTGTGATAGGGGCGTTTCAACGCCGCGTATCTCCTGAAGAAGGCCATGAAATTTTGCGTGAGATCCACGAAGGAGATTGTGGTGACCACGCCGGTTCAAAGTCTTTGGTTGCCAACGCGTTTCATCACGGTTTCTATTGGTTGACAGCTCATGTTGATGCTGAGGACTTGGTCAAAAGATGTGATGGCTGTCAAAAATTCTCAAGGCGAGCTCATGTACCGGCTCAAGAATTGAGGATGATTCCAATCACCTGGCCGTTTGCGACTTGGGGGCTGGATATGGTTGTGCCCTTTAAGAGATCCAAGGACAAGAAGACCCACCTTTTGGTGGCGGTTGATAAATTCACCAAGTGGGTGGAGGCAGAGCTAGTCAGTAAGTGTGATGCAACTACGGCAGTTTAATTCAACAAGAAGGTGATCTTCCGGTTTGGCTTTCCACATAGCCATAACTGATAATGGTACCTGTCGGTGTCAAAACCGGCGGATCTCGGGTAGGGGGTCCCGAACTGTGCGTCTAGGCGGATGGTAACAGGAGACAAGGGACACGATGTTTACCCAGGTTCGGGCCCTCTTGACGGAGGTAAAACCCTACGTCCTGCTTGATTGATATTGATATTGTGGATGTTTACAAGAGTGGATCTACCACGAGATCAAGGAGGCTAAACCCTAGAAGCTAGCCTATGGTATGATTGTAAGGGTTTTTGTGATTGTTGTGATTGTTGTCCTACGGACTAAAGCCATCCGGTTTATATAGACACCGGAGAGGGCTAGGGTTACATAGAGTCGGTTACAATGGTAGGAGATCTACATATCCGTATCACCAAGCTTGCCTTCCACGCCAAGGAAAGTCCCATCCGGACACGGGGTGAAGTCTTCAATCTTGTATCTTCATAGTCTTGGAGTCCGGTTGATGATGATAGTCCGGCCAATGATAGTCCGGCCGATGACGGTAGTCCGGTAATCCGTACACCCCCTAATCCGGGACTCCCTCAGTAGCCCCCGAACCAGGCTTCAATGACGATAAGTCCAGCATGCGTGTAGTCTTCGGCGTTGCAAGGCGGGTTCTCCCTTAAGTTCCATGTACCTGCCGAACAGTGTCCGGCTTCCTCATAAATGTTGCGCGTCTTGGCTTCCATGCCCAATAATGGCCTTCTTCCACGCGTCGTGCGAATGTGAAAAGCCAGGGTGTCTTTTATGTTTTACCCCCTAGTTGTGCGAACAATCTGCCTATAAGGGAGGCAAGAATCCAGATCCAAATCACCATCTTCCTCTCGCAAATACTCATCGGAGCGCTTTTCGACCAAGAATCCATTCCATCATGGACCGTCAACGCGGCTCTTCTTCTCGCGCTCCCGGCCCTTTGCCAGGAGATTGGAGGAGATGCTCTGTTTCACACAACGAGCTGGTGAAGCTCCAAATGGGAGGATATCTCCCTCCGGCCTTCATGGTTCCGGTTCGAGCCGGGCTCGCCACCTACAAAGGTGGGAAGCAAGCGGAGGTTACCCCTAATCCCAACAAAGGGGAGCGGGTATGCTTTGTCCCCTATCTGATAAGGGGACTCGGATTTCCTGTACATCCATTCCTCCGCGGGCTCCTGGAGTTCTACGGACTCCAGCTCCATCACCTCACGCCCGCCTCAATCCTGCATATTGCTGGTTACGTAGCTCTTTGCGAGCTTTACCTGGGCGTCGAGCCCCACTTCGCGTTGTGGAAGAGGTTGTTTTGCCTTGTGCCCCGCTCTCACGAGGGGTCCATATATCAAGTGGGCGGCGCCGAAATATGGCGATTGCGGGACCGGATATCCATCCGAATCCCTAAGAAGGCGCTCAAGACCGGCCTTCGGAATGGTTTTATATAGAAGACGCCCGCTGCGGACCCTGTTCGGATCGGCCTCCCGGAGTTCAGCAATGCTCCTCTGAAGAAACGCTTTAGTTGGTGTCCATGAGCCCCGATCGAGGAAGACAAGAGCATCCATTATCCGATGGGCGAATAAGGTTATCGGCCCATGCCCGGTTGACCATGATTGGAGTCATGGCAACATGCATTACGCGGGGTGCAACCACTACAATCTGAGGCCACCCCATGTGGGATTTCAACGGGAGGACGATGCCACCCGTCATGGCCGCAAAGGGCGGAATCGGCCAAGATCTGTGACGATCTTGTCCGCCTGTATAAGGGGAGAAGGAGGATTTCCTTGACGAACCCGTTAAATGGGTTTTCCATGAACAATCCCGGCCTTGGGTAAACGAACACTCAGCGTGTCCGACCTGCGCCTTTCAAACTTAAGTTTCGACATTGCGTTCTTCTTTCGACGCAGAACTGTGCCGGACTGCGGAGGAATGCCGAGTCCGCTCCGCAGCCCGAGGATCCAGAGATCCGGGATCCGCCTCCAAGAGGACCCGACATAAAGGTGGAGCTAATCGACGGGTGTTCCACCAGCTTAGTATGGACAACGTATTAGTCGCCATCACGGCGGAGACTATGCCGGACTATATCCGCTTCCTGTGTTGCGGCGAAGCCCCGATACCGCTATTCCTTCCTTGCTTATTTCGACCACCGTATATGATGGCGCTGCAGGAGGCGCCTTAGGGCGAGAAGCCGAGCGGTGGCTGACCAACAAGGGCCAGCCGGACCGGTAGGCGGAAGAGGAGCGCGCCGGATCAAACGTCGCCGCAAAGGTGTAGCTCACAATTCATTATCTTTAGAGCAACGCTCCTAGGATGCGTTTGAGTGCTCATTACTTTTATAGGGAAAAAGCGTCCGCGGATCATGGCGTGGAAGTTGTCAATCCAACCTCTACCACCGGGCTCCCGCACCGTCGAGGGGGGGGCGAGCGCAAGGCGCGAGCCGGACGTTCTCCGACGGAGGATGCCGAAAGACCGTCCGCCACCAAGTCCGAGGTGGAGAGTGCCTCAATCACAGCACCGCCGACAGTTTCGTGTGCGTGCTTCTCCCCGAGGCGTTGAATGCCTTTAACACGGGGACGCGCACCTTCGTGCCGCCAAGATAGTTTTACCAGAGCTACGGAGCAAGATGTAAAAGACATACGGTAAGAGAATTTAATAGTTGTATATGCCAAGAGCCCCGAGACTTAAAGTAGTTATATTAACTGATTTAAGGATCATATGAAATGTATGATCTTACCGAGAAGAATACCCGATCGTCTCAGAGTTGCAAGAGTGCAAGGCCCAACTTGAGGCCGCATTTTACGCGCAGAGGAAACGCAAGGACCTCTCCCAGTAACGCATTATTTGAGAAAGATAAGTAGCGTAGGGCCGTTGCGCAAGTCTAAAAGCGACATTGCAGGTGCTGCCGGACAAGATCCGGACAGTAAGAACTTCGCGCCAACTAAAGGTCGGCGAGAGGGTGCTGCATAAGGTGCAGCATGAAAGGAACAAGCTCCAGGATGCCCATGCCCAGCTTGGAGAAGAGCTGAAAGGCGTTCGGGCCGAGCTGTCGGGCTCCGTTAAGGAGAATCAACGGCCGTCGCGGCATATATAGTAGTTCTTGAGCGAACTCCTTTGAAAAGAAGAGTTCGGCGAGGAAGTCAATTTGATGTAATATATCTGAGGTATGCTCACAGTGTCGCCTGGAGGAGATTCCGTAACAACGGGTGATCAACTTCCCAATTGTTGCAACTGATCGAACGGCTATGAGCGGCGCTATCCAGCGTTATGGCCAGCCTTCCCTGCACCGAGGGTCTTGGGAGCTTGTGGAGAAGCTGCGAGTCGGCAGTGCTTCCATGTATGGAAGATTTCGCCTGCCGCCAAGGTGCCAGGAGGCACAGGCCATGGTAAAGACGCTGTACAAGAAGGCGGATCCCAACCACATGGCGAAGTCGGACTGTGGGGCCCGATGGGAAGGAGATCCTGTGAGTTTAGTATACGCCAAGTGGAGTTGGCATAAAATTTTCCCAACAGGACTGTAAATTAGACAACTTTGTTAGACGGGATTGAGGAAGAATACAATCAATCGAATTGACAATGTATTATAAAATGACATACAAAATGCCTTCTAGCCGGATTGTAGATCGCTTGTCTTTGCCGACCTTTTGCTTCGACCTCGGGACCCTAGAGTCCGGAGTGTGTCCGAATACCTTCTCGGTTATGAAACAACCGGGTATGCATGGAGACCAAAGCGTGGGGTCATCGCTGCTTTATCGCACAAGTGCCCAACTAGTTATGTTATATTACATGGTTAGTAAGAAACATCTTCCAGGAAAATAGTTCCGTTAAGGGTTCCTTTCATTGGGGGTGGTATGCCCTAAAGTGCATGTCCGACTGTGAAAAAGCAGAAAACATCCGGGGCAAATAAATAAGTGGATAAAAATCATCTTTTAAGTCACCGATCGAATATTCCCTTAAGAACGCTAGCTTTGGCTTCACCTAGTCCGAGGTACACATCCGGCTGACCAGCAAGAATAATCGCAGAGGTGCTCCTTTACCTCCTAGCCGAACAATCGGGAACGTGGGGTAAGCACAGGAGCCAGCAACCCAGCTTGGCCAAAACTTAAGTCATATCGATGCATATAATGGTGAATAAAAGGTACATGTGGAGGCTTGACACATGTGGTGGGCATGAAGCCGTATAATTAAGCTTCGGTAAAGAAGCCCCAGTATAATGAGTGCGGTAGCACATCAATTGCGCGCGAACGTTGCGCAGGTAAAGCCCTTTAAAGCTTGGATGAATAGGGTTGAGAAGAAAAAGATAAACAAAAGGCAGCTGAAATAATAAAAAAAAGATTTTTGACGGGGGAAGGGGACGAACTCTTAGTCCGGCGCTAGGCATAGAATCGTCGGAGGCGGGCTGCGTTCCATGGGTTCGGCTCGAGTCGGTTATCCGATGCTTTGGTATCTTCGAGCCTGCTGTTGATAGAATGCGGAACGAGCCTTGGCGACGTCGCGCTCTTCCTCCAATGTGTCCAAGCTGTCCTGCCGATACAACTCGGCTTCTCTTTCTTCGTACATGCGCACTCGAGGTGAGTCATGAATGATGTCGCAGGCAAAACTGCTTCGCTACCAGATACCATAAAAATGGTGTGAATCCGTAGTACGGTTAGGCGTTGTCCGCAGCCCCAGTGAGTACGGAGTTGAGCTCCTCTACCTAGTGCGTGTCGATTTCGTAAGGGACCGCACTAGTCCGGGTTTGATGCCGCCATTATTAGACCATTTGCTCGCTCCACTTGACCGCTGGTTTGAGGATGATAGATGAAGCGTAATCGAGCTTGATGCCCATATTTTTGCACCATGATTTAACCTCATCGGCGGTGAAGTTCGTGCCGTTATCGGTGATGATGCTGTGGGGACACCATAACGGTGTACTACCCCGGATATAAAGTCTATCATGGTCCGGACTCGCCGTTTTAACCGGCTTGGCCTTTATCCATTTGGTGAATTTATCCACCATGACCAATAGGTACCTTTGCTTGTGGGTTCCCCTTTAAGTGGTCCAACCATGTCAATCCCCTGACATGAACGGCGGGTAATGGGTATCGTTTTGAGGGCGGGTGGCATATGGCTCGATTAGCAAAGAGTTGACAACCGACGCATCTTTGGACTAGGTCCTGTGCATCTGCTCGGGCCGTTGGCCAGTAAAATCCTGTATGGAATGCCTTTCCTACAAGGGCCCGAGTTGCGGCGTGGTGTCCGCCTAGTCCGGCATGAATTTCAGCCAGGAGGTTCCGCCCTTCCTCTTCGGAGATACACCTTAGAAGGACTCCGGTTGTGCTTTTCTTATAAAGTTCTCCCTCATAGACCTTGTAGGCTTTAGACCGCCGGACAATGCTGCGGGCCTCATTTTGGTCTTCGGGAAGCTCCTGCCTAAGCAAGTAGTTGAGGAATGGTTCTGTCCACGGGGCAATTACTGCCATTATGTCGTGGGCGGATGGTGTTATGTCATCGGCTGAAACGCCGGTTGGCGCGGCTTGTTTCGGTTTGTTAGTTCCGGACTCCTCTTCCCATAATACGGATGGCTTGAAGAGCCGTTCCAGGAAGATATTAGGAGGGACAGCGTGGCGTTTGGCGCCAATGCGTGCCAGTACGTCGGCCACTTGGTTATTATCCCGGGTGACGTGATGGAATTCAAGTCCTTTGAACCGGGATGACATTTTGAGGACAGCGTTGCGATATGCTGCCATTTTCGGATCTTTGGCGTCAAAGTCTCCGTTTATTTGGGATATTGCGAGGTTTGAATCGCGCACCTCTAGGCGTTGAATGCCCATGGAGATTGCCATCCGAGAGACCATGTAGAAGGGCCTCGATTCGGCTGCGTTGTTAGAGTCCGTGTACATTATCTGAAGTACGTATTGGACTGTGTCCCCGGTCGGGGATGTCAGTACGACGCCCGCCCCCAATCCGGCGAACATTTTGGAGCCGTCGAAGTGCATAATCCAATTAGAGTATGCGTCGTATTCTTTAGAGAGTTCGACTTCGGTCCATTCGGCGACAAAGTCAGCCAATACTTGTGACTTTATAGCTCGCCGAGGTTTGTAAGATATATCAAATGGTAAGAGCTCAATGGCCCATTTTGCAATCCTGCCCGTCGCATCGCGGTTGTTTATAATGTCGTTAAGTGGTACTTCAGAGGCCACTGTTATCGAACACTCTTGAAAGTAGTGTCGGAGCTTCCGGGATGCCATGAACACCGCGTATGATATCTTCTGATAGTGCGGGTAACGGGACTTGCAGGGGGTTAACACAGTAGATACGTAGTATACTGGTTTTTGAAGAGGGAATTTATGCCCTTCTTTTTCTCGTTCGACGACGAGTACTGCGCTTACAACATGATGTGTAGCTGCGATGTATAACAACATTGGTTCGCCCAGGTTGGGCACAACCAGGACCGGGTTTGTTGCCAATATGGCCTTTATTTCTTCGAGTCCGGCGGTGGCAGCATCCGTCCACTCGAAGTGTTCGGTGCGCCTAAGGAGGCGATAGAGGGGTAATGCCTTTTCTCCTAGACGGGAGATGAAGCGGCTTAGAGCCGCCATGCATCCAGTCAATTTTTGTATTTGCTTGAGGTCTTTTGGGGTATCTAGCTGTGACAGAGCTCGGATCTTGGCTGGGTTCGCTTCAATTCCTCTACCGGATACGATGAAGCCCAGCAGTTTTCCGGCTGGTACGCCGAAAACACATTTTTCCGGATTCCGCTTGATGTCATATGCTCTGAGGTTGTCGAATGTGAGCCTCAAGTCGCCTACTAGAGTTTTGACGTGTTTAGTTTTGACGACTACGCCGCTCACGTATGCCTCTACCGCTTTTGCCGATCTGGGTAGCGGACATGTCTCAATCATGCGCTGATATGTTGCGCCGGCGTTTTTAAGTCCGAAGGGCATCGTGTTGAAGCGAATGGTCCGTATGGAGTAATGAATGTAGTTGCGGCTTGATCCGCTTTCGCCATCTTGATTTGATGATAGCCGAGTATGCGTCCGGAAGCACAATGAATCGTGTGCCTGCAGTGGCATCGATGATTTGGTCGATGCGGGGGAGAGGAGGAAGGGATCCTTTGGGCAGGCTTTATTTATGTCTTTGAAATCGACACATAGGCGCCAGGATTTGTCCTTCTTTGGTACCATTACCAGATTTGCTAGCCAATCCGGATGTTTGATGTCTCTGATGAATCCGGCTTCCAATAGTTTGGCTAGCTCCTCTCCCATTGCCTGTCTTTTGGGTTCGGGAAAGCGTCGAAGAGCCTGTTTGACTGGCTTGAGTCCTTTTAGGATATTTAGGCTGTGCTCGGCCAGCTGACGTGGGATTCCTGGCATGTCTGAAGGGTGCCAGGCGAAGATGTCCCAGTTTTCTTGTAGAAATTCTCGCAGTGCGGCGTCTACATCAGGGTTTAATTGTGCCCCGATGGAGGCCGTCTTTGCAGGGTCCGTTTAGCCAGCCCTCCAGTACGGTTCCGTACCCTTTAGGGGGTTTTGGTTTTTTGGTATTCAGCCCAGGTGCTTGATAATGATGCACCCTTTGGTTCCGGACTAGGGATGTATTCGGGACTGAATTATCCCAAAATTTACTTTCGGTTTTCCAGGCGCTCTCCATCGCACAGTACTTTTGTACGATGGTCTCCAAGTCAGCAAAGCGTGTAATGCCGCGGTGACTTATGGCGTTTAGGATTCCCTTGCCCGTGCAATTATTACAGAAGACGGAGATTGCGTTTTCCTCTCGGCAATCCTTTATCCTGTCCATAACCAGGAGGAATCTGGCCCAGTAGTGATGTACTGTCTCGGCGGGCTCTTGCCGAATTAGAGTTAGATCGCATATGTCTGGGCGGGTGGGTGGAACTAAGTCCGAACCCTACCCATCTCAAGGCTCAAGGCGAAGAAGTTTCCAATTTTGAAAGCTTGATTTCGGACGTTGTCCAACGAGTCCGGTCCGATGCCCCACTTTAAGTTCAGTGTTTGATCGAAGCCCGCCCCTCCGCTGAATCCGGCATGGGGGTTCGGGATCCGGACATGACTAGTTTTCAATACAGGAGAAGCGTCGCCGCATTGTTCCTCTACCACTGCAACGTGGTGGGTGACCTGGGGAGAGTTAATTTCTCTCAGATCGGTTTTAAGCCCGATCTGATCGTAGTCTGTAGCGACTCCCAGGGCGGCGATGCGATCCAAGAGCTCGTTTTACGGACGAGAGCTCTATTAGATCCAGCCGCTCGGCGAATTCCGAGCTGACGTGAAAATTTCTTTTGACGACTTGAGAGGTCGTTGTCGAAGCGATGGCCGGACAGGCGGTCATAAGAAACCACCTAGCCGGATAGTTTGGCGGCGCCCAGGGCTCCTTTGGCGAAAATACCGCCCTTGAAGACGGAGGAGGCATCCTTCCTATCGGTGACGCACGGAGGAACTCTCAACGAAAGCACCAATGTCGGTGTCAAAACGGCGGATCTTGGGTAGGGGTCCCGAACTGCGTCCTAGGCGGATGGTAACAGGAGACAAGGGACACGATGTTTACCTGTGTTCGGGCCCTCTTGATGGAGGTAAAACCCTACGTCCTGCTTGATTTATATTGATATTGTGGATGTTTACAAGAGTGGATCTACCACGAGATCAAGGAGGCTAAACCCTAGAAGCTAGTCTATGGTATGATTGTAAGGGTTGTTGTGATTGTTGTGATTGTTGTCCTACGGACTAAAGCCATCCGGTTTATATAGACACCGGAGAGGGCTAGGGTTACATAGAGTCGGTTACAATGGTAGGAGATCTACATATCCGTATCGCCAAGCTTGCCTTCCACGCCAAGGAAAGTCCCATCCGGACACGGGGTGAAGTCTTCAATCTTGTATCTTCATAGTCTTGGAGTCCGGTTGATGATGATAGTCCGGCCGATGATAGTCCGGCCGATGACGGTAGTCCGGTAATCCGGACACCCCCTAATCCGGGACTCCCTCAGTACCAATTTATCCAAAGGTGCTATGAAGGAGTTCTGTCAACGTGAGCACATCCAGCTTGATGTGTCGTCGGTGGCTCACCCCTAGTCCAATGGTCAAGCGGAGAGGGCCAACCAAGAGATCTTGAGA
The DNA here is from genome assembly GCA_021605205.1 of Aegilops longissima. Taxonomy (NCBI): domain Eukaryota; kingdom Viridiplantae; phylum Streptophyta; class Magnoliopsida; order Poales; family Poaceae; genus Aegilops; species Aegilops longissima. The sequence continues at coordinate 100,389,551 of CM038676.1, read as the reverse complement.
GGCATCAAACCCCGGCTTATGGTTCTTTTGCAACGGACGCCGGGTTTTTGGGTTGAGGAGTTACCTTATGTGTTATGGAGCATCAATACCACACCCAACAGATCAACAGGGTACACACCGTTCTTCATGGTTTATGGAGTGGAGGCGGTGCTCCCAAGTGATATCCATCATGATTCGCCTCGTGTGGCGGCTTATGTTGAAGCTGACAATGAGAAGGCATGGCAGGAAGCACTTGACCTGTTAGATGAGGAACGTGACATGGCAGCAGCCCGTTCGGCGATTTATCAGCAAGATCTACGTCGCTATCACAGCCGCCGGGTTAGAACCAGAACCTTTCAAGAAGGCGATTTGGTGCTCCGACTCATCCAGGATCAGACAGATATGCACAAGTTATCCCCACCTTGGGAAGGACCTTTTGTGGTTAGCAAGAATCTGCACAACGGGTCATACTACCTTATAGATGTTCGAGAGCGCAAAGACTCACGTAAGTCGGAGGAGGAGACCCACAGGCCGTGGAATATTGCTCATCTTCGACCCTACTATACTTGAGCCATAGGCTGTGATTATGTACATTGACAATGTATATATTATGATCAATATAATAAACCGGAACCTCAGCTAAAGCGGGGTATCTGTTGTTTTTCTTACATCATGTGTGGTTACATGGAGCTTCTGTTTATAATGCAGTGTCCGGTTTACCCCTTGATTCAGCTTATCAAAGCCTTATACAACATCACTTGGGGCTTGGTCGTATCCGAATCATAGCTAGACCTCTTGATCGGTGCAATGCCACAGCATCACTTGGGGGCTTGGTCGTATCCGAACCATAGTCACACCTCTTGATCGGCTTAAAGCCAAATCAATCCGGGGCCAAAGAGAGTGTTGCAAAACAACAACTCAAACATAGGCACCGGCTGAGCACAGCTCAAAATTACTTGGGGATTCTTTGCTGTCGAAATGAACAAAGAATCTACACTTGTAATAGGCTATCAAGCCAAGGCTTGGAAGCCTGGTGAATACACCTAAAACCCCGGGTTAGCCTGCCTCTTTAAGTAAGTCACTCCGCCCAGGTAAACCTGGTATGGCCCATCGAACTTTGACAAGTTACTCTCATAAGACCCTGAACTTATCAAGTTAAAATGATGATTGGTTAAGGATTGAGGACCATCTGAAAAGGCTTTGTAAAATGGTTTAACTCAGTGGCCTGGCAGCCCATGAAAATCCTCAAATTTGGGCCTGGCAGCCCGTGAAAAGCCTCGACTACAGGGTTTCATTTACTTTTATTTGCTAAGTTTTTCTCCTTGGATAAGATTTCTACTGTTTTGATAAACCGGCATTCATTCACCCGGTTTGACTTTCAACTACAAATTGTTAGTACATGATCAGTTATAATCCGGAGACTGTCAGCCCGGTCTGGTTTCGGCTCAAAGTCACCAGTATTGAATAAACCGGTGTTTATCACAACCCGGAACAGTTTTATTGAAAACCGGCATAATATAACAGGAGTTACTGATAATCCGAATTAGGGTTGTTACCCTAACTACAAAGTTGGTCAGCCAACATTATGACTCAAGGTCACATGTATCACATATTTCCATATTTGGTTATCTTTTTACATCCTTGGTTATAAACCTTGGTTCTATATATATATATATGGGCATTATGACCCGCCTGGTGGTAAACCACCAGGGTGCTTTAAGCTTCTTATCCGCAGGGATAGCTTGAATACATTGCTATGGATTATGAACATCATATCTTAAGCATGGCGGATTAGCAAGCATCAGTCGCAGATAAATATGCACGAAGGCATAACAGACCAAGTGTTTTAACTAGCCTATTACAAGGCGTTTCAGTGCCCAAAAGGATCATTGTTTCTCAAATAAGTGTTGCAGCATGTGGAAGACTAAACCGGCTTCAGGATTATGGTTGGTCACTAGCTTGACCTGATGGCTGCGGATCATCTTGCACTGGTTCATCCTCTTCGTCTCTATCCAGCGGCTGGAAGTCAACAGTTGTCCAGTCGATCCTAGTTAACGCTTGGAACACAGCTTCGTCGCTTATAAGGGTGGACGGTTCAATGTCAGGGGCATAAGTGTGCTTACGGATTGGAGGGATCGGGTTTTGAGCCTCAGGAGTCGGTGTAGCAACCCGTTGGCTGTTGGTGTCGTAACTCGCCTAGTAAAATGAAGGATCAGCCTCTTTAGCGAGTTGAAATGCCAGTGGACGTACTTCCTGGTTTATGGCGCGAAGATCTTCATTGACAAATTCTGATCCATCCTATTTTAAGCTTGGGTAGCCTTTAGCCACATCCACCGGGTCAGGATCAAGCACCCATGCTTTTGCCCGGGTTAGTGCAGTCAGAATGCCAGCCCTTGCAGCAGATCTCTTCAGCTCTTCAACCCGGGCAGGCAGCATAGATAGCCTGTCTAAAGTATCCTTGATTAACGTGGGGGGCGGCTTATTGTGAGAAGCGGTGCAGATAATTCGTTGAGCACCGGTGTAGAATTGCTCTATCAGCGTGTAGGCAGCCTTCAGCTTCTTCTGTACATTAGAGCCCAGATGACTAATGCGAGTTCCTGCATCATTATAAACGTCTGTAAAATGGCAACACATGGGAAGATATGTTGAAAGTATAAGGAAAATATGTTTACCGAACATAACAACAGTCATGGCATGAATCTGCCGCTTTACGCCAGTCAGTTCATCTACCACCAGTTTAAGAGCTGCTTCTGCGTCTTCGGCCCTTTTTCGCAAAGCGGATTTTTCTGTCTCCCATCCTGCCCGCTCCTTGTTGAAGCTCTGTTTCAGTTTCTCCATAGCGTCTAAAGCACTGGTCAACTCTTCCTTGGCCTTGGAAGTTTCGGCTTGCTGGGACTTGATGTTCTCTTGCAGATTAGCGGTTTGAGCTTCCTTTTTGCTCAGCTTAGCCTATAAAGAGACAGATATATAATGAGTTGGCAGTACATATTTGAAGTATCAAGCACATAACAAGTTATGCCCTTGATACTTGGGGGCTAATGCATATTTGCTCCTTATCAGAAATCTCTACAAGTCCCAAGCACAATACAAGTATTAATCTTGGCACTTGGGGGCTAATGTGTGTTTTCTCATAATTGATGATATGGGAGTTCTTCTACAGTCCCGGTTCATCATTATAAAGTTAAACCGGCCCTTGGGGGCTACACCAGTGAAAAAGATGCAGTGTTGCACATAGAAAGTTATTACTAAGTCCCGGTTTAGATTGGTATCATACACCGTCACTTGGGGGCTACTAGAGTTGATATTTGAAAGTGGACATAAGAGACATAGTTGTGTGGTTACCTCATATCGCTCCTTCATCAGATTTACTAAACAGGCTTCATAATCACGACTGGTGTACAGACGGTTCAAGAAGCCAGAGTGAATATCTTGGGCGTTGAGATGAGCGTAGCTGGAAAAATCGATGCTCCATTTACCCTTGCCCATAGCAGAAAGTTCATCCTTGGCGCTATGTTTGGATAAAGCGACCGGGTTGCTAGAAGTAGTGTGGCTGACACCAGTAATTGTAACATCATCCTCTTTATCATCAACAGCCTTCACAGGAGTTGGCGGATTGTCATTGTCCTTAGCTGGGCTGGCCGGTTTATCATTAGGTCGAGCCGGGCTGGACGGATTTTCAGCATTGCTTGTGGTGTCAATTTCTACTTGTTCAGTAAACAAGTCCTAATCTTGAGGCGGCGGATCATTGAGCATGGCATGAACATCGGTTTCTTCCAGAACTGGTGTTTTTTCCAGTTTAACAACCGTATTATCATTAGCCGGTTTATTCAATCGAGCCTTCTTGCTGGGCCTGGGCTTGGCACTGAGGAAAATAAACATGAGGAACAGTACAGTATGCAAAAATAATACATCAAGCGTAAAAGCAAGTGCATAACTTACCCAGAAACTGTCTTGAGGGGCGGAAGCTTTGTGGCCGATGACTCGCCAGAAGATGAGTGGGAAGTGCCCTGATAATTTGAATCAGACAGATTAAGAGGCTGTCGGAAACAACCCGCCTTGAGGCAAGAAGTGTCAAGAATATAAGAGACCTATTGTCGGTGTCAAAACCGGCGGATCTCGGGTAGGGGGTCCCGAACTGTGCGTCTAGGCGGATGGTAACAGGAGACAAGGGACACGATGTTTTTACCCAGGTTCGGGCCCTCTCGATGGAGGCAATACCCTACTCCTGCTTGATTAATATTGATCATACGGGTAGTACAAGAGTAGATCTACCGCAAGATCAAGGAGGCTAAACCCTAGAAGCTAGCCTATGGTATGATTGTTCTTCGTCCTACGGAGTAAAACCCTCCGGTTTATATAGACACCGGATAGGTTAGGGTTACACAGAGTCGGTTACAATGGTAGGAGATCTACATATCCGTTTCGCCAAGCTTGCCTTCCACGCCAAGGAAAGTCCCATCCGAACACGGGACGAAGTCTTCAATCTTGTATCTTCATAGTCTTGGAGTTCGGCCGTGATGATAGTTCGGCTATCCGGACACCCCCTAATCCGGGACTACCTCAGTAGCCCCCGAACCAGGCTTCAATGACGATGAGTCCGACGCGTTGATTGTCTTCGGCATTGGGAGGCGGGTTCTTCTCCAAATTCCATATACTTGTCGAATATTGTCCGGCTTCTGATAAATGCTGCGCTCCTTGGCTTCTACGCCCAATAATGGCCATCTTCCACGTGTTTGAATGAATGTGAAAAGACGGAGTACTTTTACACTTACCCCCTAGCTGCAAAATGAGCTGCCTATAAAAGGGCGAGGATCTAGATCTGAGACACACCATCCCCTTCATGAAGCTTTCATCGGAGCGCCTCGACCAAAGCCCATTCCATCATGGACGGTCGACGCGTTCTCCTCCTCTCGCGCTCCCAGCCCTCAGCACAGAAATTGCGAGAGATGCTCAGTCCATAGCGAGCTAGTTATACTCCAAGCCAAGGGATTTCTCCCCCCGGCCTTCATGGTTCCGGTTCGAGCCGGACTTGCCACCTACAAGGGCGGAAAGCAGGCGGAGAGTGTCCCTGATCCCTCTAAAGGAGAGTGGGTATGCTTCATCTCTTATCTAGTAAGAGGACTCGGATTTCCAATCCATCGGCCTCGGGGCTCTTGGAGTTCTACGGACCTCGGTTACCACCTTACTCCTGCCTCCATCTTGCACATCGCGGGCTTCGTGGCCCTTTGCGAACTGTTCTTGGGCGTCGAGGCTCATTTCGGGCTGTGGAAGAGATTATTCTGCCTAGTACCCCGTTCTCATGAGGGGTCAATATATCAAGTGGGCGGAGCCGAGCTATGGCGCATCGCCGGGACCGGATACCTGTCCGGAACCCCGAAGAAGGCGTCCGAAGACTGGCCTTCGGAATGGTTTTATATGGAGGACGTCCCTCTGCCGGATCCTGTTCGGATCGGTCTTCGGAGTTCAGCAATGCTCCATCAAGAAGCGCTTAAGCCGGCGCCTCGAGCCCCGGAGGGAAAATGACCGGGATGTCCTCTATCTGATGAGCCGAATAAGGTTGTTGGCTCATGCCGGATTGACCATGATTGGAGTCGTGGCAATCTGTATTATGAGGGGAGTGCAGCTACTCCAATATAGGGGCCACCCCATGTGGGATTTCAACGGGGAGGACGATGCCACCCGCCATGGCCGCAAAGGGCCGGGATCGGTCACCGAATTGGTGAAGATCTTGTCTGCCATGTATAAAGTGGAGGAGGAGGATTTCCTCCGCGTCAATCCACTGAAGGAGTTTTCTTCGAATAATCCTCGAAGCTGGGTAAGCAAACATCTTTGTGACCTGTCCGATCCATGTTCCCATGGTTAAATATCTCATTTCATGGTTTTTGCGCAGGAACTGCGCCGGACTATGGAGAAGATACACAGCCCGCCCCCACAACCCGAGGAACCGGAGCGGTCCCTCGATCCGACCTCCGAAGAGGATCCAGATATAAAGGTGGAGTTGATCGACGGGGTGTTCTACCAACTTAGCATCGACGATGCTTTGGTTGCCATTACGGCTGATTACCCCGGAATACTTCCAGCCTCACAGGTAACTGAGACCGAGATCCCAAAGCCCTGAAAATGACCCATCCATGCTTATTTTTGATCACCGTATACCAATGGTGCTTCGCAGGGGGTACCTTCGAGGCAGGAAGCCGAGCCCGCGGCGGCTGGCCAACAAAGGGCAGTGCGGCCCCGTAGGCTAAAAAGAAGTGCGGTCCGGATTGAAACTCCGCCGCAACGGTATGGCATGTCACCATACTCCCAGGATTGATTCCTGGAAGGCGTACTAATGCTGGTGCTCTTTTCAGGAAAAAGAGCGCTCGCCGGACTGAGTCCGGAGAGGTTGCCAATTGAACCTTTACCGTCCAGGCTTCAAAGCCGGGTCCGGAGGCTGAGGCGAGCACGAGACATGCGTAGGATGCTCCTGCGACAGAGGATGCCGACAGGTTGTCCGCCACCAACTCCGAGGTGGAGAGCGCCTTGAATCACGGGCGCCGTCGGACAGTTCTTCGTGACGCATGTTTCTCCGAGGAGGCCTTGAATGCCTTCGATTCGGGAGATGCGCACCTCCGTGCCGCTCAAGATGGTCTAGCCAGAGCCACGGAGCCGTATGTAAAGGACATACGGGTAAGGAAATTTGACAGTTATATATGCCAGTAGCCCCCGAGACTTAAAATAGTTTGAATAGCTGATTTAAGGATCATTTGTTATGCAGGATCTTACAGAAAAGAATACCCTACTGTCCCAGGAGCTTGAAGAGTGCAAGGCCCAACTTGAGGCCAAGACTAGCCGCTTCTGAGGGGAGCCGCAGAGACCCCCACTGGTAATATACGCTTTAAAAGATAAATAGTTTATGAAGTGCGGCGGGTGTGTAAATCTGACAAAAACATTGTAGATGGCGCCGGACTAGATCCGGACAAGCAACAGCTCTTGCGCCAGCTAAAGGCCGGCGAGAGTGTGCTTACAAGGGTGCGGCAGGAGAAAAATAACCTCCAAGATGCCAACACCAAGCTGGGTGAGGAACTAAAGGATGTTCATGCCCAGTTGTCCGACCAGAAGGAGAATCGGCGGCTTCGTCGGCATTTTCAAGAGTTCTTCAAATTAACTTTGAAAGAGTTCGGCGAGGAAGGCGACTAACATAAACATGTATGTAGGTTTGCTCACAGGTCGCCCCGAGGAGGAGATGCCCAGTTCTTCGGGTGATCTTCTTCCGAATTGCGTCGGTACTGCACGAACGAGTCCGGCGGTGATGAAAGGCATCGCCGAGCCTTATGGCCATCTATCTCCCTGCCCAAGGCATTGGGGAGCTGGTTGAGCTGCTTCAAGGAGCACGTGGCGCTTCGGCTATGGAAGATATCGGCCTGCTGTTAAGGCGCCAGGAGGCTCGGGCCATGGTAAAGACGCTGTACACGGGGTGACCCAAACCACATGGCCGAGGTCGGACTGTGGGGCCTGATGGGATGGAGATCCTGTAAGAAGTTAGTGTACGGCCAAGTAGAACTGGCCCAAGTAATCCCAGCAAGATTGTAAATTAGATAGCCTATTAGATGGCATTGAGGAGTAATAAAATGAGTCGAGTTGACTATGTAAAAATATGACATGAAAAAATGTCTTCTAGCGGATTGTAGATCGCTTGTCATAGCGGACCTTTTAAGCTTCGACCTCGGGACCCAATAGTCCGAGTGTGTCGAATACCTTCGTGGTTATATAATAACCGGGTATGCATGGAGACAAGGCGTAGGGGTCATTGTTGCTTTATCGCATAAGTGCCCAACTAGTTATGTTATATTACATGGGTAGTAAGAAACATCTTCCAGGGAGAATAGTTTCGTTAAGGGTTCCTTTCGCTGGGATGCATACCCTAAAGTGCATGTCAAAGCTGCTATTAAAGCAAAAAATCATCTGGGGGCAAATGGGTAAATAGTTAAAAATCATCTTTTAGTTGACCGACCGAATATTCCCTTAAGAACGCTAGCTTTCGGCTTCACCCAGTCTAAGGTACACATCCGGCTGACCCGGCAGTAACAATCGCAGAGGTGCTCCCTTTACCACCTAGCCGAACAATCGGGAACGAGGGGTAAGCACAGTGCCGAACAACCCAGCTTGGCCAAAACTTAAGTCATATCGATGCATATAATGGTGAATAAAAGGTACATGTGGAAGTTTAACGCATGTGTTGGGCATGAAGCCCGTATAAATAAACTTCTGTTAAAGATGCCCCCAGGTATAATGAGCGCGGACGGCGCGTCAAGTAAGTCTTGAAAAAAGCTAAACGAGCCTCTAGAGGCTTCGAGAAGAAGGAGGAGGAAGGAGAGAAATAAAAGGCAGCAAAAATAGAAAATGTGGACGAAGGAAGGAGACGAACTTGGAGTCTGGCGTTTAGGTGTAGAATCTTCGTAGACGGGCTGCGTTCCATGGGTTCGGCTCGAGTCGGTCATCCGATGCGCTTCGCAGACGGTATGCTCCGCCGGTCAGGACTTGGTCGATGATGAAGGGACCTTCCCATTTGGGCTTGAGTTTGTCCTTTTTCTTGTCCGGCAGGCGTAGAACTAGTTCGCCAACGTTATAAGCTTTGGCCCGTACTTCCCTGCTTTGATATCTTCGAGCCTGCTGTTGATAAAATGCGGAACGAGCTTTTGCCACGTCGCGCTCCTCCTCCAATGCGTCCAAGCTGTCCTGCCGATCGAGCTCGGCTTCTCTTTCTTCATACATGCGCACGCGAGGTGAGTCATGTATTATGTCGCAGGGCAAGACTGCCTCTGCGCCGTACACCATAAAGAATGGTGTGAATCCGGTAGTACGATTCGGCGTGGTCCGCAGCCCCCAGAGTACAGAGTCGAGCTCCTTGACCCAGTACATGTTAGATTCCTTGAGGGACCGCACCAGTCTGGGTTTAATGCTGCTCATGATTAGACCATTTGCTTGTTCGACTTGGCCGTTGGTTTGAGGGTGATAGACTGAGGCGTAATCAAGCTTGATGCCCATGTTTTTGCACCATAATTTGACCTCATCGTCCATAAATTTGGTGCCGTTATCAGTGATGATACTGTGCGGGACACCGTAACGGTGCACTACCCCTGATATGAAGTCTATCACCGGTCCGGGTTCGGCCGTTTTGACAGGTTTGGCCTCTATCCATTTGGTGAATTTATCCACCATGACCAATAGGTATTTTTGCTTGTGGGTTCCTCCCTTAAGGGGTCCAACCATGTCAAGCCCCTGCACTACTGAACGGCCGGTGATGGGTATAGTTTTGAGAACGGTGGGTGGCATGTGGCTTTGGTTAGCAAAAGCTGGCAACCGACGCATCGTTGGACTAAGTCCTGCGCGTCTTCCGGGCGATCGGCCAATAAAATCCTGTACGGAAGGCCTTGCCTACAAGGGCCCGGGCTGCAGCGTGGTGCCCACCCAGTCCGCATGAATTTCAGCCAGGAGGTTTCGCCTTCCTCTTGAGATACACCTTTGAAGGACTCGATAGTGCTTTTCTTATAAAGCTCTCCTCATGGACTTTATAGGCTTTAGATCGCCGTACTATGCAGCGAGCCTCATTTTGGTCTTCGGGAGTTCCTGCCTAATTAGGTAGGCTAGGAATGGTTCCGTCCATGGGGCGATAACCGCCATTATTTCGTGGGCAGAGGGTGTTATCTCGGTGGCCGGGCCTTCGATTTTGTCAGAGTGTTCGGCGTCAGGCAGTGCGGTTGGGTCCGGATTGTTATTGCCGGACTCCCCTTCCCATAGTACGGATGGCTTGAACAACCGTTCCAGAAAGATATTGGGTGGGACGGCATCGCGTTTTGCACCGATGCGTGCAAATATGTCCACAGCCTGGTTGTTATCCCGGGCTATATGATGAAATTCGAGCCCTTCGAACCATGCTGACATTTTTAGAACCGCATTGCGGTATGCTGCCATTTTCGGATCTTTGGCATCAAAGTCTCGCTTATTTGAGATATCGCGAGGTTCAATCGCGCGCACCTCTAGGCGCTTAATGCCCATGGAGAATGCCATCCGAGGTCGTGCGTAAGGGCCTCGATTCGCCGCGTTGTTGGAGTCCGTATACATTATCTCAAGGACGATTGGACTGTGTCCGCGTTGGGGACGCTGACGACGCCAGCCCCAAACCGCCAACATTTTGGAGCCGCCAAAGTGCATGATCCAATTGAGTATGCGCCGCATTTTTAGGGAGTTCGCTTCGTCCATTCGCCAACGAAGTCGGCCAAAACTCGCGACTTGATAGCTCGTCGTGGCTTGTAGGTTATGTCGAATGGAAGGAGCTCTATGGCCCATTTAGCAATCCGCCCATCGCGTCGCGTTGTTTATAATGTCATTAAGAGGTACTTCGAGGTTACCGTTATCGAACACTCTTGAAAGTAGTGTCGCAGCTTCCGGATGCCATGAACACCGCGTATGCTATCTTTTGATAGTGTGGGTAATGGACTTGCATGGAGTTAGGACAAGGGACACATAGTAAACCGGTTTTGAAGAGGGAACCGTGTCCGTCTGCTTTCGCTCGACAACGAGCACCGCGCTGAGAACTTGATGTGTTGCGCGATATATAATAGCATTGGTTCGCCCATTATTAGCGCCAGACCGGATTTGTTGCCAATATGGCTTTTATCTCTTCGAAGTCCGGCGGCAGGCATCCGCCCACTGGTGTTCGGTGCGGCGGAGGAGGCGGTAAAGGGGTAACGCCTTTTCTCCCAAATGGGAAATAAAGCGGCTTAGAGCCGCTACGCATCCCATCAATTTTTGTATTTGCTTGAGGTCTTTTGGAATATCCAATTGTGATAGAGCTCGGATCTTGGCTGGGTTTGCTTCAATTCCTCTACCGGACACAATGAAGCTCAGGAGCTTTCCGGCCGAACGCCAAGACGATTTTTCCGGATTGAGCTTGATGTCGTATTTTCGAAGATTGTCGATGTGAGCCTCAAGTCGTCTACTAGAGTTTCGACGTGCTTGGTTTTGACGACCACATCATCTACATATGCTTCCACTGTTTTTCCGATCTGGTCTGCCAGACATGTCTGAATCATGCGCTGATATGTTGTGCCGGCGTTTTTGAGCCCAAAGGGCATTGTGTTGAAGCGAACGGGCCGTATGGTGTGATGAATGCTGTTGTAGCTTGGTCTGCTCCGCCATCTTGATTTGGTGGTAGCCGAGTACGCGCCGAGGAAGCACAATGAGTCGTGTCCTGCAGAAGGCCAATAATTTGATCAATTCGAGGGAGGGGAAGGGATCCTTTGGGTGCCTTATTAAGGTCTTTGAAATCAACACATAGGCGCCAGGATTTATCCTTCTTTGGTACCATCACCAGGTTTGCTAGCCAATCTGGATGTTTTATATCTCGATGAATCCGGCTTCCAAAGTTTGGCTTGCTCCTCTCCCATGGCCTGCCTCTTGGGTTCGAAAAGCGCCAAGGGCCTGTTTGACTGGCTTGAATCCTTTAGGATATTTAGGCTATGCTCGCCAGCCGACGGGATTCCCGGCATGTCCGAAGGGTGCCGAGCAAAGATGTCCCAGCTTTCTCGTAGAAATTCTCGTAGTCTGCGCCTACATCAGGGGTTTAATTGTGCCCCAATGGAGGCCGCTTTGCGGGTCCGTTGGTGGACTTGGAATTTGACTATTTCATCCGCTGGTTTAAAAGAGGTGGACTTGGATCTTTTATCAAGTATCACATCGTCCATGTTCACCGTGGAGCGCATCGCGGTGAGTTCCTCGACCGCTAGGGCTTCGGACAGTGCCTCGAGGGCTAGTGCGGCTGTCTTGTTTTCGGCGCGGAGTGCTATGTTCGGATCACTAGCTAGGGTGATTATTCCGTTAGGTTCGGGCATCTTAAGATTCATGTACCCATAATGGGGTATAGCTTGAAAAATTGTGAATGCCTCTCGTCCTAATAAAGCATGATATCCGCTGTTGAACGGGGCCACTTGAAATGTGACCTCCTCGACCTGTAATTGTCCGTGAAATAACACTACATCCAAAGTAATTTTTCCTGTGCAGCATGCTTCCCGGCTAGGGATTATTCCTCTGAAGGTTGTGCTGCTTCGCTCAATGCGGTTCCAGTCTATTTCCATTTTTCGGAGGGTTTCCTCATAGATGAGGTTTAGTCCGCTGCCACCATCCATGAGTACCTTAGTAAGGCGAAAGCCGTCCACTATCGGACTGAGGACCAATGCGGCTGGTGCTCGGGCTGTTCGGAATTTAGGTTCGTCACTGGCATTGAAGGTGATAGCCGTGTCAATCCATGGATTTATTGTTGCTACTTGGTAGACTTCGGCATGGTTGCGGAGTGTTCGTTTTCGCATGTTATTTGATGCGAAAGTCTCGAAGACTGTTAACACCGTACTGGTGTTGCTGGGCTGGGTTCGAAGCTAGAAGCTCTTCGCCACTTTTGGCCACCTGCCGAGTATCCAACATGCTCAAGGCTATGAGTTGGAGTGGCGCCCTCAGACCGTGAATTTTGCAGGTCCGCTTAGCCAACCCTCCAAGACAGTTCCGCACTTTAGGGGTTTTTGGTTTTTGGTGTTTAACCCAGCGCTTGGTAATGATGCACCCTTTATTTCGGACTAGGAATGTATTCAAATGGATTATCCCAAAATTTACTTTCGGTTTTCCAGGCGCTCTCCATCGCACAGTACTTTTGTACTATGGTCACCAAGTCAGCGAAGCGTGTAATTTCGCGACGACTTATGGCGTTTAGGATTCCCTTGTCCGTGCAATTATTGCAGAAAATTGGGATTGCGTCCTCCTCTCGGCAGTCCTTTATCCTGTCCATAACCAGGAGGAATCTGGCCCAGTAATGATGTACTGTTTCAGCGGGCTCTTGCCGAATTCGGGATAGATCGCTAATGTTTGGGTGGGCGGGTGGATCTGGATCCGGAACCCCGTCCAATTTAGGACTCAGGGGCCGAGAAGTTTCCGAACTCGAAAGTTTGGATTTTTGAGTGTTACCAATGAGACCAACCCGCACCGACTTTAAGTTCGTGGCTTGATCGACATCCGTCCCCTCGCGGGAATCCGCATGGAGGGATCGAATCCGGACGTAGCTAGTCCTTATGATAGAAGAAGAATCGCCACATTGCTCCTCTATCACAGCAACATGATGGGTAGCCTGGGGAGAGTTGATCTCTCTCAGATCGGTTTTAGGCCCGATCCGGTCGTAATCTGTGGCGACTCCCAGGGCGGCGATGCGATCCAAGAGCTTGTTTACGGAGGAGAGCTCGATCGGATCTAACTGTTCGGCAAGTTCCAAATTAACATGGAGATTGGTTTCGATGACTCGAGAGGTCATCGTCGGCTTGGTGGCCGAACTGGCGGTCATAAGAAAACCACCTAGCCGGAGAGTCTGACCAGCGGCCAAGGCTTCTTTGGCGATAGTATCGTCTTTAAAGACGGGCTGAGGCATCCTACCTGACGGCATTTACACGTAGGAACTCTCAATGAAAGCACCAATGTCGGTGTCAAACCGCGGATCTCGGTAGGGGGTCCCGAATGCAAGCGCCTAGGCGGATGGTAACAGGAGACAAGGGACACGATGCTTTTACGCAGGTTTGGGACTTCTCGATGGAGGTAATACCCTACTCCTGCTTGATTAATACTGATGATACGGGTAGTACAAGAGTAGATCTACCGCGAGATCAAGGAGGCTAAACCCTAGAAGCTAGCCTATGGTATGATTGTTGTTCGTCCTACGGACTAAAACCCTCCGGTTTATATAGACACCGGATAGGTTAGGGTTACACATAGTCGGTTACAATGGTAGGAGATCTACATATCCGTATCGCCAAGCTTGCCTTCCACGCCAAGGAAAGTCCCATTTGGACACGGGACAAAGTCTTCAATCTTGAATCTTCATAGTCTTGGAGTCCGGCCATGATGATAGTTCGGCTATCCGGACACCCCCTAATCCGGGACTCCCTCACCTATGATCGGCGTTCCTGAACCGAAGTGTTCGATAAACTGGCGAAGGCAACTACCTGGCCGCTGTGCCGGGTCGTGCGGCGAGCTTTGTGTTGCTGAGTCTTCAAAAGAAAGTTTGGGTCCAAGTAAGCAAGGGGGTGAGAAAATTTTACTTTCCGGTTTGCCCGACGGATTTTCAATGTTGGCAGAGGATCTGAATCGGAGGAAAGAATGATTACCTCTACGTCATCAGCTTGACTGCCTTCAGCGTCGTCCTAATAATAGTCATTGTCAATGAGGTGTACGAAAAATGAACCAAGAGAGTCAAGTTCTACCTCTGATTCCGGGTTACACTACTAGGAAAAGGCATGCTAGTGGCGCACCAGTTTTCCCTACTAATGGCGCACCACTGGTGCGCCACTAGCATCACGCCATTGGAATTAAATTCTAACGGCGCACCACTGGTGCGCCATTAGTATCTGGTGTTCTAATGGCGCACCACATGGTGCGTCATTAGTATAGCTCAGAGTGCGCCATTAGTATGCCTCCCAGGGGGCCATATGTACCCATGTGCTTTGGCATACTAATGGCGCACCAGTGGGTGATGCGCCATTAGTGTGATTATGACAGTGCGCCATTAGTGTCTTGTGTGGTGCGCCACTAATATGAATATTAGGCATTTTTTTCTTTTCTGATATTTTCACAGGTTACAAAATATATTATTGGACAGAATTTAGACAACAACACACAACAATAGCAGATTCATCGAATACAATAGAAGATTAGTCTTCGAGTACAATTCATCATATTAGTCTCCGAATTCAAAAGACCGAACAAAGATAGAACATTACAAGTCTCGAGACCGCGAGTAGCGAGTTTGTCTTCACATTACAAGTCGATATCGATCATCTAAACTACCATCACGTAGAAGAGAGCTGCGGTCATCACGATGAGCATCATCACGATGAAACTGGTTTTTATCCGGTTTCTCCAACGCTCCCTCCTCTCTCCCGCTAAATAGCGGGCGTATCTAGATTCCGCCTCCGCCCTAGTGGTGTACCCTTTGTAACTGTTACCGCTGAAACGGTGAACCTGTCTCGACACTCCACCCGATCGTCATAGACTCAGGAACCTTACCCTTGTACACGACATACGACGGCATCTCTATGCACAAGCCAAACAACAGACAATACATAAGCCATATATAAGTATGCAACAAAAGGATCGAAAGAGAAAAGCAAGACACTAATAGCATGATTCATGGTCCTACTAATAAATAGCATCGATTACATCTAAGTTGACCGACTGTCCAACCCAAAGAGACATACAAGTTCATTAAAGTTTAATTACAACATGAGCCAATCAATGTTTCAGAACTACACATAGCATCACTACTGTCGACTCGACTCATGGGACCGGAGCATGGTTGAAGCCGCCGTCTATCGTGATGGTCATGAAATCGCGGGCGTTATCAGCCTGCATTTGTAGCGTTGTGTCTATCTCACTGTTGGACGATTGATCTCTGAGGTAGAACTGCCTCGAGGTACGAAGGACATCCTGATGGATAATTTCCGCAAACTCTGACTAGGTGCGAAAGAATTCTTGTCTGATGTCCGCGTCCTGGATTGCCGACAAGCTCGCGGCCCAATCTTTGAGATTATCTGGTTGCAGAAGGTGATGATGGTCCCGTACGATCACCCGCATGTGATGAAGGGTGTAAGTAGGCACCCTTCTGACCGCCAGGCGGCTGCATGACGCAGGAGAACTTTGTATTATGGGCAAACACGTGCGCGCCGTACCGCCTACGAGCTGGCTTGGCGAAGGTGCCTCCAGATTTGGCGTAGCCGGGGAGAACATCATCAAGAACTTTCTTGATATTTGTGTAGTCTATCTTGGAGTCACGGTCCGGGTCGAAATACGTGGCCATGTAATATTTCGGGCTTAAGAGGATGAGTGTGCAATGTGTCACAGCACAGAACATAGAATGTTAGAAAAAAAGAACGATCGAAATCTAAGAAATCATATGTTACGGGGCGGTGAGGGGATGACTTACTCAGGAAAGTAAGGCACGAGAAAGTTATCCTTATCTGGGTTTGCCAGAATGACGCCTTCAAGGTAAGAACTCGCGACTTGCCGGTCCCCAGCGCTGCCCAAGATCTTGGCACGCATGTAGAAGGGGTCGACTATCACGATGTCCGGGGTCTTGTCTCTAATGATCCGCATCTCCATACTCAACGAAAACAGCCGAACGAAGGTGTAGTGCAGCGGATGAAGGTTAAACATAGCAAAGATGTCATCAAACCGCAGGACGATCGTACCCCCGATGGCGCCATCCACAAAGCCCTTGCCTTCTGGCACCTTGGCCACGAAAACCGGGTATGCCACATCATTCTCTCTGAGACGCCGCTTCTCCAAAGAAAGAACACTGTCATGCAGACTCCGCATAGCACCGGTTGCAGCATTGAGCATATTTGTCGGTAGCATCGCCCTACCCGCCACATGCACCCTCCTCGAGATATCCTTAGGTGAAGGTGGCCCGTCCTGAGCACGGATCGTACTCTGTGCTGGCTTGCTCGCACCCTTGTTACTCTTTCTTTTCCGTCCCTTCTTGATTTTCTATTGTAATGGGATTGAGTTCTGCTCACAGACCGCCTTCTTGAGTGTGTTGGGGCTGATAATATTTGGCACTTCGGCTATCTGAGGCTCGGTGAAGTCGGCAGCTGGAGGCGTCTCCTGAGAACTGAACGCCGCATTTACGCCGCTGTTAACTCGGTTTATCCGCTGCACCAGCTAGACCGCGGATCGTCTTGGTTGGGTTCTTGAGAAAGAGGCCCGCAGAATTCGCCATCGCACTCCATGTTCGACAAAGTACTTATCGACATTGCTAAATGTACGGCCGCCGTCGTTGTCGTCGCCGCCCGATCCCGTGCCATATGCATGTTCGGATCCCGTGCCATAGGGATGTCCGGCATGTCCGGTAGCGTTCGGGCGGTCTTGCCATGGCTTACGCCGCACGATCGGGCGGTGTTGTCTTTGGGTGGTGTCCCCGCCCCAAACGAATCTGGCTCTTCGACCAAAGCAGGGCCAGCTTAGGCGGCGCCGAGGGTCATCAGATCATCTTCGCTATTCCCGCGGTCGAATCGGAGGTAACAACTCGTCGCAGCCTGGCAGCACCCGAACCAGTTGAACCCAATACACGGTGGGTGGCATCGGTTTACCATGGAACACGGGGTTGCCCGCTTGAATGATTTTTCCCTTGGTGACATCGACCAACTCATCGTTCACGAAGTGCAGGAGAGTGCACGGAATGTCGGCGGTGCCCTGCGAAAACATGTAGGGCGTCAGGGATGCCCAGTCGAAGGCAAAAGGAGATGAAGTCCTCGGCCGAGAGGCTTAATTAGTTACCGTGATGATGGCGTCGAGCTCGGCTAATGTAGAGGCACCGCCAACGGCGGCGGTAAAGCGACGGAGGGGCCGCTTGCTGGCGAGGTGCCGGCCGGCGTACACCCGGGTGCATTAAGCTCCAATGTCGGCCGTGCCAGCGTCGGAGACACCAATACCGCCTACGTCGGAGACACCAATGGCACCGCCGGAGACACCAATGGCGCCGCCTGCGCGTTGTGCGAGTTGCTGGCCGTGAAGCCGGGAATCGGGGGCGGCCCCTGTTGGCCACCCGCAATCCACATCGTCAGCCCATGAATCAAGGCAGGCATAATGCCGGTGAGCGTCGATCCCAGTTGTTGGTGCACTTGCTCTTGGAAAATCTCCGGAATCCATGCCACTTGTGCCTTGAGTTCTTGAACCTCGCGCGACTGGCTTTCCGAGCTGGTCTTTTTCTCCTTTCGCCCACCAGGGGTATAGTATGACGAGCATTTTGTGGACAAGCCTTTGCTGGCCACACGACCAGCTGACGACGGCTTACTGAGCTTATCCTTGTTTTTCATTACGTTCAACGCCCTATTTAGAGTGCTGTCCCAAGCAGGGGTGCTCTGAGACGACCCCGCGCTACTGCTTTCAGTCTCCTTCGCCAGAACAAGCTCAAGCGCCCTGGTCTTCGGATCCGTGGTAAGCTCCTTTGTTATCGGGTCCTCCTTGTACCGGGCCCTGACATAGTTCCTGGTCTACTTGTCACTTCTGTATTTCTCGAAGCGGGGCGGTAGGCCTTGCTCGGCACGCTCCGCGTCCTCCTTGTCCCATATAGGCTCCGCCACTCTGTAACCGCCGGGACCGAGTTTGTGTTCCCTTAAGTTCAACTCCCGCATTTCTTTCCCCCACTGACTTGATTCGGAGGTTGCACTGCTCTCGCACTTGATCTTGAACTCCTTGTAGTCCTCTTCGCTGATCGAAGGATTTTTCGCCTTGATCTTCTCATAACTATCACCTTTGTCAATCATTCTCTTCACCGCGCTTCTCCAAGTAGACAGGGCCGTGCTCATCCACGTGAGGGCGGCATTGTTCACTTTATTCCCTGAGAGGCGTGTGTTTTCAAATTCAGCGGGGAACTTGTATCGTTCGTGCAGCTTCGTGAAGAGGAGGTTGCGCAAATTCCGTCGGTCCTTATGCCTAAGGTTCTCGGTGTTGATCGAGACGGTGCTCCCAAGAATGCACCCGAGCTGAACCGAGTACCCCTTGACTATATGTTTGGGCTCCGTTGGATGCCCGTCGGAGTCCACTTGAGTAAATTCCTCCTTGACGGTGCGGAGCGCGTTCGGGCGTCGGTCCTTCCGTTGCTTCTTCGGTTGGCTGCCATCGTCGTGGCGCCGCCATCATCGATGGTGGCATCCTCGGCGGCACCATCGGTGGTGGCATCCTCGGCGACACCATCGGTGGTGTCATCCCAGCCACTAGGGGTTGTGTAGTCAGGATCGGTGTCTTCCACAAGCGTCCTCATAGCGGTGAGGTTGTTCCTCCATCTCTTGGGATAGCTCCCAGAATTGCTTGCCACCCGAACCGCCGGCCTCATCGTTGTGGGCCATGTTTTGCTCTAAATAGGAAAAAAGTTTGGTCAAAAAGTTGGTTATTGTCAAGGAACAAGATCATGGTCTCATCATTTAGGGTTTATCGACACCGAGGCATCCTAAAATCTAAGCTTTTATCATTTAGGGTTTGTCGACGCCGAGGCATCCTAAAAGCCTAAGCGTACATCATTTAGGTTCTCTTCGACACCGAGGCACCCTATAGAATCCAAGGTTTCATCATTTAGGGTTTGTCGACGCCGAGGCAACCTAAATGCTAAGTTAAGTTTTCATCATTTAAGGTTTATCGATGCCGAGGCACCCTAGGTTGGGCCTAATCACTTGGCTCTATTGCCACCTATGCAGCAAGAATGGCGGGGCAGTTGATCCTACTCAACTAAGTACTAAGATACCCCGGCCCATGCATTAGTCGCAAGTACCCATATGTCCTATTTTTTTAGCAAAGTCATGCTAAAATTCACGGAAAATTTCAGAATGACCTTTGCTGAAAATTGGACATGTGGAGTACCGAATTTGCCGGAACGGAAGTTAATCGACATTCCGGCAAACTCAAGGGCCTCTCGGGGTACCTGCAAATTCATCACGACACAATGGTCGGAGACAAAACCCAGCAAACTAGCAAAGTTACTGACGTGTTTACAGAAATTGTTTTTTGTAAAAGATGACCATCATCTTTGCAAGTCTTTCTCAATGTGATCACAAGTAATTCAGAGGCATCACAATAAAGCAACACCCTGCACTAGCCTAAAAACAAGTGAAGTTTCACCCATATAAGAACAACTTTATAAAATCAGAGAAGTTGCTAAATTTTTTGTATCCTTCATACACACTGGAGTACAATGCTTTATAATGTTCCATCATCATTACAGAAATCCAAGAAACATCATGCTTTATAATGTTCCATCATCATCATTACACACTGGAGTACAATGCTTATTTTGACCAAAAAACACATGGTCTTTTTAACAGTTTTCAGTTTGGACGGAATACTGAAAACTACAGTTTGGAAAGAATTCCTAACACTTTGGTCTTCTAGTTACAAAACAAAACTGACATAATTCTAGATGCCATAACTAATTTTTTTGACAGTAGCTCAAGTTTTTGACAAGAGCTCTAACTGCACCTAACTGAATTTTTGACAAGAGCTCAAGTTTTTGACATGGCGCCTAACAGTAGCTCCTAACTGAATTTTCTGCTTAAAGGAAGGCTGACTTAAGTGGCAAGATGATACAATTTATGAACGTAACAATATATGCATCTTAATATAACACCATCACCTAACAGAAATAGTATCCCAGGTTTCCATCTTAATACCACAAAGAATACCATAAAAAATCCAGGATCATTTTTCTAGAAAAAGCATCATTATAAGGGGAGTTTCTTACTCTACCAGATCTACTAGGGGCAAAGTAGAACTGATATTCTTTTCTGACTTCTAGTACAAGGTATAGAAGAGGAGGTAAATAAAGTAGACATGTAATTGCAGTGTATTAACAGTATAATTTCAATAGATTTATAGTGCAAATTTATAGTAGAATTACAAATACAAGTGAGCCGAACCATACTCCAAATGTAGTAGAAGATACCTTCATCCATTTGTCAATCTAAAGGGCTGCAACTTGGGCTTTGAAATGAAGATAAGTGGCCGCTAACACACCGTCAAAAAATTCAGTTAACACACTGTCAAAAAAATTTAGTTAACACAGTGTCAAAAAAATTAAGTTACAAACATACATTCAGTTTGAATTAATCTCTCATATTCCCTTCACATTGCTAACCATATGTAACTAGTAAAGACACACACAAACTTGCTTCCATACAAACAAACCCCTTTACTGACTACACAGACACACACATGTAAGAATGAATTCCAGCCAAATAATGTTTGGGGGTATGGCATCACAAAGCTGCAGCAATGGCATACAGAGCATGATGAAAAATGAAATACTAGAGGAATTTGACCTAATTTGACCTAAATTCGAGAGGGATTTGACCTAAATTCGAGAGGAATTTGTCCTAATTTGACCTAATTTCGAGAGGGATTTGACCTAAACCTAGCAAAAGTGAGAAGAAGAGGGCATGGCCGGGAGGGAGGAGAGGAGGAAGAGAGGAGAAGAGAGGCAGAGGGAGGAGGGTTACCTGACCATGATGAGGTGGTGGCCGGAGCGGAGACGACGGAGGGCGGAGATGGCGAGCTTGGGAGGGGCGGGGATAGACAGCGGGGAGGTCGCGGGCCTCCTCTCCTGGTGGACGTGGGGCCTCCTCTCCTGGTGGACGGGCGGCTCCGAGGCTCCAAGTCTCCGGCGGCTCCGAGGCTCCAAATCTCCGGCGCTCGCAGGGGAGGCGGGGCTGGGGGGAGGCGCTCGGGGGAGGAAGGCGAGAGGGAGGCTGCTTGAGGCGTGGGCTGGCTGGCTTGGCGATGGAGGGAGGGACGAGGAGGAGCGGCACGATGGAGGGAGAGGGACGAAGTGTCTGGCGAGAGGGAGGGACGAAGTGTATGGATGGGTGTCGGTGTCAAACCGGCGGATCTCGGTAGGGGTCCCGAATCAAGGTCTAGGCGGATGGTAACAGAGACAAGGGACACGATGTTTTTACCTGTGTTCGGGCCCTCTCGATGGAGGTAAAACCCTACTCCTGCTTGATTGATATTGATGATATGGGTAGTACAAGAGTAGATCTACCACGAGATCGAGAGGCTAAACCCTAGAAGCTAGCCTATGGTATGATTGTTGTTAGCCCCTGGACTAAAACCCTTCGGTTTATATAGACCCGAATAGGGTTAGGGTTACCAGAGTCGGTTACAATGGTAAGAGATCTACATATCCGTATCGCCAAGCTTGCCTTCCACGCCAAGGAAAGTTCCATACGGACACATGATGAAGTCTTCAATCTTGTATCTTCAAAGTCCAGGAGTCGGCCAAAGGCTATAGTCCGCTATCCGGACACCCCTAATCCAGGACTCCTGAGTAGCCCCTGAACCAGGCTTCAATGACGATTTAGTCCGGGCGCCGCATATTGTCTTGGCATTGCAAGGCGGGTTCCTCCTCGAATACTTCATAGAAGATTTTGAACACAAGGATAGTGTTCGCTCTGCAAAATAAGTTCCACATACCACCGTAGAGAGATAATATTCACACAAGTTCAATCTGCGACGTATTCATGGCGTGACATCACACCACGGCCAAGCCTTTATTCGAATCGTTTTTACTGTCCCACCTCAGCGCGTTTAGCGAGGCGGTTTCCTTGGCACGTCTTGTCGAAGCAGAGATCATGTCCCCTTATTCCGGGATTCTCATCAATACGGGCGTGGGTAACCCAACCGCGCCATTGATTATGGCGCTTGGGAGATAAGCGAGTTTTATCAGGCCGGTGGGGACGCATAGCTTTGCCCGTCCATATAAGGGGATAAGGATCCACTTTTTCACACACGCCTTCTTTCTCCTTTGCTCATCTATTTCCGCGCACTCGAGCTCCAGCGCCCAAGTCCGCACACCCCACCTCAACCTTCTCCAACTATGTCCGGAGCGGGAGGCAGGTGGATGGCCTCCTCCGTCACGGAGGGGCACATCAAAAAGTTGCGGAAGGCCGGATACTTGTCCGACGACATCGTGCACAGGCTCCCCGACAAGGGGCAGCTCATCCCCACCCCTAGGCCCCATGAGAGGGTGGTGTTCCTCCCCCACTTCCTCCCCAGACTAGGGTTTCCACTTCACCCATTTGTCCGGGGGCTCATGTTCTACTACGGCCTAGATTTCCATGATCTGGCCCCGTATTTCATCCTCAACATCTCGGCGTTCATCGTCGTGTGCGAGGCCTTCCTCCGCATCCAGCCCCACTTCGGCCTATGGCTGAAGACCTTCAATGTCAAGCCGAAGGTAGTGGGCGGCCGCCAAGCGGAGTGCGGAGGTGCCATGGTGGGCAAGATGGCCAACGTCCTATGGCTCGAGGGCTCCTTTGTGGAGACCATAAAGGGGTGGCAATCGGGGTGGTTCTACTTCACCGAGCCACGCGACTCTAAATGGGTGGCTGCCCCCGAATTCCGATCTGGCTTCCCTACACGGCTCACCTCATGGAAAGAGACGAGCCTGACATGGGGTAATTCGGAAGAGCTGACCGGACTCCAAACCTGCGTCCGAAACCTGGTGGACAATAAGCTCAAGCTTGTCAACGAAGTCCAGGTTATGCTCATCCGCCGGATCCTCCCATGCCAGCAACGGGCCTTCAACTTGTGGGAGTTTGATCCGGCACAGCACCGGACCTTGAGCCGGCTCTTTGACACTACGTACGAAGATGCTTGGAAGGTGCTGTTCAAGGGCGCCGAGGCCCCCGCATCCGCTACCGAAGATCGCAGATTCAGCTCGCGGCATCAAGCCAGCGAGGTAAGCTATTTCACCCTTTACGGGACTCTTTTTTCATAGTTTGACTCTATGCGGGATCTAAAACTCCCTCATCTTTGACCACGACTGCAGAAGACGTCCGGACAGATCGACCGTCCGGCTCCCTTGCCAGAAGACCGAGCGGACGCCCGATTGACGGGGCTGCTGGTTCCGGCACCTCACCTGGTGCCAGAGAAGAAGGCCACGGGAACTCGAAGGAGTTCCCGACGCCAGGTGCTGTCGGACTCATCGTCCGATGACTCCAAGGCGGACTCCTCCCACGAAGACGAGGAGGAGGAAAAAGAGGCCTCTCCCCCAGCAGGGGGAGAGAAGAAAACGAAGGCCGCCCCAACTGGGGAGGCCGAAGGCTCCAAGAAGGGAAGGACCCTTCCTCCGGACTACACCGCCAATGCCGACGACGGCGAAGAGGGGTGGTGTCGGTGTCAAAACCGGCGGATCTCGGGTAGGGGGTCCCGAACTGTGCGTCTAGGCGGATGGTAACAGGAGACAAGGGACACGATGTTTTACCCAGGTTCGGGCCCTCTTGATGGAGGTAAAACCCTACGCCCTGCTTGATTGATATTGATATTGTGGATGTTTACAAGAGTGGATCTACCACGAGATCAAGGAGGCTAAACCCTAGAAGCTAGCCTATGGTATGATTGTAAGGGTTGTTGTGATTGTAGTCCTACGGACTAAAGCCATCCGGTTTATATAGACACCGGAGAGGGCTAGGGTTACATAGAGTCGGTTACAATGGTAGGAGATCTACATATCTGTATCGCCAACCTTGCCTTCCACGCCAAGGAAAGTCCCATCCGGACACGGGGTGAAGTCTTCAATCTTGTATCTTCATAGTCTTGGAGTTCGGTTGATGATGATAGTCCGGCCGATGATTGTCCGGCCGATGACGGTAGTCTGGCAATCCGGACACCCCCTAATCCGGGACTCCCTCAGTAGCCGCCGAACCAGGCTTCAATGACGATAAGTCCAGCATGCGTGTAGTCTTCGGCGTTGCAACGCGGGTTCTCCCTTAAGTTCCATGTACCTGCCGAACAGTGTCCGGCTTCCTCATCAATGTTGCGCGTCTTGGCTTCCACGCCCAATAATGGCCTTCTTCCACGCGTCGTGCGAATGTGAAAAGCCAGGGTGTCTTTTAAGTTTTACCCCCTAGTTGTGCGAACAATCTTCCTATAAGGGAGGCAAGAATCCAGATCCAAATCACCATCTTCCTCTCGCAAATACTCATCGGAGCGCTTTTCGACCAAGGATCCATTCCATCATGGACCGTCAACGCGGATCCTCTTCTCGCGCTCCCGGCCATTTGCCAGGAGATTGGAGGAGATGCTCTGTTTCGCACAACGAGCTGGTGAAGCTCCAAATGGGGGGATATCTCCCTCCGGCCTTCATGGTTCCGGTTTGAGCCGGGCTCGCCACCTACAAAGGTGGGAAGCAAGCGGAGGTTACCCCTAATCCCAACAAAGGGGAGCGGGTATGCTTTGTCCCCTATCTGATAAGGGGACTCGGATTTCCTGTACATCCATTCCTCCGCAGGCTCCTGGAGTTCTACGGACTCCAGCTCCATCACCTCACGCCCGCCTCAATCCTGCATATTGCGTGTTACGTAGCTCTTTGCGAGCTTTTCCTAGGCGTCGAGCCCCACTTCGCGTTGTGGAAGAGGTTGTTTTGCCTTGTGCCCCGCTCTCATGAGGGGTCCATATATCAAGTGGGCGGCGCCGAAATATGGCGCATTGCCGGGACCGGATATCCATCGGGAACCCCTAAGAAAGCGCCAGAAGACTGGCCTTCGGAATGGTTTTATATAGAAGATGCTCCGCTGCCGGACCCTGTTCGGATCGGCCTCCCGGAGTTCAGCAATGCTCCTCTGAAGAAACGCCTTAGTTGGCGTCCGCGGAGCCCCCGACTGGAGGAAGACAAGAGTGTGCATTATCTGATGGGCTGAATAAGGTTACAGGCCCATGCCCGGTTGACCATGATTGGAGTCATGGCAACATGCATTACGCGGGGGGTGCAGCCACTACAATACAGGGGCCACCCCATGTGGGATTTCAACGGGGAGGACGATGCCACCCGTCATGGCCACAAAGGGCCGGAATCGGCCGAAGATCTGGTGACGATCTTGTCCGGCCTGTATAAGGGGGAGAAGGAGGATTTCCTTCAGACGAACCCGTTAAATGGGTTTTCCATGAACAATCCCCGGCCTTGGGTAAGCGAACACTCAGCATGTCTGACCCGTGCCTTTCGAAACTTAAGTTTCTGACATTGCATTCTTCTTTCGACGCAGGAACTGCGCCGGACTGTGGAGGGAATGCTGAGTCCGGCTCTGCAGCCTGAGGATCCAGAGAGATCCCGGGATCCGGCCTCCGAAGAGGACCCGGACATAAAGGTGGAGCTAATCGACGGGGTATTCCACCAGATTAGCATGGACAACGTTTTAGTCGCCATCACGGCAGACTATCCCGGACTATATCCGGCTTCCCAGGTAATTGCGGCTGAAGCCCTGATACCGTCATTCCTTCCTTGCTTATTTCTGACCACCGTATATGATGGCGCCAGCAGGAGGCGCCCCTTAGGCGAGAAGCCGAGCCAGCGGTGGCTGACCAACAAGGCCAGTTCGGACCGTAGGCGGAAGAGGAGCGCGGGCGCGACTGAAACGTCGCCGCAAAGGTGTAGCTCACAATTCATTATCTTTAGAGCAACGTTCTAGGAAGCGTTTTGAGTGCTCATGACTTTTATAGGGAAAAAAAAAGCGTCCGCGGACTCGCGGGCGTGGAAGTTGTCAATCCAACCTCTACCAGCCGGGCTCCCGCACCTGGTCGGAGGGGAGGCGGCGCAAAGCGCGAGCGACGTTCCTCCGACGGAGGATGCGAAAAGATTGTCCGCCACCAAGTCCGAGGTGGAGAGTGCCTGAATCACAGCGCCACCGGACAGTATTCGTGGCGTGCTTGCTTCTCCCGAGGCGTTGAATGCCTTTAACACGGGGGCGCACCTTCGTGCCGCTCAAGATAGTTTTACCAGAGCCCGGAGCAAGTATGTAAAATACATACGGGTAAGAGAATTTAATAGTTATGCCAAGAGCCCCGAGACTTAAAGTAGTTATATTAACGGATTTAAGGATCATATGAAACGTAGGATCTTACCGAGAAGAATACCCGACTGTCTCAGGAGTTTCAAGAGTGCAAGGCCCAACTTGAGGCCGCATTTTCTGGGGGCAGATAAATAAGTGGATAAAAAATCATCTTTTAAGTCACCAACCGAATATTCCCTTAAGAACGCTAGCTTTCGGCTTCACCCAGTCTGAGGTACACATCCGGCTGACCAGCGAGAATAATCGCAGAGGTGCTCCCTTTACCTCCTAGCGAACAATCGGGAACGTAGGGGTAAGCACAGGAGCCAGGCAACCCAGCTTGGCCAAAACTTAAGTCATATCGATGCATATAATGGTGAATAAAAGGTACATGTGGAGGCTTGACACATGTGGTGGGCATGAAGCCCGTATAATTAAGCTTCTGGTAAAGAAGCCCCCAGGTATAATGAGTGCGGGTAGCACATCAATTGCGCGCGAACGTTGCGCGGGTAAAGCCCTTTAAGGCTTGGATGAATAGGGTTGAGAAGAAAAAGATAAACAAAAGGCAGCTGAAATAATAAAAAAATTTTGACGGGGGAAGGGGACGAACTCTTAGTCCGGCGCTAGGCATAGAATCGTCGGAGGCGGGCTGCGTTCCATGGGTTCGGCTTGAGTCGGTTATCCGATGCATTTGGAGACGGTACGCGCTCCGCCGGTCAGACTTGATCGATGATGAAGGGCCTTCCCATTTGGGCTTGAGCTTGTCCTTTTTCTTGTCCGTGAGCGAGAACCAGTTTGCCAACGTTGTAAGTCTTGGCCCGTACTTCTCTTTGGTATCTTCGAGCCTGCTGTTGATAGAATGCGGAGCGAGCCTTGGCGACGTCGCGCTCTTCCTCAATGTGTCCAAGCTGTCCTGCCGATCCAACTCGGCTTCTCTTTCTTCGTACATGCGCACTCGAGGTGAGTCATGAATGATGTCGCAGGCAAAACTGCTTCTGCGCCGTATACCATAAAAATGGTGTGAATCCGGTAGTACGGTTAGGCGTTGTCCGCAGCCCCAGTACGGAGTCGAGCTCCTCTACCCAAAGTCGTGTCGATTTACGTAAGGGACCGCACTAGTGCGGGTTTGATGCCGCTCATTATTAGACCATTTGCTCGTTCCACTTGACCATTGGTTTGAGGATGATAGACGAAGCGTAATCGAGCTTGATGCCCATATTTTTGCACCATGATTTAACCTCATCGGCGGTGAAGTTCGTGCCGTTATCGGTGATGATCTTTGTGGGGACACCATAACGGTGTACTACCCCGGATATAAAGTCTATCACTGGTCCGGACTCTGCCGTTTTAACTGCTTGGCCTCTATCCATTTGGTGAATTTATCCACCATGACCAATAGGTACCTTTGCTTGTGGGTTCCCCCTTTAAGTGGTCCAACCATGTCAAGCCCCGGACCGCGAACGGCGTGTAATGGGTATAGTTTTGAGGCGGTGGGTGGCATATGGCTCTGATTAGCAAAGAGTTGACAACCGACGATCTTTGGACTAGGTCTGTGCATCTGCTCGGGCGTTGGCGATAAAATCCTGTCGGAATGCCTTTCCTACAAGGGCCGAGCTGCGGCGTGGTGTCCGCCTAGTCCGGCATGAATTTCAGCCAGGAGGTTCCGCCCTTCCTCTTGAGATACACCTTTGAAGGACTCGGTTGTGCTTTTCTTATAAAGTTCTCCTCATAGACCTTGTAGGCTTTAGATCGCCGGACAATGTTGCGGGCCTCATTTTGGTCTTGGAAGCTCCTGCCTAAGCAAGTAGGCGAGAATGGTTCTGTCCACGGGCAATTACTGCCATTATGTCGTAGGCGGATGGTGTTATGTCATCGGCTGAAACGTCGGTTGGCGCGGCTTGTTCGGTTTGTTAGTTCGGACTCCTCTTCCCATAATACGGATGGCTTGAAGAGCCGTTCCAGGAAGATATTAGGAGGGACAGCGTCGCGTTTGGCGCCAATGCGTACCAGTACGTCGGCCGCTTGGTTATTATCCCGGGTGACGTGATGGAATTCAAGTCCTTTGAACCGGGATGACATTTTGAGGACAGCGTTGCGATATGCTGCCATTTTCGGATCTTTGGCGTCAAAGTCTCCGTTTATTTGGGATATTGCGAGGTTTGAATCCCCGCGCACCTCTAGGCGTTGAATGCCCATGGAGATTGCCATCCGGAGACCATGTAGAAGGGCCTCGTATTCGGCTGCGTTGTTAGAGTCCGTGTACATTATCTGAAGTACGTATTGGACTGTGTCCCCGGTCGGGAATGTCAGTACGACGCCCGCCCCCAATCCGGCTAACATTTTAGGGCCGTCGAAGTGCATAATCCAATTAGAGTATGCGTCGTATTCTTTAGGGAGTTCGGCTTCGGTCCACTCGGCGACAAAGTCAGCCAATACTTGTGACTTTATAGCTCGTCGAGGTTTGTAAGATATATCAAATGGTCAGAGCTCAATGGCCCGTTTTGCAATCTTGCCCGTCGCATCGCGGTTGTTTATAATGTCGTTAAGTGGTACTTCAGAGGCCACTGTTATCGAACACTTTTGAAAGTAGTGTCGGAGCTTCCGGGATGCCATGAATACCGCGTATGCTATCTTCCGATAGTGCGGTATGCGGACTTGCGGGGTTAACACGAGAATCGTAGTATACTGGTTTTTGAAGAGGGAATTTATGCCCTTCTTTTTCTCGTTCGACGACGAGTACTGCGCTTACAACATGATGTGTAGCTGCGATGTATAACAACATTGGTTCGCCCAGGTTGGGCACAGCCAGGACCGGGTTTGTTGCCAATATGGCCTTTATTTCTTCAAGTCCGCGGTGGCGGCATCCGTCCGCCCACTGGTGTTCGATGCGCCTAAGGAGGCGATAGAGGGTAATGCCTTTTCTCCTAGAAGGAGATGAAGCGGCTTAGAGCCGCCGCATCTAGTCAATTTTGTATTTGCTTGAGGTCTTTTGGGATATCTAGCTGTGACAGAGCTCGGATCTTGGCTGGGTTTGCTTCAATTCCTCTACGGATCTGATGAAGCCCAGCAGTTTTCCGGCTGATACGCCAAAACACATTTTTCCGGATTCAACTTGATGTCATATGCTCGAGGTTGTCGAATGTGAGCCTCAAGTCGTCTACTAGAGTTTCGACGTGTTTAGTTTTGACGACTACATCGTCTACGTATGCCTCTACTGTTTTGCCGATCTGGGTAGCGGACATGTCTCGAATCATGCGCTGATATGTTGCTTGGCGTTTTTAAGTCCGAAGGGCATCGTGTTGAAGCAGAATGGTCCGTATGGAGTAATGAATGCAGTTGCGCTTGATCCGCTTCGCCATCTTGATTTGATGATAGCCGAGTATGTCGTCCGGAAGCACAATGAATCGTGCCTGCGGTGGCATCGATGATTTGGTCGATCTTGGGGAGAGGAAGGATCCTTTGGGCAGGCTTTATTTAGGTCTTTGAAATCGACACATAGGCGCCAGGATTTGTCCTTCTTTGGTACCATTACCAGATTTGCTAGCCAATCCGGATGTTTGATGTCTCGATGAATCCGGCTTCCAATAGTTTGGCTAGCTCCTCTCCCATTGCCTGTCTTTTGGGTTCGAAAATCGTCGAAGAGCCTCTTTGACCGGCTTGAATCCTTTAGGATATTTAGGCTGTGCTCGCCAGCTGGCGTGGGATTCTGGCATGTCCGAAGGGTGCCGACAAAGATGTCCCATTTTCTTGTAGAAATTCTCGCGGTCTGGCGTCTACATCAGGGTTTAATTGTGCCCGATGGAGGCCGTCTTTGCGGTCCGTTGGGTGGACTTGGAATTTGACTATTTCATCCGCTGGTTTAAAAGAGGTGGACTTGGATCTTTTATCAAGTATCACATCGTCCCTGTTCACCGTGGAGCGCATCACGGTGAGTTCCTCGGCTGCTAGGGCATCGGATAGTGCCTCGAGCGCTAGTGCGGCTGTCTTATTTTCGGTGCGGAGTGCTATGTTTGGATCACTAGCGAGAGTGATAATTCCGTTGGGACCGGGCATTTTAAGCTTCATGTACCCATAATGGGGTATAGCTTGAAAAATTGTGAATGCCTCTCATCCTAATAAAGCATGATATCCGCTGCTGAATGGAGCCACTTGAAATGTGACCTGCTCGGACCTGTAATTGTCCGTGAGCGAACACTACGCCCAGCGTGATTTTTCTGTGCAGCATGCTTCCCGGTGGGGATTATTCCTCTTGTGCTGCTTCGCTCAATGCGGTTCCGATCTATTTCCATTTTTCGGAGGGTTTCCTCATAGATGAGGTTTAGTCCGCTGCCGCCATCCATGAGTACCTTAGTAAAGCGAAAGCCGCCTACTATCGGGCTGAGGACCAATGCGGCTAGTGCCCGGCAGTTCGAATTTAGGTTAAATCGCGGCATTGAAGGTAATAGCCGTGTCGCTCCATGGATTTATTGTTGCTACTTGGTAGACTTGACAAGGTTGCGGAGTTGTCGTTTTCGCATGTTATTGGATGCGAAAGTCTCGAAGCTGATTAACACCGTCTTGGTGTTGTTTGGCTGGGATTCGAAGCTAGAAGCTCTTCGCCACTTTTGGCCACCTGCCGTAGTATCCAACATGCTCGAAGGCTATCAGTTGGAGCGGCGCCCTCTGTGCTATGAATTTTGCAGGGACCGTTTAGCCATCCCTCCACTACGGTTCCGTACCCTTTAGGGGGTTTTGGTTTTTTGGTATTCAGCCCAGGTGCTTGATAATGATGCACCCTTTGGTTCCGGACTAGGGATGTATTCGGGACCGGATTATCCCAAAATTTACTTTCGGTTTTCGAGCGCTCTCCATCGCACAGACTTTTGTACGATGGTCTCCAAGTCAGCAAAGCGTGTAATGTCGGCGACTTATGGCGCTTAGGATTCCTTGTCCGTGCAATTATTGCGTAAGACCGAGATTGCGTTTTCCTCTCGGCGATCCTTTATCCTGTCCATAACCGGGATGAATCTGCCCATAGTGATGTACTTGTCTCGGCGGGCTCTTGCGAATTAGAGTTAGATCGCATATGTCCGGGCGGGTGGGTGGAACTAAGTCCGGAACCCTACCCATCTCAAGGCTCGAAGGCCGAAGTTTCCAATTTTGGAAGCTTGGATTTACGGGCGTTGTCCAACGAGTGCAGTCCGGATGCCCGACTTTAAGTTCAGTGTTTGATCGAAGCCCGTCCCTCCGTGGAATCCGGCATGGGGGTTCGGGATCCGGACATGACTAGTTTTCAATACAGAGAAGCGTCGCGCATTGTTCCTCTACCATTGCAACGTGGTGGGTGACACGGGAGAGTTAATTTCTCTCGGATCGGTTTTAAGCCCAATCGATCGTAGTCCATAGCGACTCCTGTGGCGGTGATGTGATCCAAGAGCTCGTTACTGACGAGAGCTCTATTGGATCCAGCCGCTCGGCGAATTCGAGCTGGCGTGAAATTGCTTTTGACGACTTGAGAGGTCGTTGTCGAGCGATGGCGGACGGGCGGTCATAAGAAACCACCTAGCGGATAGTTTGGCGGCGGCCAAGGCTCCTTTGGCGAAAATACCGTCCTTGAAGGCGGGAGGAGGCATCCTTCCTATCGGTGACGGCACGGAGGAACTCTCAATGAAAGGTGTCAAAACCGGCGGATCTCGGGTAGGGGTCCCGAATGTGCGTCTAGGCGGATGGTAACGGAGACAAGGGACACGATGTTTACCGAGTTGGGCCCTCTTGATGGAGGTAAAACCCTCGTCCTTGCTTGATTGATATTGATATTGTGGATGTTTACAAGAGTGGATCTACCACGAGATCAAGGAGGCTAAACCCTAGAAGCTAGCCTATGGTATGATTGTAAGGGTTGTTGTGATTGTAGTCCTATGGACTAAAGTCATCCGGTTTATATAGACACCGGAGAGGGCTAGGGTTACATAGAGTCGGTTACAATGGTAGGAGATCTACATATTCAGACGCCAACCTTGCCTTCCACGCCAAGGAAAGTCCCATCCGGACACGGGGTGAAGTCTTCAATCTTGTATCTTCATAGTCTTGGAGTCCGGTTGATGATGATAGTCCGGCCGATGATAGTCCGGCCGATGACGGTAGTCCGTCAATCCGGACACCCCCTAATCCGGGACTCCCTAAGGTGGGCTCCAAGGACCAAGCCCCTGGCGAAATCGTAAGTGTCCGGACACCAGAATAACTCATGGCGTTCCATTTGTTGCACAGCATCTTATAACGCCGAATATAACCATGCAGCCCGCCCAAGGATGGGCTCGACGATTCGTCAAGCGGCTCCCTGGATTCGTCAGAGGTGAATAGCACCTCACTTCCGACCGCCTCGTCTCCTCCCGCGATGGATGGCGCGAGGTGGAGTTCAAAAGGGCCCAGCCAGGAGGAGGTGGCCATGGAGGCGCCAAGAAGGCGACCTCCGGACTCGGCGCCAAAGGGATAAAACCCGAAGGGCTTCAAGTCAGTCATGTGCGGACTCCGTCTGCAAACCGATGGTTCCGGAGTCCGACAGAGACCCCTTAAAGAAGGGCAAGACTATGGCGCCGGTGACCTCTGTCCAACCGGAGGCACCGGATGATTTGATGGAGGCGCTTAACAGCGCTTCCATCGACGAGGAGCACCGCCTTTATATGAGTGTGGTGATCCGAAGGATTCGATCCGCCAAGAGGGGCTGGTGAAGCTGTGCCAGCCTTCTAACGAGCTTTGAGGTATGTATTTAAGATATGTAGAAATATTACCACATAGGCAAGTAGCCCTGATGCTCAGTTTGGTGTTGAAAGAAATAGCGGAACGAGGATCTAAAAAGATATCTGTGAGAGTCTAACATAAGTATGTCAATATGGGAATGCAGGCTCTTGCTGCTAACCTCTGCCCGCCTTGGCTGCGGAGGTTGATGCATTAAGCGAGCCTCGGCGGTCCGAAACGAGCTCGGACTTGCCAAAAAGCAGCTCGAGGTAAGGAAGGTAAGTAATACCTTATAGGAGTATTTAAAGATGTGGTTGCAAAAATGACAGGAATAACGTGAATATTGCAGGGGCCATGAATGAGGTGGCGACCACGAAGGAAGCGGTGTCAAGGCCGAGCATAATCGGCCTTGAGCGCATCGAGCGAGAGAAGCAGGAGGCACGGGTGGCGGAGGTGCGGCAAGAGCTCAGGCTCTCGTGGAAAAACACGAGAGTTTGGAGCGTGACTCAAAGACTCGAGAGTCCGAGCTTGCCTCGGCCCTTGAGAGCGCCAAGGCTGCTAAGGCCAAAGCCCAAAAAGCCCTCAAGGAGATTGAGGCGATGAAGAAGATAGCCGAGGGTAAGGCATTCTATATGCAAAGCAAGCATGTGAAAGTGAATTATCTATTACTTACCCGAATCTGGAGCTCTCCAGGAGCATTCGCAGATCTGCCCCACGGTGTGGCTGATGCTGCCGCGTTCTACCGAGCCGAGGAGGGAAGCTCGACGGAGAAGGTGTTACAGTCTCGATATCTTTGAGGCGGACACCCGATGCCCTTAAGCGACCAGTTGAAGCAGCTGGTCGAGCTCCATAAGGTGGCCAAACAGGCCATGAAAGGCCTCATAGTTCGGCTGTGGCCTAAGGAAGCCATGCCTGGGAGCTATTTCGGGCTAGTGAGGCGGGTGGTGGGCCTTTGTCCATGGGTTGAAGTCATCAAAGCGCTCCGTGCGCATCGAAGGTGCCGTAGGGCCCTTGCCCTTGCTAAGGTGCACTGGGGCAAGATGGACGCCGAGAAGCTTGTGACGGACGGGCCACCACCAAGAAGGAGCATCGCAAGCCTGAAATGTATTATGAGGTGTCTGAAGGGTGCACCTTTATAAGCGGATGAATGCTCCAAAGATATAATTTTGAGTAGACTCGCATTTGTTATCCTGTACGCTGAAAACTTGTTCATATGCGCTAAGCAACACTTTTGAATTTAAAATATTACCTTCTGTGCGGCCGTGTATTAAATTTGAGAGATGGCGAGTCGTCGGCTTTCAAATTTCATGCCACGAGTCTTTGGGGTGTTCGGGATGAACTTGAGCGCTCTTGTTCCCATTCTTGGGTCCTTCAAGGGAGGCGCTCAACGCAACGAACAAGGCAACCGGACTATAATGCTTGAACACTCTCACTTAGCCATAGAATTCTATAATTTTAAATTTCGGCGAAGCCCCTAGTATTCGGAAGACCGAGTTCGGGGCGCTATCCACGCCTATGTCGGACAATGCCGACTCCTCGCTCTAAGCGGCACAAGTCTTTAGGGACTCGAAAACCTCTCGAACAGCGACCGGCTCTCGCCTTATCATGACGGTCAGTTTTAGCTTTCTCCACTGAGGTGCTTAACCCAGCTCAACCGGGGCACAATCGCAGTGGTTCTCCCAGCGCTACCTTAGCCGATATAACGGAACATAAGGTACCAAAACATGGGAGCCGGGAAAACCCAATTATTGACCCAAGACATGATTCGGAGCCGATGCATATAATGCTATAAGTTCGGGGTGCCGCACTTGTGAAAGTGTTCGGACTTATCACACCATATTGTGGGGTACTTCAGCCCCTGGTGTATTGCCTGTACCAAAGTGTACGGTTGCACTATGTCATAAATGAACATATATATATATAGAAAAAAGGGAATTCAATAATAGGTAGAAGCTATATATTGTTTATTCAAAAGGGCTGCAGTAAGAGCAGAACGATACAAATAGTGCGATAAGCAAGGCACGGGACTTTTTAACATGCCCCCCTCCAGGGGTAAGCCGCGGGATGGTGTGTAAAACAGATATATTGCTCGTAATAGAGACCACCTGGACACTCGACGTAGCTTTCTGCTTCCCTGGCTGTTGCATCGTGTGTTCGGCGATTCTAATGCCGGACAGGGCTTCGTGCCTAAAAGTAAAAAGAAAGAAGAAAAGAATGACACAATCGGGAGCCCCTGGTGCGGTTGAGCCGCATTCTGCGCATGCCGTGGTTGTGCCCCTTCCCCTATGCCCATGGTATTTCCAGAGCGTAATTATGTACGCGTAGTACTGGTTTCGCAGTTTCGCGAGGGCTGGGGCTTGGGCCGCATTGCTATGCATGCTCGGAACGTGCCAGGCGGTCTTGTTGTAGGTTACTCCGGGCGCACTTGACGGTGTCCGGACGTTTAATAGCGGGACTCGAGAATTGCCTTAAGAGGCTGCTTTGTACTTCCGCCGCGAGGGCTGCCATATGCTGCTCCGTCCGGAGAGAGCGTTCGGTGTTTCCATTGACCGTAATGACTCCTCGAGGACCTGGCATCTTGAGCTTGAGATATGCGTAGTGCAGCACCGCATTGAACTTTGCAAATGCGGTTCGTCCGAGCAGTGCTTGATAGCCGATGCGGAACAGGATTATGTCGAAGATTAACTCTCGCCGGAAGTTATCCGGGATCCGAAGACCACTTCAAGTGTAACGAGCTGTCTGATTGGCCTCTACACTGGTATGGCGCCTTTAAAGGTCGTCTTTGTGGGTTTAATCCTTGATGGGTCTATGCCCATTTTGCGCCTGTATCCTAATAAAGCAGGTTCAGGCTACTGCCGCCGTCCATTAGGACTCTAGTGAGGTGAAATCTGTCAGTGATTGGGTCTAGAACCAATGCGGCGAATCCGCCATGGCAGATGCTAGTGGGGTGGTCCTTCGATCAAAAGTGATCGGGCAGGAAGACCACAGGTTGAACTTTGGGGCGACTGGCTCCATCGCATATACGTCCCTTAGTGCACGCTTTCGCTCCCTTTTGGGTATGTGGGTTGCGTATATCATGTTCACCGTCCGCACTTGCGGGGGGAAGCCCTTTTGTCCTCTATTGTTCGGCGGCCGAGGCTCATCCTCGTCATCGCTATGCAGCCACTTGTCATTGTTTTCGGCATTTAACTTGCCTGCCTGCTTGAACACCCAACAATCCTGTTGGTGTGGTTGGCTGACTTTTGAAGTGCCATGTATCAGCACGAGCGATCGAGTATTCGGTCCAAATTGGGCGGGCTGGAGTATTTCTTTTAAATGGCTTTTCGGCTGACCGGTTTAGAGCCTCTGAATCCGGCATTGACTGCCGTATCCTCAGCATTATCGCCGTTAATGCGGCGCTTGTGCTTGTTGCGACACGACCTGCCATTGTTGTCCTTGGTATCCGAATTACCAGGGCTCTTGGTCATGTTATTACTACGAGCTAGCCAGCTGTCCTCTCCCGCGCAAAAGCGGGTCATGAGTGTTGCGAGGGCTGCCATGGATTTCGGCTTTTCCTGTCCTAGGTGCCGGGCAAGCCAGTCGTCGCGAATGTTGTGTTTGAAGGCTGCAAGGGCCTCTGCATCCGGACAATCGACGATTTGATTTTTCTTGGTTAGGAACCGCGTCAAGAATTGTCTGGCCGATTCCTCTGGCTGCTGAATTATGTGGCTTAGGTCATCGGCGTCTGGTGGTCGCACGTATGTGCCCTGGAAATTGTCGAGGAATGCGGCTTCCAGGTCTTCCCAACAACCAATTGACTCTGCTGGCAAGCTGTTAAGCTAATGCCGGGCTGGTCCTTTAAGCTTGAATGGGAGGTATTTGATGGCGTGTAGATCATCACCGCGGGCCATGTGGATGTGAAGGAGATAGTCCTCGATCCAAACCGCAGGATCTGTTGTGCTATCGTATGATTCAATGTTCTGGGTTTGAAACCCTCGAGGATTTGATGATCCATCACTTCATCCGTGAAGCATAGTGGGTGTCTTGGCGCCTCATGTATTGGGCTATATCGCGGCGCAACTCAAATGAGCTTTGTCTCTTGTGTTCGGCCCGGCCGATGTTGCCATATCGGCGTGGCGATTATCGTCACGTGTAGTGGGAGTGCCCAGCGTTAGTAGATCGATCTTGTCGCCTTGCCTTGTCCTCAATATATCTCGCGGTCGGCGCATTTCCCCACGCCTTTGTATTTTTTGGCGGCGTCGGGTGCGGCTTGAGTTGAGGGCCGAGAGCCTCTCATCGCCGGCCAGGTGGCGGTCAGCCATATCATGCACTGGTGATGTAGCTTTGGGTGCTTCCTCCTCTAATCGGGGTAGCAGCTGCGTTTTAGGTAGCTCTTGGAGGCGCTCGAGTTCATACTCTTGATCGCAAGGACTTGATCCATCTGTCGGCTAGCAAGTCTTGGTCAGCTCTAAGCTGTTGCTGCTTTTCTTGAGGCTGCTTGCCGTGGACATTAGCCTGCTTTTGAAAGCGCTCTTGTTCGGCGGGATCCTCGGGCCGCACCAATTGTCGTTGTCGAGGCTTGCCTCATCTTCGGAGGGAGGCATGTAATTATCGTCCTCTACCTCTCTTTCTGCCGCTCTCTCAGAAGGATTGGCTTCTCCATCCTCTTGCGCTGAATCATCTTTGGAGGGTTATCTTGACACTGTCAAGGGATGTTATTGTCTCCGTGCGGAATCACCGTTTTTTCTTGGCCGGGATTTAGAATGGCGCCCGTGACGCTTGGCGCTTAAGGCTGTTTCTTGTAGGGTCATCCTCCGCTGTTCCATCGCCATTCCCATCTTTTGGGATGTCCACCATGTATATGTCGATGACGAGGTGGCCTTCGATTGCCATGTGGGCGCTGGTTCTTGGTCGTCTCTGCATCGTCGTCCATACCGTCGATGTCTTGGTCGAGTCGAGCATGTCGATTAAGTCATCGGCGATGTAGCAAGTGGGTGGTGGGTGGGCTCTGGTTTTCTTCATCGCCCGCATCCCAACCTTCGACCATAATCCGGCCAGGGCTCTCGATAAAGAGAGACTTTAGTGAATTCAGGATGTCGCCAAAGGGCGAGTCTTTGAAAGATGTCCGCGGCGAATTCCATGATCGGCGTAATCGGATCGATTAGGCGAGGCGCGGAAGGCTCGGAGTCTGCAGAGGAGTCCGCGCCTTGGAGTCACGAGCCGCAAAAGGGCGGGGTAGGTGTGCGGCTCAATCGCCGTAGAGATCGCAGCCCCCGAGGCGGTGTCCAGCCACCCGCCCTCGATTGGCGCGATCGGCTCCGAGCTAAAGGTCGGAGCGGACTCTGGTGCGGCCTCCAGGACACTGTTCGGCGGCAGAGCTAGATCATGCCCCTCATGACAGTGCGACATGCTTGGCTGTGGCTCGAACCCGTCGAAGATCAAGTATCCGCGGACGTCAGCCGTGTAGTTCAAACTTCCAAATCCGACCTGATGGCCAGGGGCGTAGCTTTCAATCTGCTCCAGATGGCTAAGCGAATTGGCCCGCAGTGCAAAGCCGCCGAATACGAAGATCTGTCCAGGGAGAAAAGTCTCACCTTGGAGCGCGTCGTTATTGATGATCGGAGGAGCCATCGGGCCTAAAGAGGAACTCTCAATGAAAGCACCAATGTCGTTGTCAAAACCGGCGGATCTCGGGTAGGGGTCCCGAACTGTGCGTCTAGGCGGATGGTAACAGGAGACAAGGGACACGATGTTTTTACCCAGGTTCGGGCCCTCTCGATGGAGGTAAAACCCTACTCCTGCTTGATTGATATTGATGATATGGGTAGTACAAGAGTAGATCTACCACGAGATCAGAGAGGCTAAACCCTAGAAGCCAGCCTATGGTATGATTGTTGTTCGTCCTACGGACTAAAACCCTTCCGTTTATATAGACACCGAATAGGGTTAGGGTTACACAGAGTCGGTTACAATGGTAGGAGATCTACATATCCGTATCGCCAAGCTTGCCTTCCACTCCAAGGAAAGTTCCATCCGGACACGGGACGCAGTCTTCAATCTTGTATCTTCAAAGTCCAGGAGTCCGGCCAAAGGCTATAGTCCGGCTATCCGGACACCCCCTAATCCAGGACTCCCTCAATGGGGGAAGCTTTCTAATGGCGCACCCCGCAGCGGTGCGCCCTTACTGTTTTTTTAGATAGCAATGGCACACCCACGTCCGGTGCGCCATTAGAATTACTAGCCCGACTTGTCAGGTTATATTCCACCTAACACTATCTCCATCAAACCCCCTCCCACTAGCCCGGTAGTCGACCGCACACACACACCAAGAGGTCTGGGTTGATTCCCGTGCTCCCCAATTTTATTTTATGCATTTAAAATGCTGTTTGATATTTATTTTTGTTTAAATATGTTCAAATTTGTTTAAATCATAACAGATAATATATTTTAAAAAACAGTAATATTTTTTCAAAAATATCATCAAATTATTATTTGAAAATATTTATGAATATGAAAAAATATCATCAAATTTATTATTTGAAAATATCATCAAATTTGTTATTTGAAAATATAATCAAATTTGTTTTTTTTTGCAATTTTAGTTGCATTCATTTGTGAGGTGGAGCGGGCGGGAGGGTGCGGGGAGAGGGTGCGGGGTCGGCGGCGGTGGAGTGGGGGAGGTGCGGGGTGTGGCCGTGGAGCGGAGGAGATGGTGCGAGGGGTGCTCGGTGGCGAGGGGGACCGGATCTGGCGAGATGGGGTAGCGATCGAGATGGAGGGGGATCGAGATCGAGTGTCCATGAAATTTAAAAAATATTCATGAGTTCAAAATTAAAGTGCCCATGAAATACAATCGAGAAATGAAGACTATGATTCAAATACAATCGATCTTAGCTAGCTATCTGTTCACAATCTTCTTGCCCTTCTTTCTCGCAAATGGAGTTCTTCTGTGGAACGGGCGTCCTTTAGGTAGGGTGGTCCTGCTTCTTCTTGTGGTGTATGATGCTACTTCATCGTCGTCGTCATGTTCGATATTCGGGTCGCCGTACTTGTCGAAGTCTTGCTCATTGGCTACTCCATCCATTCCGATGATCTTCCTTTTGCCTCTCCTGATGACAACACGACTCGGCTTAGACGGGTCGGTAATGAAGAAGCATTGGTCCACTTGGGAAGTCAGTACCCATGGCTCATTTTTCGCGGTGACGTTTGCGCCCATGATCTTGATTTGGCCGGGTATAACCATGCTGGTGAAATACCGGTCTTCTTTTAGGACGCTCTTGGCCCATCTGACACGGAACATCGGGACCTTCTCTCTAGCGTAGCTCAGCTCCCAGATCTCCTCGGTCCTTCCATAGTATCTGTCCTTGTTGTTACCGGTGTAGGATTCCATTGTTACCCCGGAGTTCTGATAACCATCGCTCTTCATGTCCTTGTCCTCAGTGTAGAATGTGTAGCCGTTGATATAAATCGCCTCATAGGTCATCGAGGTTGTGCTCGGCATACAGCGACAAAGGCGAATATGAGTTGTTCTTCTGCGGAAGAATCCTCATGTAAAGGGTGCAACGAAGCTTCGCTTGAACCAACGCGTGAAACATGAGTTGTGCTCTTTGATTATATCTCCGTCCGTCCTCTGTTGGCCTCGGTCATTGTACGTCTTCTCAATAAAGGTTTTGTGCTTTACCACTCAAGGATCAACCACGTCTATGTGTTGTAGCGCGACTAGGTTTTCTCTTTCAAAGTCGGCGAGTCGACCCTAGAAGTCGACATGCATTTCGCGGCGACCCTCACGGTGACCCCATCCAGCGAGCCTGCCGAGGTGCTTGTTGACGGGCAGACCAACGGGATCCTCTATGCCTAGATAATTCATGCAGTAGGAGATGCACTCTTCGGTCAGAAAGCCCCTGGCTATGCTTCCCTCTGGACGTGACATGTTGCGAATGTATCCTTTGATGACACCATTCATCCTTTCGAACGGCATCATGCTGTGCAGGAACGTCGGCCCGAATTGGATGATATCCTCCATGATATGGACCAACAGATGCAACATAACGTCGAAGAATGCGGGCGGGAAGTACATCTCAAGCTCGCATAGTATCACCACGATCTCTTCCTGTAGCCTTCTGAGTTGCCTCACGCCAACCAACTTCCGAGAGATGACGTCAAAAAAGTTGCATAGGCCAAATAGCGTTTCACGGACGTGCGCGTCCATGATCCCACAGATTGCAACTGGAAGTATCTGCGTCATCCGCATGTGACAGTCGTGAGACTTCATCCCGCTGAACTTCTGCTTCG
The DNA here is from genome assembly GCA_021605205.1 of Aegilops longissima. Taxonomy (NCBI): domain Eukaryota; kingdom Viridiplantae; phylum Streptophyta; class Magnoliopsida; order Poales; family Poaceae; genus Aegilops; species Aegilops longissima. Next base: position 100,348,206 of record CM038676.1, on the reverse strand, counting down.
CTGGATCTAAGTATCTGCTTATCTTCCCCGCGTAACCGTAAGGAAGTTTTACTCCTACGAGGCAGGTGAAAAACTGCTCGATCTCCTCCTGACTTAGAGTGAAGCATGCGGGAGGGTAGTCATTTCCGGTCTTCTTGGACTTTTTGCCTTTGCGACGACTTTCCGTGTCCTGCTTCGCCTCATCATCATCATCATCATTAGCGTGAAGCTCCTCCCTGATGCCCATTGATTTCAAGTCTGCCCTTGCTTTCGGCCCATCTTTGGTCCTCTCTGGCATGTTGAGCAGGGTACCAAGCAGACTCTCGCACACGTTCTTCGTGATATGCATGACATCAAGGCTGTGAGGCACACAGTGGATCTTCTAGTACGGCAAGTCCCAGAAAACAAACCTCGTTTTCCATACCTTCAGGAGCGGCTCTGGCGCCTTTCGCTTCTTTCCCGGCAGTGGGCAATCTTTCCAATTTTCAACAGCTGGTCTGTTTCCTCGCTGCTCCTCGTACGCGGGCGTCTTCGGGATTCAGTTTCACCATCGAACAGATCATTCCGTTTCCTCCACGGGTCATCGTCGCGAAGCCACCTTCGATGTCCCATGAACACGGTTTTTGAAGACCCGGGATCTCTATCTAGCTGGCGATACATTGTGTCATCCATGCACCTGACGCATCCAGAAAATCCGTGGACCACCTGCCCCGTGAGATATCCGTAACCGAGATAGTCATGCACCGTCGTGAGCAGTGCGACTCTCATAGGGAAATATTCTTTCTCTGCGGCGTCCCACGTATTGGCTGGCGTTTTCCACAGCGTGTCTAGCTCCTCTTTCAGCAGCCCCAGACTGATTGATGTCGTTCCTGGTTGTTTCGCCCTTTAATTAGCATACTCATGTGAATGTACTTCCTCTTCATGCACAACCAAGGGAAGGTTGTACATCCACACAAACACAGGCGAGGTGCTATGTGTGCTTCTCTGGCTGCCAAACGGATTGACTCCATCGGTGCTCGCGCCCAGCACGATGTTCCTTGGATCCTTCCCAAATTCTGGGTGTTCGAAGTTCAACGCTTGCCACTGGCTCGCATCCTTTGGGTGACTCAGCATCTTGTCTTTTTTATTTATCTCCAGATCATTTGCGTCATCTTCTCACTTCTTCTCCTCCCTATCCGCGTGCCAACGCAGGAGCTTTGCTACCTTACGGTCCGCGAAATACCCCTGCAGACGAGGAGTGATCGGAAAGTACCACACCACTTTTCGAGGAGCTTTCTTCCTCTTCTTGTATCGAGTGACGCCGCACACCGGACATATGGTAGACTCCGTGTGCTCATCCCGATAAATGATGCAATGGTTCATGCACACATGGTATTTCACGTGCGGTAAATCCAGAGGACACACGATTTTCTTCGCCTCCTCAAAACTAGTTGGGCACTTGTTCCCCTTGGGAAGACGTTCGTGCCAGAATGACATGTTCTCGTCGAAGCATGCGTCGGTCATTTTGTGTTTTACCTTCATCTTCAGAGCCATGAGCGTTACTTTCAGGCGGGTATCCTCGGGCCTGCATCCTTCATACAATGGAGTAACCGCGTCTATCTCCAGTTGATCCAGCTTGGCTTTCTCTCGGGCGGCAGCTCTTGCGTTATCCATCTGCTTGAGAAGCAGCTCTTGAATATGATGGTCCTGCACCCAGCCCATCGATGGTCCATCGTCGTCTGCTCTGCCGGCATATTCATCTTCATGATCATGCCCTTCGTCTGCTCCGGCATCTTCCTCATCATCATGTCCTGCATCTTCTACATGATGACTGTGTACAGCATCACCGTCGTGATCAAGTACTGGAGATTCTTCGTCTTCTCGCCCGCCCGAGCCGCGGTGGTTGTCTTGTTGCCCTTCCTCATTTCTTTCCCGGCCCCCATGGATGACTTCATAGTCATCTTCATCACCTTGCCACCGATAGCCATCCATGAAACCACGCAAGAGCAGGTGGTCCCGCACCTGCCCGAAATCCGGGTCCGCAATAAGGCTCTTCAGATTGCATCTTCGACACGGACATCTTATCTCCGTCTCGTTCTTTTCAAGCATCTCGGCCTTCACGGAGCTCAAAAACCTATTCATGATGCCTTCGGTCATCGTGCGGACCATGGCCGCCTGCGGGGTAGAGCAAAACGATATTTTAGAACCAAGAAAAATTTTGGCATTACTTTCCCTACAAATAGGACCAAAAAGAATGCATAGTGCCAAAATTCTCGCCGAAACGGAAATGAATCAACATTCCAGCAAAATATTGGCAACTATCGCATTTCAAATACCGGTACCTGCAAACACAAACATATATGCAACACCACAAACATATGCAACACCACGAACATACATAGATCTAGCTAGGCACAAAAAGTGCATGTGCACGTTGTTGGAGAGGGAGAACAACATAAAGATAGCTTTCCCCTTGCTTACCTATCAAAAAAAGGTAATTTAACCACTTAATTTGGATGAATCTATGGTGCAAATGAGGTGAGGAGGAGGAGGCAGCCAAGACAAGCTTGGAGGATGAGGTGGAGAATGAAGTGGGGAAAGTGAGTGGGTAGGTGGGCTGTCCAAAATATCTTGTTGGTCCCAGGTTACTAATGGCGCACCACTGCAAATGCGCCATTAGTAACCCTGGTTACTAATAGCGCACTTGCTGATGCGGCATTAGAAGTTTTACAATATATATATATATATATATATATATATATATATATATATATATATATATATATATATATATATATATATATATATATATATATATATATATATATATATATATATATGTGGACAAGTGCGCCATTACTAGTTTAAACTAGTAATGGCGCACTATTCTACTATGCGCCATTAGTAGTTTTGCAAAAAAGAATAAAAAAAACAACAGAGTGGCGCACTGTGTGGCCGGTGCGCCATTACTAGTTAGCACTACTAATGGCGCACCGTGCCATGATGCGCCATTAGAATGTTTGGAAAAATTTTAAAAAAATTGTTACTAGTGATGCACCATGTGCGAGGTGAGCCATTAGTGTCTTCCACACAAATGGCGCACCAGCACATGGTGTGCCACTGCTATATAGGAGTGGCTCACCACATGACAGGTGCGCCATTAGTGTCCATTCCATCTATAGCCCTTTTCCTAGTAGTGTTACCCACATCATCAGCAGCATTTGGCTCGGAGGATGCAGTGGTCCTTTTCTTGGCATGTTTCTTAACAACTTTGGTCTTCGGGCGAAGCGGCTTGGCCGGTTTGTCCTGTGGTTTTGCCGGTTTATCCTGTGGCGGTTTTTTATTCCAGAACGGATCATCACCCTGTCAAAAATAGACAAACTTTCAGAGAATATTTGGAAAGAAGCAACTTACGACAAAAAGGGTATATGATTCTTACAGCTGGCGGTTTGTTGGAGGTGCAGAAAGGACTTAGTCCGGTCTAGCCGCAGACGGCCTCCGGTTCATTCAACATTTTCTTGACAGCCTCGGTAACTTCAGCCTCTGTTAGTTGAATATTAACATGTCGTTGAGGATCGGTCAAACTTCCTGTGTATTCACACATCAAACCGAGGTGCCGGCTTAAGGGCAGAATGCTCTAGCTTATCCAACAACGAGCAAAGTTAACACCTGATAAACCGTTCGCCATGAAGGCTCTAAGCTTGGATAGTTGTGGGGCATAGTTGGCCCTTTCTTTTTCCGTCAACCTCTGAGGAAAGGGATGTGTATTGCTAAGGCGGTGAGGGCGGTAACCCGGCAGGGGTTTTTCATCAGTTGGAGATGTATCCTTGCAATAAAACCAAGTTTGGTTCCACTCTTTGGGGTGACTGTGAAGCTTGGAATGAGGGAAAGTGACTTCCTTCCTTTTGTGAACCGCCATTCCGCCCAATTCAGTATTGGGTCCATCCGTGAACTTTGTGCGCCGGTTTAAGTGAAAGAAATCCCTAAATAGTTCAATTGTAGGTTCCTCTTGCAGATAAGCCTCACAGAAGACTTGAAAATGACAGATGTTGGTCACAGAGTTTGGACCAATGTCCTGAGGGTGAAGCTAAAAACTAGCCAGCACATCTCGGAAGAATTTTGAACCGGGAGGGCTGAAACCTCGACCCAGATGGTCAACAAAAACGACTACCTCTCCATCCTTGGGTGTAGGAGGAATCTCCGGGCCAGGGGCCCTACAGTGGATGATATCTTTCTTGGCTAAAGCGCCCGTTGCGACGCATCTGTTTAACTGATCTTCCATGACTCGGGAAGGAACCTAGTTGCATTCATAGACTTGCTTGGCTATTGCAATGAGAAGCTGAAACTTGATTATTGCCGGTTTAAGATTTGAAGTGGACAATTATAAAGCGGTGCAAGGATTTATGCATATTGTCAAACCGAGGTTTGTTATTGGTAAACCGGAGTCTGACAATGGAGACAATACAATGACGAATGTATTGGCGGTTCAACACGGGACTAATGGTATCTACTGTGTCATCATTTTTCTATGATGTTAAACCGCCTAATCTGGTATTGAAGATATATGTCTAAAGGTGCGTAAGTGAAGGAAAAACAAGTTTCACTGCGAGACATGGTAATTTCAGATCTACCGTGCGTTGGAAAATCAAAATATATTCTGACCTAGATTCAAGCGTTTGAAGAGTTCAGCAAGTTTAGATGATTTTTATGCCCTAACAAAGAAAAAAGGAGTTTAAACTGCAAGGGCGCTGGAGAAATCAGATCTAACTAGCCATTGGTATTACTGAAGAGGAACAAGGAAGAACAACTTCAAGAACTTTGAAGAACTATGAAGAACACCGAACCATAATGGTGGATCTGGAGTGAGGAAAGGAGGAACTTACTGGTGCTGAGGAAGCAGCGGAGGATTGCCGCGTTTCTACAGTACAGGTCGAGTTGATGCAGCGACCGTCGTTGAGGCGAGAGGCAAAGGACGACAATGGCAGAGCTTGAAGGTCGGTCGGCGAGGAAGAATATGACGCGAAGAGGCACGAGGGGGGAAAGTGAAAGGGACCCCTCGGCCTTATTTATAAGGTGAATGGATAAAAGGCAGGCACGAGAATCGAGGAGCCCGAAAAAATGGGATATGTGACAGCTCTGTTGCCTCGATTGTCGGAGGCCCATTAATGAAGGTGGGTTATACACAGTTTTTAATAACAGATGACGTCATGGCGATTTTTCATGGTCCTGGAAGGTGACGTCACGACGGTTTACAAGACTATGTGACGGTGCTGAAGAAGAATTTTTCTTAAGTATTGAGGATTGACATGAACCAGTTCAATTCAATCTGGGGCCTAATGTTGGGGATATTACCACTGGGCGTAAACCGGCCAGGAGAGGCCGGGTTAACCCCATAGTGGTTCACTATACCTGAAGCCCATGAAGACAAGACGGTGACGCTTTATGAAGGCCCAGGGCCCAAAGCCGGTTTAAGGCCCGTAGACATAAACCAGTATGGGTATGTAAACTTGTGTTGTAAGATAGAAAGAGCAGAGATCGAGCCGGACACGTTTATGAGCCGGCCTCGGGATTCTGTAAACCGACGGCTGTCAACCCGTGTATATGAGGGGATGACCCGGCGGCGGTTCAAGAGAACAGAAAAACAACTCGAGACTCAGGCAAAGCGTATTCGCTCCCTGGTCCCCCTAGCAATTCCACAACAACTGGATTAGGCTTTTACCTTCACCGCAAGGGGCCGAACCAGTATAAACTCTCTGCATCCCTTGTCCGCTTTAACCCCTTTAAGCTAACCCATAGAGATGGCTCCACGATTAAGTCCTTTCCTTAGGACATCTGCCGTGACAAAACCACGACATTATGAAAGACCAATTTTCCGGTACTCCTAATGAGGATGCCGTGTCCCATCTTAATACCTTTGTGGAATTATGTGATATGCAAAAGAAAAAGATATGGACAATGATGTGGTCAAGATGAAATTATTTCCGTTCTCTTTGCGTGATTCTGCAAAAAATTGGTTCTCTTCTTTGCCTCGTAGTAGTATCGATTCTTGGCACAAGTGCAAAGATGCTTTTATCACTAAGTATTTTCCTCCCGCAAAAATTATTTACCTTAGAACCCAGATCATGAATTTCAAGCAACTTGAACATGAGCATGTTGCACAATCTTGGGAAAGGATGAAAATGATGTAAGGAATTGCCCAACTCATGGGTTAAATATTTGGATGATCATACAAATTTTTTATGCGGGGTTGAATTTTGTCTCTCGTAATCTTTTCGATTCCGCCACGGGCGGTACCTTTATGTAAATTACTTTGGGTGAAGCCACCAAATTGCTTGATAATATCATGGCAAATTATTCACAATGGCATAGCGAAAGAGCTCCTACTAGTAAAAAAGTTAATTCAGTTGAAGAAATTTCTTCTTTGAGTGACAAAGTTGATGCTCTTATGAAATTGGTTGCTAGTAAAAGTGGTCCTATTGATTTTAATGATATGCCTTTGTCTACTTTGATTGAGCAAAATAGTGATGCCATTGATGTGAATTTCATCTCTAGAAATAATTTCAACAACAATGCTTATAGAGGTAATTTTAATCCTAGGCCTTTTCCTAGTAATTCCTCTAATAATTATGGTAATTCCTATGGAAATCAATCTTACAATAATAATAGGAATACCTCTGATCTTGAGAATAATATTAAATAATTTATCAACACGAGAAAAAAATTTCAACAGTTCCATAGAAGGAAAGTTGAATAAGATTGATGATTTGTCTAGAAGTGTTGATAGAATTGCTCATGATGTGGAAAATCTCAAGATGAAAATTTTTGTGCCTAAATTAGATGAATCAATTAAATCTCTTTATGTTTCTATGGATGAAAGTAAGAAATGAACTGCTATGCTTAGAGCTAAAAGAGATTTTTTAGAGAAAGCTTTTTCTAGTGATTATCCGTGCAAAAATGATGAAGATCTTAAAATGATTGGTGTTTCTTCTATTTATTCCTTGTTTAGTAAAGTTAAGAATGATGAAAAAGGGACTGGAGAAGAGTCAACTTTAGGTCGAAGGCGTCCCAATATTTCGGAGGGTGAAAGTCTTGTTGAGAAAATTGATGAAAGTGGGTTTGGAGAGGTCAAAACTTTAACTAGTGATGTGCCCGCTCTTTTGGATTACAAAGACTTTAATTATGATAGTTGCTCTTTGATTGATTGTATTTCTTTGTTTCAATCCATGATAAATTCACCCAATGCTTATGAACAAAACAAAGCTTTTACTAAACATATTGTTGATGTTATCACTACAAAAAAAAGACACTTCCGTGATGATACGTATTTGTCACAGTAGGTCACGTTTTCTGTCATGCATGTACATCCATGACAATTTTATGACAGAATCAAGATAGTCATACCTGTGCTGTCATAGAAGTGTTCCATGACATTACCAAAATTATCATCATGGAAGTGTCCACTTCCATGACGATAAATCGCGCGTCATGGAAGTGATTTCGTCAACGGTGACCAACACGTGGCATCCACCGTAACAGGTCGCCGTTAAGCTATCGGGTCCGTTTTTGGATCCGATGACCCGCTAACAGCCCGGACCAATGAGGATTTTCCATGTGCAAAATTCTCAATGGCCGGAGGAAACATGTGTTGGCTCACCGTTGGGATAGATGTCATCCATTCATTGGACAGGAGGCACCTATGATACGTAGACACATGGCACGACCCAACAGAGGCCCATTCCGGTGAAAAGGCTGGCCCGTTTGACTTGGTCAAAAGGTAACAGGCCGGCCAACGGAAAGCCTGTTAACGGCCTGTTCGTACATAGCCCATTTACGACCCACTAACTCATGGCCCGTTACGGCCTATCGGAATTAAGCCCAGTAGCTTCATCTGGGCCGTTCAATGCTAACTCTTGAGCACTGCATTGGTTTTCCCTTGAAGAGAAAAGGGTGATGCAACAAAGTAGCGTAAGTATTTCCCTCAGTTTTTGAGAACCAAGGTATCAATCCAGTAGGAGGCCACACGCAAGTCCCTCGTACCTACACAAACAAATAAGAACCTTGCAACCAACGCGATAAAGGGGTTGTCAATCCCTTCACGGCCACTTGCAAAAGTGAGATCTGATAGAGATGATAAGATAATATTTTTGGTATTTTTATGATGAAGTCTAAAAGTAAAGAATGCAAGTAAACGGTGAAAGAAATAGCTAGTTGACGGAAGATTAATATGATGGAGAATAGACCCGGGGGCCATAGGTTTTACTAGTGGTTTCTCACAAGATTACATAAGTATTACGGTGGGTGAAAAAATTACTGTCGAGCAGTTGATAGAAAAGTGCATAATTATGACAATATCTAGGCATGATCATGTATATAGGAATCACGCCCGCGACAAGTAGACCGACTCCTGCCTGCATCTACTACTATTACTCCACACATCGACCGCTATCCGGCATGCATCTAGAGTATTAAGTTCATAAGAACAGAGTAACGCATTAGGTAAGATGACATGATGTAGAGGGATAAACTCATGCAATATGATATAAATCCTATCTTTTTATCCTCGATGGCAACAATACAATACGTGTCGTTTCCCCTCCTATCACTGGAATCGAGCACCGCATGATTGAACCCAAAGCTAAGCACTTCTCCCATTGCAAGAAAGATCAATCTAGTAGGCCAAACCAAACTGATAATTCGAATAGACTTGCAAAGATAACCAATCATACATAAAAGAATTCAGAGAAGATTCAAATATTGTTCATAGATAATCTTGATCATAACCCCACAATTCATCGGATCTTGACAAACACACCGCAAAAAGAGTTACATCGAATAGATCTCCAAGAAGATCGAGGAGAACTTTGTATTGAGATCCAAAGAGAGAGAAGAAGCAATCTAGCTAATAACTATGGACCCGAAGGTATGTGGTAAACTACTCACACATCATCAGAGAGGCTATGGTGTTGATGTAGAAGCCCTCCATGATCGATGCCCCCTCCGACAGAGCGCCGAAAAAGGCCCCAAGATGGGATCTCATGGGTTCAGAAGGTTGCGGCGGTGGAATTAGGTTTTTGTGGTGCTCCTCGATGGTTTCGGAGTACGTAGGTATATATAGGAGGAAGAAGTAGGTCGGTGGAGCCACGAGGGTGGAGGGCGCGCCCAGGGGGGTAGGCGTGCCCCCCTGCCTAGTGGCCACCTCGTTGATTGCTTGACATCCACTCCAAGTCCTCTGGATCACGTTTGTTCCAAAAATAACTCTCCCGAAGGTTTCATTCCGTTTGGACTCCGTTTGATATTCGTTTTCTGCGAAACACTAAAATAGGCAAAAAAATAGCAATTTGTACTGGGCCTTGGGTTAATAGGTTAGTCCCAAAAATAATATAAAAGTGTATAAATAAGCCCATTAAACATCCAAAACAGAATATATAATAGCATGGAGCAATGAAAAATTATAGATATGTTGGAGACGTATCAAGCATCCCCAAGCTTAATTCCTGCTCGTCCTCGAGTGGGTAAATGATAAAAACAGAATTTTTGATGTGGAATGCTACTTAGCATATTCTTCAATGTATTACTCTTTATTGTGGCATGAATATTCAGATCCGAAAGATTCAAGATAAAAGTTTAATGTTAACATGAAAATAATAATACTTCAAGCATACTAACAAAGCAATCATGTCTTCTCAAAATAACATGGCCAAAGAAAGTTATCCCTACAAAATCATATAGTCTGGCTATGCTCTTTCTTCACAACACCAAGTATTTAAATCATGCACAACCCCGATGACAACCCAAGCAATTGTTTCATACTTTTGATGTTCTCAAACTTTTTCAATCTTCGCGCAATATATGAGCGTGAGCCATGGACATATCACTATAGGTGGAATAGAATGGTAGTTGTGGAGAATACAAAAATGGAGAAGATTGTCTCACATCGACTAGGCGTATCAACGGGCTATGGAGATGCCCATCAATAGATATCAATGTGAGTGAGTAGGGATTTCCATGCAACGGATGCACTAGAGCTATAAGTGTATGAAACCCCAACAAAAGAAACTAAGTGGGTGTGCATCCAACTCGCTTGCTCACGAAGACCTATGGCACTTTGAGGAAGCCCATCATTGGAATATACAAGCCAAGTTCTATAATGTAAAATTCCCACTAGTATATGAAAGTGACAACATAGGAGACTCTCTATCATGAAGATAATGGTGCTACTTTGAAGCACAAGTGTGGAAAAAGGATAGGAACATTGTCCCTTCTCTCTTTTTCTCTCTTTTTTTATTTGGACATTCTTTATTTTTTTCTTCTTTTGGCCTCTTTTATTTCTTTCTTTTCTTCGTCCGGAATCTCATCCCAACTTATGGGAGTCTCCATCATCCGTTCCTCACATGGGACAATGCTCTAACAATGATCATCACGCTTTTGTTTACTTACAACTCAAAAATTACAACTCGATACTTAGAAAAAAATATGACTCTATGTGAATGCCTCCGGCGGTGTACCGGGATATGCAATGAATCAAGAGTGACATGTATGAAAGAATTATGAAGGTGGCTTTTCCACAAATACGATGTCAACTACATGATCATGCAAAGCAATATGACAATGATGAAGCGTGTCATAATAAATGGAACGGTGGTAAGTTGCATGGCAATATATCTCGGAATGTTTATGGAAATGCCATAATAGGTAGGTATGGTGGCTGTTTTGAGGAAGGTATATGGTGGGTGTATGATACCGCTGAAAGGTCTTGCGGTATTAGAGAGGCTAGTAATGGTGGAAGGATGAGAGTGCGTATAATCCATGGACTCAACATTAGTCATAAAGAACTCACATACTTATTGCAAAAATCTATTAGTTATCGAAACGAAGTACTACGCACATGCTCCTAGGGGAATAGATTGGTAGAAAAGACAATCGCTTGTCCCCGACCGCCACTCATAAGGAAGACAATCAATAAATAAATCATGCTCCGACTTCATCACATAACGGTTCACCATACATGCATGCTACGGGTATCACAAACTTTAGCACAAGTATTTCTCAAATTCACAACTACTCAACTAGCATGACTCTAATATCACCATCTTCATATTTCAAAACAATTATCAAGTATCAAACTTCTCTTAGTATTCAATGCACTTTATAGTTTTTATCTTGGATGCCTATCATATTAGGACTAATTTTATAACAAAAGCAAATTACCATGCTGTTCTAAAGGACTCTCAAAATGATATAAGTGAAGCATGAGAGATCTATAATTTCTATAAAATATAACCACCACCGTGCTCTAAAAGATATAAGTGAAGCGCTAGAGTAAAATTGTTTAGCTCAAAAGATATAAGTGAAGCACAAAGAGCATTCTAATAAATTCCGAATAATGTGTGTCTCTCTCAAAAGGTGTGTACAGCAAGGATGATTGTGGTGAACTAAAAATAAAAGACTCAAGTCATACAAGACGCTCCAAGCAAAACACATATCATGTGGTGAATAAAAATATAGCTCCAAGTAAAGTTACCGATGGACGAAGACAAAAGAGGGGATGCCTTCCGGGGCATCCCCAAGCTTAGGGTTTTGGGTTGTCCTTAGATTTTACCTTGGGGTGCCTTGGGCATCCCCAAGATTAGGCTCTTGCCACTCCTTGTTCCATAATCCATCAAATCTTTAACCAAAACTTGAAAACTTCACAACACAAAACTTAACAGAAAATCTCGTGAGCTCCGTTAGCGAAAGAAAACAAAACACCGCTTCAAGGTACTGTAGTGAACTCATTATTTATTTATATTGGTGTTAAACCTACTGTATTCCAACTTTTCTATGGTTCATAAGCTCCATTACTAGCCATAGATTCATCAGAATAAGCAAACAACACGCGAAAAACAGAATCTGTCAAAAACAGAACAGTCTGTAGTAATCTCTAACTAACGCAAACTTCTGGAACTCTAAAAATTCTAAAATAAATTGCTGGACGTTAGGAATTTATCTATTAATTATTTTCAAAAATAATCAACTAAATATCACTCTCCAGTAAAAAGTTGTAGATAATCTCGTGAGCGCTAAAGTTTCTGTTTTTTACAGCAAGATCGCAAAGACTTTCCCCAAGTCTTCCCAAAGGTTCTAGTTGGCACAAACACTAATTAAAACACAAAACCACATCTAAACAGAAGCTAGTTGGATTATTTATTCCTAAAAAGAACCAAAAATAAAAAAATTAAAATAAAATTGGGTTGCCTCCCAACAAGCCGTATCGTTTAACGCCCCTAGCTAGGCATAAAGGCAAGGATAGATCTAGGTGTTGCCATAATGATAGTAGGGCAAATCATGAAAACTCATATTATATTGTAACACCCCAGTGTCATGCTACAGTAATCCCCTGTTAATGGTTCCATGTCATCATGTTACTGTTAGTAATCTTCACTTGATCCAAATCACAATTCAAACTCAAATCCAATCTAAGTAAAAAAATCATGTTTGTCAGACATGAAATCTAAAATATTCATCTTGTGGCAAATAATCCATAACAAATATTGGTGGTGAACCAACATTTTTGCAAGGTGTTTAAATGGTCTAAAGCAATTAAAGAAGTGGCTAAAACAATAGATTATAAAATTTTCAAACTACTTCAAAAGTCTCACAACCTTTTTGTGGCAGTGCACAGTAATTCTTTGAAATTCTCTTGGCCAGTGGCATAATTTTGCAAAGTCATTAGTGTCTAAAAAGAAGATGCAAAATCTGTTGGAAAAACAGAAAATAATTTAGAAGGGAAAAGCAGAGGGGAGAGAGAGAGAAAAGGGCCACTGGCCTCCCATTGGGCCTCGTCCAACTCCAGCTCGCCAGCCCACTCCCCGGTCGGTTCTCTGTGCCCCTGACCCCGTCGCTACAGGAGGCTGGTCGCCGCCGCACCACCTCGCCGGCGCCGCCCCGACGCCTCGAGTCCTCCCCCTCACCTACCGCCACTCCCGCTTCTCCTTCCCCTGGCTCTCCCTCTCTGTATCCTTCGTTTTGGAGAGGAGGCAGAAGTGCTCGCCGCCGTCCCCCGCTCGATCCCGCGGCCACCGTCACCTCTCCATCACCTCACCGTGCCACAATGATGTGCCATCCTCGGCTACTCCCTCTGCACCAATCGGAGCGAGAAGGGAGCCATCGCAGCGAGCCTGGCAACCTCTTCTTCTCCTACGGCCGTCTTCGCCTTCATCGCCGATTCGTCGCCGTCGATCTTCCCCGAGCGCGCTTAAGCACAACTGCAGGCTCACTGTAAGCCCGCGCGATGTTCCCCTCCCTCTCACGTGCGTTCCCGTCCCCGTAGCCACCGCTGGCATCGCCGCCCGAACGCAGCTCCGCCGCATAGCTTATGGCCGTTGCTGTGGTTGACGTCACCGCCGCCTGAGGCCACGGTCGTGCTCCTGGTGCTCCCAGGAGCCCAATGCTACCTCTTGAGCACTGCGTTGGTTTTCCCTTGAAGAGGAAAGGGTGATGAAGTAAAGCAGCGTAAGTATTTCCCTCAGTTTTTGAGAACCAAGGTATCAATCTAGTAGGAGGCCACGCACGAGTCCCTCGCACCTACACAAACAAATAAATCTTCGCAACCAACGCAATAAAGGGGTTGTCAATGCCTTCACGATCACTTACGAGAGTGAGATCTGATAGATATGATAAGATAATATTTTTGGTATTTTTATGATAAAGATGCAAAGTAAACTAAAAGGCAATAAAAATAGCTAACTGTTGGAAGAATAATATGATAGAAGATAGACCCGAGGGCCATAGGTTTCACTAGTGGCTTCTCTCAAGAGCATAAGTATTACAGTGGGTGAACAAATTACTGTTGAGCAATTGACATAATTGAGCATAGTTATGCGAATATCTAGGTATGATCATGTATATATGTGACGCCCCCGATTCAATCATACACTAATCATACACGCAAACATGTATGATCAAGATCAGGGACTCACGGGAAGATACTGTTGGAAATATGCCCTAGAGGCAATAATAAATTAGTTATTATTATATTTCCTTGTTCGTGATAATCGTTTATTATCCATGCTATAATTGTATTGATAGGAAACTCAGATACATGTGTGGATACATAGACAACACCATGTCCCTAGTAAGCCTCTAGTTGACTAGATCGTTGATCAATAGATGGTTATGGTTTCCTGACCATGGACATTGGATGTCATTGATAACGGGATCACATCATTAGGAGAATGATGTGATGGACAAGACCCAATCCTAAGCCTAGCACAAAGATCGTAGTTCGTATGCTAAAGCTTTTCTAATGTCAAGTATCATTTCCTTAGACCATGAGATTGTGCAACTCCGGATACCGTAGGAATGCTTTGGGTGTACCAAACGTCACAACGAATCGGGTGACTATAAAGGTGCACTACAGGTATCTCCGAAAGTGTCATTGGGTTGGCACGAATCGAGGCGGGATTTGTCACTGTAAACGGAGAGGTATCTCTGGGCCCACTCGGTAGGACATCATCATAATGTGCACAATGTGATCAAGGAGTTGATCACGGGATGATGTGTTACGGAACGAGTAAAGAGACTTGCGATGAACGAGATTGAACAAGGTATCGGGATACCGACGATCGAATCTCGGGCAAGTACAATACCGCTAGACAAAGGGAATTGAATACGGATTGATTGAGTCCTTGACATCGTGGTTCATCCGATGAGATCATCGTGGAACATGTAGGAGCCAACATGGGTATCCAGATCCCGCTGTTGGTTATTGATCGGAGAACGTCTCGGTCATGTCTACATGTCTCCCGAACCCGTAGGGTCTACACATAAGGTTCGATGGCGCTAGGGTTATAAAGGAAGTTTGTATGTGGTTACCGAATGTTGTTCGAGTCCCGGATGAGATCCCGGACGTCACGAGGAGTTCGGAATGGTCCGGAGGTAAATATTTATATATGGGAAGTCCTGTTTTGGTCACCGAAAAGTTTCGGATTTATCGATAACGTCTGGGACCACCGGAGGGTCCTGGGGTCCACCAAGTGGGGCCACCAACCCCAGAAGGTTGCGTGGGCCAAGTGTGGAGGAACCAGCCCCAAGGGGCTGGTGCGCCCCACAAGAGGCCCAAGCGCAAGGGAGAGTGGGAGGGCAACCCTAGGGCAGATGGGCCCTAAGGCCCATCTAGTGGGCGCCTCCCTCTCCCTCCCCTCTTGGCCGCCTCCCCCTTTTCCCATCTAGGGCTGCCGCCCCTCTAGGGGTGGGAACCCTAGAGGGGGCGCACCCTCCTCCCCTTCCCCTATATATATGAGGCCTAAGGGGCTGCCCATAACACACGATTTGATCTCTCCCTCTTGGTGCAGCCCTGCCTCTCCTCCTCCTCCTCTCCCTTGGTGCTTGGCGAAGCCCTGCGGGATTGCCACGCTCCTCCACCACCACCACGCCGTTGTGCTGCTGCTGGATGGAGTCTTCCTCAACCTCTCCCTCTCTCCTTGATGGATCAAGGCGTGGGACGCCACCGGGCTGTACGTGTGTTGAACGCGGAGGTGCCGTCTGCTCGGCACTAGGATCTCCGGTGATTTGAATCACGACGAGCACGACTCCATCAACCCTGTTCACATGAACGCTTCCGCTTAGCGATCTACAAGGGTATGTAGATGCACTCTCCTTCCCTCGTTGCTAGTTTCTCCATAGATAGATCTTGGTGACACGTAGGAAAATTTTGAATTTCTGCTCGTTCCCCAACAAAGGCATCATGAGCTAGGTCTATTGCGTAGATTCTTTGCACGAGTAGAACACAAAGTAGTTGTGGGCGTTGATTTTGTTCAATATGCTTACCGTTACTAGTCCAATCTTGTTTCGACGGTATTGTGGGATGAAGCGGCCGGACCGACCTTACACGCATCTTCGTGAGACAGGTTCCACCGAACGACATGCACTTGGTGCATAAGGTGGCTAGCGGTGCCGCTCTCCCACTTTAGTCGGAACGGATTCGATGAAAAGGGTCCTTATGAAGGGTAAATAGCAATTGACATATCACGTTGTGGTTTTATGAGGTAAGAAACGTTCTTGCTAGAAACCCATAGCAGCCACGTAAAACATGCAAACAACAATTAGAGGACGCCTAACTTGTTTTGCAGGTATGCTATGTGATGTGATATGGCCAAGAAGAATGTGATGAATGATATGTGATGTATGAGATTGATCATGTTCTTGTAATAGGATTCACGACTTGCATGTCGATGAGTATGACAACCGGCAGGAGCCATAGGAGTTGTCTTTATTTATTGTATGACCTGCGTGTCATTAAACAACGCCATGTAATTACTTTACTTTATTGCTAACCAGTAGCCATAGTAGTAGAAGTAATAGTTGGCGAGACAACTTCATGAAGACACAATGATGGAGATCATGATGATGGAGATCATGGTGTCATGCCGGTGACGATGATGATCATGGAGCCCCGAAGATGGAGATCAATGGAGCTATATGATATTGGCCATATCATGTCACTACTATATAATTGCATGTGATGTTTATTATGTTTATGCATCTTGTTTACTTAGAACGACGGTAGTAAATAAGATGATCCTTACAACAATTTCAAGAAGTGTTCTCCCTAACTGTGCACCGCTGCCAAAAGTTCGTCGCTTCTAAGCACCACGTGATGATCGGGTGTGATGGATTCTTACGTTCACATACAACGGGTGTTGACGAGCCTAGCATGTCTTGACATGGCCTCGAACACACGCAATACACTTAGGGTTAACTTGACGAGCCTAGCATGTACGACATGGCCCGGAACACGAGACCGAAAGGTCGAGCATGAGTCGTATAGTAGATACGATCAACATGAAGATGTTCACCGATGATGACTAGTCCGTCTCACGTGATGATCGGACACGGCCTAGTTGACTCGGATCATGTAATCACTTAGATGACCAGAGGGATGTCTATCTGAGTGGGAGTTCATAAGATGAACTTAATTATCCTGAACATAGTCAAAAGATCTTTGCAAGTTATGTCGTAAGCTCACGCTTTAGTTCCACTGTTTAGATATGTTCCTAGAGAAAATATAGTTGAAAGTTGAAAGTAGCGATTATGCGGACAATAGAAAGCTTATGTCCTTAATGCACCGCTCAGTGTGCTGAACCCCAAACGTCGTTTGTGGATGTTACGAACATCGGACATACACGTTTTGATAACTACGTGATAGTTCAGTTAAACGGTTTAGAGTTGAGGCACCAAAGACATTTTTCAAACGTCATGAACATATGAGATGTTTCGAGGGCTGAAATTGGGATTTCAGGCTCGTGCTCACGCCAAGAGGTATAAGACCTCCGACGATTTTCTTAGCCTGCAAACTAAGGGAGAAAGCTCAATCGATGAGCTTGTGCTCAGATTGTCTGAGTGCAACAATCACTTGAATCGAGTGGGAGTTGATCTTCTAGATGAGATAGTGATGTTTCTCCAAAGTCATTGCCACCAAGCTGCTAGAGCTTCGTGATGAACTATAACATATCAGGGATAGATATGTTGATCCTTGAAGTATTCGCGATGTTTGACACCGCGAAAGTAGAAATCAAGAAGGAGCATCAATTGTTGATGGTTGGTGAAACCACTAGTTTCAATAAGGGCAAGGGCAAGAAGGGATACTTCATGAAACGGCAAATCAGCTGCTGCTCCAGTGAAGAAACCCAAGGTTGAACCCAAACCCGAGACTAAGTGCTTCTGTAATAAAGGGGACAGCCACTGGAGCAGAATTACCCTAGATACTTGGTAGATAAGAAGGCTGACAAGGTCGATAGAAGTATATTGGATATACATTGTGTTAATGTGTACTTTACTAGTACTCCTAGTAGCACCAGGGTATTAGATACCGGTTCGGTTGCTAAGAGTTAGTAACTCGAAACAAAAGCTACGGAATAAACGGAGACTAGCTAAAGGTGAGTGACGATATGTGTTGAAGTGTTTCCAAGTTTGATGTGATCAAACATCGCACGCCTCCCTCTACCATCAAGATTAGTATCAAACCTGAATAATTGTCATTTGGTGTTTATGTTGAGCATAGACATGATTGGATTATGTCTATCGCAATACGGTTATTCATTTAAGGAGAATAATGGTTACTCTGTTTATTTGAATAATACCTTCAATGGTATTGCACCTAATAGGAATGGTTTATTGAATCTCGATCGTAGTGATACACATTTTCATGCCAAAAGATATAAGATAGTAATGATAGTACCACTTACTTGTGGCAATCGCCATGTAAGTCATATTGGTGTAAAACACATGAAGAAGCTCCATGTTGATGGATCTTTGGACTCACTCGTTTTGAAAAGTTTGAGACATGCGAACCATGTCTATTGGTGTATACGCATGAAGAAACTCCATGTAGATGGATTGTTTGGACTCACTTGATTTTGAATCACTTGAGATATGCAAATCATACCACATGGGCAAGATGACTGAAAAACCTCGGTTTCAGTAAGATGAAACAAGATAGCAACTTGTTGGAAGTAACACATTTTGATGTGTGCAGTCCAATGAGTGCTGAGGCATGCAGTGAATATCATTATGTTCTTACTTCACGAATGATTTAAGTAGATACTGAGTGTATTTACTTGATGAAACACAAGTCTGAAATATTGAATGGTTCAAGTAATTTCAGAGTGAAGTTTAAGATCTTCGTGACAAGAGGATAGAATGTCTATGATATGATCATAGAGATGAATATCTGAGTTACGAGTTTTGGCACACAATTAAGACATTGTGCAAATTGTTTCACAATTAATACCGCCTGGAACACCATAGTGTGATGGTGTGTCCGAACATCATAGTTGCACCCTATAAGATATGGTGCGTACCATGATGTCTCTCATCGAATTACCACTATCGTTTATGGGTTAGGCATTAGAGACAACCACATTCACTTTAAGTAGGGCACCACGTAATTCCGTTGAGATGACACCGTATGAACTATGGTATAGAGAAACCTAAGCTGTCATTTCTTAAAAGTTTGGGGCTATGACGCTTATGTGAAAAAGTTTCAGGTTGATAAGCTCGAACCCAAAGCGGATAAAATGCATCTTCATAGGACACCCAAAATAGTTGGGTACACCTCCTAATTCAGATCCGGAAGCAATAGGGATTGTTTCTTGAATCGGGTCCTTTCTCGAGGAAAAGTTTGTCTCGAAAAGTTGAGTGGGAGGATGGTGGAGACTTGATGAGGTTATTGAACCGTCACTTCAACTAGTGTGTAGCAGGGCACAGGAAGTTGTTCCCGTGGCACATACACCAATTGAAGTAGAAGCTTATGATAGTGATCATGAAGTCTCGGATCAAGTCACTACCGAACCTCGTAGGACGACAAGGACGCGTACTGCTTCAGAGTGGTACGGTGATCCTGTCTTGAAGGTCATGTTGCTAGACAACAATGAACCTATGAGCTATGGAGAAGCGATGGTGGGCCCAAATTCCGACAAATGGTTAGAAGCCATGAAATCCGAGATAGGATCCATGTATCATAACAAAGCATGGACTTTGGTGGACTTGCCCGATGATCGGTAAGCTATTGAGATAAATGGATCTTTAAGAAGAAGACGGACGTGGATGGTAATGTCACCATCTATGAAGCTCGACTTGTGGCGAAGAGTTTTTCACAAGTTCAAGGAGTTGACTACGATGAGATTTTCTCATCCGTAGCGATGCTTAAGTCCGTCGGAATCATGTTAGCATTAGCTGCATTTATGAAATCTGGCAGATGGATGTCAAAACAAGTTTCCTTACCTATTTTCGTAAGGAAAGGTTGTATGTGATACAATCAGAAAGGTTTTGATCCTAAGGATGCTAAAAGGTATGCTAGCACCAGCGATCCTTCTAAGGACTGGAGTAAGCATCTCGGAGCTGGAATGTGCGCTTTGATAAGATGATCAAAGATTTTGGGTTTATACAAAGTTTGTGAGAAACTTGTATTTCCAAAGAAGTGAGTGGGAGCACTATAGAATTTCTGATGAGTATATGTTGTTGACATATTGTTGATCAGAAATGATGTAGAATTTCTGGAAAGCATACAGGGTTATTTGAAAAGTGTTTTTCAAGTGAAAACCTGGATTAAGCTACTTAAACATTGAGCATCAAGATCTATGAGGATAGATCAAAACCGCTTAATGGTACTTTCAAAATCGGCATATACCTTGACATGATCTTGAAGGTGTTCAAGATGGATCAGTCAAAGAAGGAGTTCTTGCCTGAGATGTAAGGTATGAAGTTAAGACTTAAAGCTCGACCACGGCAGAAAAGAGAGAAAGGACGAAGGTCGTCCCCTATGCCTTAGACATAGGCTCTATAGTATGCTATGATGTGTACCGCACCGGAAGTGTGCCCTGCCATGAGTCAGTCATGGGGTACAAGAATGATCCAAGAATAGATCATTGGACAGCGGTCAAAATTGTCCTTGGAGTAAATAAGGACATGTTTCTCGATTATGGAGGTGATAAAGAGTTCGGCGTAAAGGGTTACGTCGATGCAAGCTTTAACACCTATCCGAGTGACTCTTAGTAGCAAACCGGATACGTATAGTGGAGCAACCATTTGGAATAGATCCAAGTCGAGCGTGGAAGCAGCATTTACAATATGACCTAGAAATTTGCAAAGCACACACGGATTTGAAAGGTTCAGACCCGTTGACTAAAACCCGTTGACTAAAACCTCTCTCACAAGCAAAATATGATCAAACCTCAGAACTCATTGAGTCTAAATCACATGATGGTGTGAACTAGTTTACAGACACTAGTAAACTCTTTGGGTGTTGGTCACATGGCGATGTGACCTATCAGTGTTAATCACATGACGAGGTGGACTAGATTATTGACTCTAGTGCAAGTGGGAGACTGTTGGAAATATGCCCTAGAGGCAATAATAAATTAGTTATTATTATATTTCCTTGTTCATGATAATCGTTTATTATCCATGCTATAATTGTATTGATAGGAAACTCAGATACATGTGTGGATACATAGACAACGCCATGTCCCTAGTAAGCCTCTAGTTGACTAGCTCGTTGATCAATAGATGGTTATGGTTTCCTGACCATGGACATTGGATGTCATTGATAACGGGATCACATCATTAGGAGAATGATGTGATGGACAAGACCCAATCCTAAGCCTAGCACAAAGATCGTAGTTCGTATGCTAAAGCTTTTCTAATGTCAAGTATCATTTCCTTAGACCATGAGATTGTGCAACTCCGGATACCGTAGGAATGCTTTGGGTGTACCAAACGTCACAACGAATCGGGTGACTATAAAGGTGCACTACAGTATCTCGAAAGTGTCTGCTGGGTTGGCACGAATCGAGATCGGATTTGTCACCGTGTAAACGGAGAGGTATCTCTGGGCCCACTCGGTAGGACATCATCATAATGTGCACAATGTGATCAAGGAGTTGATCACGGATGATGTGTTACGGAACGAGTAAAGAGACTTGCCAATGCGAGATTGAACAAGGTATCGGGATACCGACGATCGAATCTCGGGCAAGTACAATACCGCTAGACAAAGGGAATTGAATACGGGATTGATTGAGTCCTTGACATCGTGGTTCATCCGATGAGATCATCGTGGAACATGTGGGAGCCAACATGGGTATCCAGATCCCGCTGTTGGTTATTGACCGAGAACGCCTCGGTCATGTCTACATGTCTCCAACCCGTAGGGTCTACACACTTAAGGTTCGATGACGCTAGGGTTATAAAGGAAGTTTGTATGTGGTTACCGAATGTTGTTCAAGTCCCGGATGAGATCCCGGACGTCACGAGGAGTTCCGGAATGGTCCGGAGGTAAAGATTTATATATGGGAAGTCCTGTTTTGGTCACCGGAAAAGTTTCGGGATTTATCGGTAACGTACCGAGACCACCGGGAGGGTCCCGGGGGTCCACCAAGTGGGGCCACCAACCCCGAGAGGTTGCGTGGGCCAAGTGTGGAGGAACCAGCCCCAAGGGGGCTGGTGCGCCCACAAGAGGCCCAAGCGCAAGGGAGAGTGGGAGGGGCAAACCCTAGGGCAGATGGGCCCTAAGGCCCATCTAGTGGGCGCCCCTATCCCTCCCTCTTGGCCGCCTCCCCTTTTCCCATCTAGGGCTGCCGCCTCTGGGGTGGGAACCCCAGAGGGGCGCACCTCCTCCCTTCCCTATATATATGAGGCCTAAGGGGCTTCCCATAACACACGATTTGATCTCTCCTCTTGGTGCAGCCCCGCCTCTCCTCCTCCTCCTCTCCCTTGGTGCTTGGCGGCCTGCTGGGATTGCCACGCCCTCCACAACCACCACGCCGTGCTGCTGCTGGATGGAGTCTTCCTCAACCTCTCCTCTCTCCTTGCTGGATCAAGGCGTGGGAGACGCCACCGGGCTGTACGTGTGTTGAACGCGGAGGTGCCGTCTGCTCGCACTAGGATCTCCGTGATTTGAATCACGACGAGTCGACTCCATCAACCCGTTCACATGAACGCTTCCGCTTAGCGATCTACAAGGGTATGTAGATGCACTCTCCTTCCCTCGTTGCTAGTTTCTCCATAGATAGATCTTGGTGACACGTAGGAAAATTTTGAATTTCTGCTACGTTCCCCAACAGATATCACAACACAACTCTAGACACAAATAAAATAATACAAGCTTCATATTACAAGCCAGGGGCCTCGAGGGCTCGAATACAAGCTCGATACACAGCCGTCGGCGGAAGCAACAATATCTGAGTACAGACATAAGTTAAACAAGGATGCCTTAAGAAGGCTAGCACAAACATCAACGATCGAAGAGGCAAGGCCTCTAGCCTGGGACCTCCTAACTACTCCTGGTCTTCAGTGGCCTCCATGTAGTAGTATCCATCGGTGGTGGCATCTGGCTCCAGGGATCCACCATCTGGTTGCAACAACCAGAAATAAGAAAGAAGGGGGGAGGGGAAGCAAAGCAACCGTGAGTACTCATCCAAAGTACTCGCAAGCATCAGATCTAAACTAAGTATGCATTGGTATCAAATGAAAGGGTTGTATCTGTGGACTGAACTGCACAATGCCAGGATAGGGGGGAGGCCTAGCCTATCAAAGACTAGCATCTTCAAGCAGCTCCAAGCGTCTTGCAGCATATAGAAGAGTATAGAATAGCATTTTAATTAACAAGCATGGTGTAACATTAATGCCCTGAGATCCTTCCCCGGCTCCCTGTGAGAAAGCAATCCCGGAGCCATATATCTTAAGTATCCATTTCTAGTTGTATTAGATCAAGATATAAGTCTGAACGTCCATTACCGTGGACACGGTATTCGAATAAAGATCTTCCCTGCAGGGGTGCACCACGTTTTCCAACACGCTCGATCGCTCTGGCCGGACACACTTTTCTGGGTCAATGCCCGGCCTCGGAAGATCAACACGTCGTAGCCCTACCTAGGCTCAGCAGAGAGGTCCCCGCCGGTCTACATCCTAAGCACTCCGGGGTCTGGGCCCATCGCCCGTTGCACTCCGGGTCATTATGTGCAGGGCGGGTCCAGGCTCCACCACTACAGGATGGTGCCGGCCCAGCCGTGCCGCAATGCTGAATTGGACGTCTGACAAAGCTTCGGCTGATACTACGACGTCGAGGCCCACAACTATTCTCGCGTGGTGGTTGGTGCGTAAAGGCCAAAGGCCAATTCAGAAAAAATACCCAAACCATAGTGTATTATTAGCTTGCGGAGACAAGCAGAGACTCACGATAATGTGACCCCGTCGCCCTGTCTCGAGGAAATACGCCAAGGGCAAGGCCAGCCCACTCGAGGGCTGCCTGACTTCCCGGCCGTGCCTCGTAACCATCTTGCGGGTGCTCTCCGGGCCCGCCCGACTTTCCCAAGGGTCTCAAGTAATGTCAAGGTAACCATGTGTCCAAACATCAAGGGGAAAACCCGAGGAATCACCCCCGGAGGATTCCACTCAATGTAATCATCAAGGTGAACGTAAGAGGGACCACCCTCGAGGTTCACGCTTGAGGTGTTGGACGACAGAGCCATATCGAGAATGGTGAAAGAGGAAATCACCCTCGATGACCATGAACGAATAGCTACACTACATAATTATCATCACTATAGAATTATCATCAGGAGTGCGTTATGAGGGATCATCCTCGGCACTCGATAGTAGCTCTACAGAGTCGAGCAACAAAAGGGGTGTGATGTGATGTGAGGTGTCGGGCTCTGGTCGTTGATCACGTAGATCGAGTCGTCGATGATGAAGCAGGGGCAACAAGGACAAGTGGGGGTCACCGATGGATCACTAACCAACCTATACTAAGTAGTTTAGGATAAGCAGGTAGGTAACAATAGCAGGTACAAAAGCAGGCTATGCATCAGAATAGGTGCAATCAATAACAGTAGCAAAATTAATGCAAGCATGAGAGAATGGAATAGGCGATATCGGGATGATCAAAGGGGGGGGTGCCTGGTTGCTCAAACAAGAAGAAGGGGTCGTCGTCGATGTAGTCGATCACAGCGGCATCAGCGGCAGTCTCGGGGTCTACCGGAGAGAAGAAGGGGAAGAAATAGTAAATACAAGCATACAGTTGCAGCACTAAGCATGACATGACGATACGCCGTGTTAGGCGTGTTCTAACGCGGCGTTACACGATACCGGCGAAGGGGGGGAACATCCGGGAATGTTTCCCCAAAGTTTGGCATTTTCGACGATTTAACCGGAGGGGGATCAGAACACCGGATGATTAAGCAACAGTGATCACCTCGGTTCTCGTGGCTAACCTCACGCTGATTCAACCCGGTCTACAAATAAATTCAAAACAAAAGCAAAGATAAAAAGTTTCAAAAACTAAAACTAAAATGTTCGGGGGTTGTCTAAAATAGCAAACCTAATTATGGTGGGGTGCACAAAATTTTGTAAAATGTTTTGGCATTTTAATGAAACTAAAACAGAAAGTAAGAAAAAGGAAAAGATAAAAAAACAAAAAAAGGAAAAGAGATGTGGGGAAGGAACCCCACAGCCCAATTGGGCCAGCCCTCCCCACTGCCCCCTCCCTGCCCGCCCAACCGCCCGCCACTTAACCCCATGGTCAAACCCTAGCCGACACCCCCGCGCCTCACTCGCCTCCCGATCCCCTTTCCCTTCCCCACCCCGATCCAGATCGGGCGAGACCCCAAGCGCCCCTCATCGCCAGCGGCCCCGCCGCCCCAACCGTTGCCTCCGCCACCTCCTCCTCCCCCGCCGCCCCACACAGGCGCTCGCCGCCAGCGTGGTCGACCCGACCTCCCGCCTCACCACCGGATTCCTTCCCGCCGCGGCACCGCTTCCCGCCCGCCTCCTCGCGGACGCCATCACGCTTCATCGCCCGCCGCTTAGTCCCCACGGCTCCGCTGTGAGCTTCACCTCTCCTCCCCCCGCGCCCCCTCTCCTCCCTCCCGCCATCAGTAGCCCGCGCCCGTCGCTGCTCCGGCCATCCATGCCACGCCGCCCCGCTTCCCTCTCCTCCCCGAACGGCGCCGCTTCGCCACCCCCGGCCACGAACCCGACGCCCTTCAGCGTGCCCCCCGGCGCTGGCCAGTGCCGACGCCATGCGTTAACGCCCCGCCGCACCACGGCGGCCGCCGACTCCGACCACCTCTCGCCGCGGCGGCCGCTTCGACCACCACCGTGGCCCCGCGACGGCGCCGCCCTCCTCCCGGCCTTCTCGCCGCCGCTGCCCTGCCCACCGCTTTCGGTCGCCTCGCTGGCGCCGCTGCCAGCCCCCAACCTCGCCAGGGTGGCTGCAGCCCCTCCGCCGTCGTCGTGGCCTCGGCCTCCCAAGCGCTCTATTCGGCGCGCAATCGCGCCTCCCCGTTCGCCCGCCCGGTTGGGCTGGGTCTCACCATGGGGCGGCCCGATGTTAAAACGCAAATGAAAAAAAAGGGAAAACTAAATATTAAAAATAATAATTAGGATATTAATTAATTAATTAATTAATTAGAGAATTAATTAACTTAATTAAACCAGATTAGATTAAACCTAATCACTAATTAAACCTAATTAACTAATGTTAATTAAATTTGATTAGGTTAATTAGATAACAGAGAATGACATGCGGGACCCACTGTCAGGTTGACTCACCAACCTGTTGATCTTGACGTCAAGATGACATCATGCCGACGCTCATAAATACATTTTCGAATTAATTAAATAATTAATTAAATTCCATAAATTAATAAAATCTTTTAAAATCATATCTTTTAATCCGAACCGGATTAAAATATTTTCAACATGAAAGTTGCTCGAACGACGAGACGAATCCGGATCGCAATCCGCTCGTCCACCACACACCCCTAACCTATTGAACCTGCAACTTTTCCTCCCGCTTCTTCCGCCTCGAAACCTAAACACCGGAAAACTTCCCGGATGTTTCCCCTTAACCAAGACCCCCTCATAACACGTTAGGGCACGCCTAGCATCGCTTCTTGGCATGTCATGCATCGATATGCATCTGTTTACTTTGTATTCATTGTTTCTTCCCCTCTTCTCTCCGGTAGACTACGAGACCGACGCTTGCTGCTGCCGGTTCGACCACGGTGTTGACGACCCCTCTCTCTTGCCAGAGCAACCAGGCAAGCCCCCTTGATCACCAGATATCGCCTACTCTTATCTACACTGCTTGCATTAGAGTAGTATAGCATGTTACTGTTTTCGGATACTCCTATACTTCGCTGCATAGCTTTGTCCTTGTAACTTCATTGTTACCTTACCGCAATCCTATATGCTTAGTATAGGATGCTAGTACTTTCATGTGTGGCCCTACTTTCTTGTCCGTCTGCCGTGCTATACTATCGGGCCGTGATCACTCGGGAGTTGATCACGGGTATATACTATATACTTATACATGATACATGTGCGACTAAAGTCGGGTCGGCTGATGGAGCACCCGCGAGTGGATCTTGAGGCGGAGCGACAGGGCAGGTTGAGACCGCTTAGGAGAGAGGTGGGCTGGCCTCGTTCGGCGTTTATGTTTACTTAACACGCTTAACGAGGTCTTGGTATTTGATCTGAGTTGGCTACGAGCTTATACGCACTAACCATCTACGCGGGAGTAGTTATGGGTATCCCGCGTCGTGGTATCACCGGCACTTCAGACGTCGGCGACGGGCGGCGCGCTACCGGATTGGACCGAACGCTGATGGGCTAGGTCTGCTTCGCCACGTCGATAGCGTGCAGGTGTGCTCGTCGAGGCGATGGGCCTGCACTTGGCGCTTAGGTTTAGACCGGCGTGTTGGCCTCTCTGTTGTGCCTAGGTGGGGCTGCGACGTGTTGATCTTCCGCGGCCGGGCATGACCGAGAAAGTGTGTCCGCCAAATGGGATCAAGCGTCTTTGGTACGATGGTGCACCCTGCAGGAAGTTAATCTATTCAATAGCCGTGATCTTCGGTAACAGGACGACTTGGAGTTGTACCTTGAGCTTATGACAACTAGAACCGGATACTTGATAAAACACACCCTTTCAAGTGCGGATACAACCGGTGGTCGCCTCGCTCGGGGTTATGAGCAGGGGATTGCGGGTAGGATTATTGCTATATGATGTTACTTGGAGGACTTCAGATTGTCCCTCCTACCTGTTGCAAGACAGGTGTCCGTGGCGTAGTCTTCGTTCGACTAGCTATCCCACTCTTATTCGGCATTCTCATTGTTCACCACCGATATGGCCTTTACACCTATATCCATGCATATGTAGTGTAGCTCCTTGCTTGCGTAGTACTTTGGATGAGTACTCACGGTTGCCTTGTTCCCCTTTTCCCCTACCTCTACTCGATTGCTGCAATCCGCACGATGGAGCCCAGGAGCCAGACGCCACCGCCTATGACGACTACTACTCCGGAGGTGCCTACTACTACGTGCAGCCCATGGCGGCGACCGGGAGTGACCTAGGAGGATCCCAGGCAGGAGGCCTGCTCCTCTTCGATCTGTATCCCGCTTTGTGCTAGCCATCTTATGGCACCTTGTTTAACTTATGTCTCGTACTCAGATATTGTTGCTTCCGCTGACTCGTCTATGATCGAGCACTTGTATTCGAGCCCTCGAGGCCCCGGCTTGTATTATGATGCTTGTATGACTTATTTTTTTGTAGAGTTGTGTTGTGATATCTTCCGTGAGTCCTTGATCTTGATCGCATACATTTGCGTGCATGATTAGTGTACGATTGAATCGAGGGCGCCACAAGTTGGTATCGAGCCGATCGCTGTAGGAATCCCCTTCCACACTCCTTGGCGAAGTCGAGTCTAGACATTGCAAAACTTTTACTAACTTGGCTGTGTGCCTTACGGGCCCACGCCGCCATCGGGTGGTACTAGGATCTTTTACTCCTCGACCTTTACTCGACTCAACTCTCTTCTACTCGGGTTAAACGATTTTACTAACTAACACTAGGATCCCGTGACCTCGTGCACCCCAAAGTTGGATATAGCCCTAGTTGTTCTTGGAATTGTATTTGAGCAATTTCCACACCGTCATTTGACTCCTTTGAAACGCCTTTGTTTTCGGATGGAACCCACGAGGCAGGTCGTGCGCCACACGACGGCCATTGGTGCTCGGGATCACTGCGGTGCTAGCCGAGATGATGACCTATCTGGGTTATCGCTGGCACCCCGAGTACACCGCCTATGAGGAGTACCAGACTATAACCGGAGCAGATGCAGCGCCATCGCCCACCTCTACTCTCGGAGTACGAGTCCACTCATCGTGGCTGCACACCGCACATGGTGTTGGAGTGACTATCGATATGGCAGTCCACGATGTCTGCTTATGCTGCTCGACACGCCTTCGCGCGAGTATCGAGAGTTGGACACCTCCCCTTCGTGCACATTGCTATCGCGTCGATGTTGGTGAGGAGGGTTACTACACCGCTGCCTACTCCATCGTCACCAGAGAGCCCTTCCACCATCGTAACTTTGTTCTCGCATGCCGATGGGCTGGATCGAGCTAACCGAGCTCTTCGCCACGAGTTGTACATCACCCGTCGACCTTTACCGTGCTCGACGCTGATGCACCCTTTGTCCGATCCGGAGAGCTGCCGCTTCTGCGATCTATCCAGCCAGACCGTGATGCCCTGTGGTGTTGGCGGGCCGACGGGAGGCTACTCTCCGCACTTGGCCCCTTTCTCGCCACCGGACGCCGGATTCAGCACCAGAGTATCCGCGGCCCCTGTGTTACCGACGTGGAGGACTATCCGCTGCCGCACTATCAGCTTTCAGAGCTCTGCTACCTCCGCATGCAGCGTGGGGACCGAGGTAGACTTGCTTGTTAGTGTTTGATGTATTCGCCATGAGCTCAAGTGCCGCCTATGATGTAGTAGTCTATGTAATCGACTCTATGTATCGAACTCTATGCATGATTCCTTTTGTAAGATATGCCAACTACTATGTAGTTCCCATCATGCTGCTTTCATTATGCATGTTTCATCATGAATGATTCTGCCTCTTGCTTAATTTCTCAAATGCTGAACTACCCTGTTATATAATAGCAGGATGGTTAGGCCAGCAGTCGTGGTCGTGGTGCCAACTTCCCACCACCGCCGAGTACATGGCTGGTATGATCCAACAGCTTGAGATGAATCGCCACCATGGAAAACATGATGGCTCAGTTCCTCGTCCCAATATGAACCAGCACCCAAACGGAACAACTCGCAGGATTTCATACGCTCAACCCCAGCGTGTACCGCAGCTCAACCCAGCCACCGGATGTCGATGATCGCTCCGTGACATCACCTATGAGATGGAGTCTCTGATGTAGCCCCGCCAGCTATGTCACCTTTGCATCCTTCTTCCGAAGGGACCCGCAGCTCAATGGTGGGACAGCCACCGGCGATACTCTGCCAGCTTGGAACACTCATCACCGCCGCACTTCCAGGCTGCCTTCCGTGCCCGCTTCATCCTCAAGGGGTCATGGACGGAAGAAGCGTGAGTTCCGCAACCTCACCCAAGGCAACAAGATCTGTTGAAGCCTATCGGCGAGTTCTGGACTTGTCTCGCTATCTCAAGAGGACATTGCAACCGATGCACGCAGACAGAGAAGTTCCGTGACGGTCTTCAAGTCGACATCAAGCTCGCACTTCTAGTGCACGACTTTGCTGATTTCGCCACCTTGGTGAACAAAGCTATCAATTTCAAACTGGTCTGCAGGAATACCAGAGCTCTAACAGCGCAACCGTGACACGGGCTCATCTTCGGCCCGTCCTCGCAGGCGCAAGATATGGATTCCCAACAGTATGTACCAAATTAATGCACCTGCTTCAAGGCAGAACTATGCTACACCTCGTGCGCCTACAACTAAGCAGCCAAGCTTCCAGCTCCACCACCCCAAGCTCCTGCTCCCACCCCCAATAATGGTTTGTGCTTCAAAGCGGTCAACCAGGCACCGTGCTAGAGAATGCAACAGAACCAGAATCAGTGGCCCTTCCAAAGCAGCTGGCCGTGGAAACACCTGACCGCAACAACACGGACAAGTCTTATGGGCAAGCTCAGCCAACCACGTTGATCTGAACGAAGCTCAAGACCAGCCTCACATCGTGATGGGTACACTCCTCGAAATTCAGTACCAGATCTGTTTTATTCGATTCAGAGCATCGCATTCATTCATGTCGGAAGACTTTGCATACAAGCACGACGTTAAGTGTGAAGAGATGAACTCTTCGGTAGTGGTAAAACCCCATTGGGACAATGTCAAACCTCCATGGTTGGCGCCGACGCCCCGTGGAAATCGAAGGGCTGGAATTCTATGCCTCCCCATTATCCTCAAGACGCCTAACATCGACCTCATTTTGGGGATGGATTGGTTGAAAGCGCATCGGCGCCAATCGCTTGCGCCACTAAGACCGTCCATCTGCTACACCCTTTTGATGAAATAATAAGCTACAATGCTCATCTGGTTCAAGATGCCGAGGCAAGGCTCTATGCATTGAATGCATTGAACGCCGCACCCCTCGAGGGAATTGAAAACATTCCTGCTGCTTTGCATTTCCAAGACGCTCTTCTGAAGAACTTCCAGGATTCCCCTGCTAGGGCGGTCGAATTCGCCATCGACTTGAAACCGTGCACCACTCCTATAGCTGTTTACCCTACAAGATGCCGCCGCATGAACTCCTTGAACTAAAGGAGGAAATCGATAAATCTCTTCAAAGCGGCTTCATTCGCCCAGTTGCTCACCTTGGGGAGCACCTTCTCTTTGTCAAGAAGAAGGATGGGACAAACCGATTGGTCCAAGACTACCGTCCTATTAATCAAGCTACCATTCGAATAAGTATCCTCTTCCTGGGATCAATGATCTTTATGATCAATTGGCTGGTTCGTCAGTGTTCTCGAAACTCGACTTGAGGTTGGGTTACCACCAGATCCGTGTTCGTGAGGAGGATATCCCCAAGACCGCATTCGTGACTCGTTATGGTTCTTACGAGTACACCGTCATGTCTTTCGGCTTAACCAATGCTCCAGCCACCTTCTCTCGCCTGATGAACTATATATTCATGGATTACCTCGACAAGTTCGTCGTGGTTTATCTGGATGATATCCTGATCTATTCCAAGAATGAAGAAGAACATGTTGAACATCTTCGTCTTGTGCTGGAGAAGCTACGAGAGCATCAACTCTATGCCAAGTTCTCCAAATGTGAATTCTGGCTTCCCGAAGTAACCTATCTCGGGCATGTCATCTCTAAGGATGGTATTGCCGTCAACCCTGAAAGAGTTCAGGCTATTCTCGATTGACTCCTCCAAGAACGTTAAACAAGTCGAAGTTTTCTCGGTCTCGCCACTATTGCCGTCGATTCGCCGAGAACTTCTCCAAGATTGCCGAGCCTCCGACTAACCTGCTGTATAAGGGCGCCAAATTCCAATGGATGATAAGTGTCGGAAAGTTTCGTGCACTCAAAGACAAGTTGACTTCTGCCCCGGTGCTAGCTCCTCCCGATACTAAGAAGGACTTCGTCATTTATCGCGACGCTTCGCCAAGGTTTAGGCGGTGTCCTAATGCAAGAGCGCAAAGTGGTTGCTTATGCCTCTCGTCGATTGCACCCTCACGAAGAGAACTACCCAGTTCACAACCTCGAACTTGCTGCTGTCATTCATGCGCTAAAGCAAAGGGCGACATTACCTTCTCGGTAATCGCTATGAGATCTACACCGACCACCAAAGTCTGAAGTATCTGCTTACTCAGCCAGACCTGAACCTCCGTCGGCCAGAGATGGATGGAGACTGCTGCAGAACTTTGATTTGGGTATTTCCTATACGCCGAGCAAGGCTAATGTAATGGCTGATGCCTTGAGCCGCAAGTCTTCTCGCAACCACCTTCAGTTCACAAATTTCAGCCCTCACTTGTTGAAGAATTCAAAGCTGAACCTCCATATTGTTCCCCGGTGCACTTCGCTCCCCCTCCTCCGGAGTTCCGCAAGATGAATCTCCGTGTTGTTCCCTGTGGTTCCTCTATACCTGGCTGTTGAACCCGATCTCGTGGGCACCATAAAGACAATGCAGGATTTGACTCAAGTCTACAAGATTAAGCAAGACATCAAAAAGGAAATCCTCATCCTTCACTATTGCCGATGATGGCGCCTTTGTACTTCAAAGGCCGCCTAGTGGTGCCGCGTAAGAAGGAAAATCTGAATATGACTCGAAGGTTATGAAAGAAGCTCATGATACGCCTCTATGTATCCATCCCGGTAGTACAAAGATGTATCAAGACATTCGCCGAGATACCGTGGTCTAATATGAAGCAAGACATTGCTCGCTATGTTGTTGAGTGTGACGCTTGCCGTCAGATCAAAGCGAACATCAAAGGCCTCTTTGGAACTCTGCAACCTATCTCTATTCCCGAATGGAAATGGGACCATGTTGAAATGGACTTCGTCACTGGATTTCCCAAATCGCAGAAAGGTAATGATGCTATTATTGTCGACATTGACCGGCTTTCTAAAGTTGCACATTTTCTGGCGGTCAAAGAAACGATCACTGCTAGTCAGCTTGCAACGCTCTATATGTCCAGAATTGTTTCACTTCACGGTATTCCACTGGTTATCAGTTCGGACCGTGGCAGCTTATTCACTTCAAGGTTCTGGGCAAGTTTTCAAGAAGCTATGGGGACTCATTTATCTTTCAGTACTGCATTTCATCCGCAGTCTCAAGTGCAAGTTGAACGTGTCAACCAAATTCTCGAAGACATGCTTCGAGCTTGTGTCGTTTCCTTCGGCAAGAAATGGGAGGAATCTCTCCCGTATGCTGAGTTCTCTTATAATAATAGCTATCAAGCTAGTCTGAAGATGGCCCCCTTCGAAGTGTTATATGGATGAAAGTGCCGAACCCCTCTGAACTGGTCAAATCGGGAACGCCCACTCTTCGTCCGGATATTATCCAACATGCCAAGAACAAGTCCGCATTATTCGCGAGAATCTCAAGACTGCTCGATCGCGTTAAAAGAGTAATTATGACCGCTATCACAAAGACATGGTCTATCAACTTTGGCGAAAAGGCCTATCTTCGCTACACCAATGAAGGGTGCTCACCGCCGGATCAAGGGCAAACTAGCTCCTCGCTATATTGGCCCATTCACTATTCTCGAAAGGCGTGGAAAAGTGGCTTATCAATCGAGCTTCCGTCGAACCTTTCTCGGTTCACGATGTGTTCCACGTGTCACAACTCCGACGCTGCTTCAAGGACCCAATCCGAGCAAAGGACCATGAAGTGCTCGAATTGCAACAGACCTCTCCTATAAAGAGCATCCGTCCGCATTCTCGACCAAGCTGAACGCCGCACACGCCGGAAGGCGATCAAGTTCCTCAAAGTCCAATGGTCGAATCACTCAAGACGGCCACCGGGAACGCGAGGATCGTCTACGAGATGAATATCCCGCACTCTTTCCTTCTACCTCCTAAATCTCGGGACAAGATTTCTTGTAGTGGAGGAGATTTGTAACACCCGGATGATTAAGCAACAGTGATCACCTCGGTTACTGTGGCTAACCTCACGTTGATTCGAAACCGGTCTACAAATAAATTCAAAACAAAAGCAAAGATAAAAAGTTTCAAAAACCTAAAACTAAAATGCTCGGGGGTTGTCTAAAATAGCAAACCTAATTATGGTGGGTGCACAAAATTTTGTAAAATGTTTTGGCATTTTAATTAAACTATAACAGAAAGTAAGAAAAGGAAAAGATAAAAAAAGGAAAAGAGATGTGGGGAAGGAACCCCATCGGCCCAATTGGGCCAGCCCTCCCCACTGCCCCCCCCCTGCCCGCCCAACCGCCTGCCACTTAACCCCCCTGGGTGAAACCCTAGCCGACACCCCCGCGCCTCACTCGCCTCCCGATCCCTTTTCCCTTCCCCGCCTCGATCCAGATCGGGCGAGACCTCACCGCGCCCTCATCGCCGTGGCCCCCGCCGCCCAACCGTCGCCTCCGCCACCCTCCTCCTCCGTCGCCCTACACGCTGGGCGCTTTCGCCGCCAGTGGTCGACCTCGACCTCCCCGCCTCACGGATTCCTTCCCGACGCCGGCGACTTTCCCGCCTGCCTCCTCGCCGGACGCCATCACGCTTCACCGCGCCGCCGCTTAGTCCCCACGGCTCCGCTGTGAGCCTCACCTCTCCTCCCCCCCCGCTTCCCTCTCCTCTCCCGCCATCAGAGTCCCATGCGGCCCATCGCCGCTCCGCCATCCGCGCCACGCCGCCCCTTCCTCTCCTCCCCCGGCAGCGCCGCTTCGCCATCAACCCGCCCTTCCCGACGTGCACTCCACAGGGCGACAAGGCTGGTGCCGACGCCATGTTAACGCTTCCCCGCACCACGGCGGCGCCGACTCCGACCACCTCTCGCCGCGGCCGCTTCGACCACCACCATGTTCCCGACGGCGCCGCCTCCCTCCTCGGCAGCCTCCGCTGCCTCCCGGCCCACCGCTGTCGCCTCGCCGCCGCTGCAGAGCCTCGCCAACTCGCCGTGGCTGCGGCCCCTCCGCCGCCGTCGTGGCCTCGGCCTCCCCTGCTGCGCCCCATTCGGCGCCAATCGCGCCCTCCCGCTCGCCCGCCTGGTTGGCTGGGTCTCACCAAGGGGCCGGCCCCGAAGTTAAAACGAAAATGAAAAAAAGGAAAACTAAATATTAAAAATAATAATTAGGATATTAATTAATTAATTAATTAATTAGAGAATTAATTAACTTAATTAAACCAGATTAGATTAAACCTAATCACTAATTAAACCTAATTAACTAATGTTAATTAAATTTGATTAGGTTAATTAGATAATGAGAATGACATGCGGGACCCACTGTCAGGTTGACTCGACCAACCCTGTTGATCTTGACGTCAAGATGACATCATGCCGACGTCATAAATACATTTTCAATTAATTAAATAATTAATTAAATTCCATAAATTAATAAAATCTTGTAAAATCATATCTTTTAACCAGTAACTGGATTAAAATATTTTCAACATGAAAGTTGCTCGTAACGACGAGACGAATCCGGATACGCAGTCCGTTCGTCCACCACACACCCCTAACCTATCGAACCTGCAACTTTTACCCTCCGGCTCCTCTGCCCGAAAACCCTAAACACCGGGAAAACTTCCCCGGATGTTTCCCCCTTAACCAGTACCCCCTCATAACACGTTAGCGCACGCCTAGCATCGCTTCTTGGCATGTCATGCATCGATATGCATCTGTTTACTTTGTATTCATTGTTTCTTCCCCCTCTTCTCTCCGGTAGACTACGAGACCGACGCAAGCATCGCCGGCCGACTACGGTGTTGACGACCCTCTCTCTTTGCAGAGCAACCAGCAAGCCCCCTTGATCACCAGATATCGCTTACTTATCTACACCGCTTGCATTAGAGTAGTATAGCATGTTACTGTTTTCAGATACTCCTATACCGCTGCATAGCCTTGTCCTTGTAACTTCATTGTTACCTTACCGCAATCCTATATGCTTAGTATAGGATGCTAGTACTTTCATCTGTGGCCCTACTTTCTTGTCCGTCTGCCGTGCTATACTATCGGGCCGTGATCACTCGGGAGTTGATCACGGTATATACTATATACTTATACATGATACATGTGAGACTAAAGTCGGGTCGGCCGATGGAGCACCATGAGTGGATCTTGAGGCGGAGCGACAGGCAGGTCGAGACCGCTTAGGAGAGAGGTGGGCCTGGCCTGTTCGGCGCTTATGGTTACTTAACACGCTTAACGAGGTCTTGGTATTTGATCTGAGTTGGCTACGAGCTTATACGCACTAACCATCTACGAGGGAGTAGTTATGGGTATCCCGCGTCGTGGTATCACCGGCACTTCAGACGTCGGCGACGGAGCGCGCGCTACCGGATTGGACCGGAACGCTGATGGGCTAAGTCTGCTTCGGCCACAGACGCAACATGCAGTGTGCTTTCGAGGCGATGGGCCCGCACCCTGCGCTTAGGTTTAGACCGCATGTTGGCCTCTCTGTTGTGCCTAGGTGGGGCTGCGACGTGTTGATCTTCCGCGGCGGGCATGACCCAGAAAGTGTGTCCGCCAAATGGGATCAAGCGTCTGGGTAAGATGGTGCACCGCAGGAAGTTAATCTATTCAATAGCCGTGATCTTCGGTAACAGGACGACTTGGAGTTGTACCTTGAGCTTATGACAACTAGAACCGGATACTTGATAAAACACACCCTTTCAAGTGCCGATACAACCGTGGTCGCTCTCGCTCGTGGTTATGAGCGGGGATTGCCGGGTAGGATTATTGCTATATGATGTTACTTGGAGGACTTCAGATTGTCCCTCCTACCTGTTGCAAGACAGTGTCCGTAGTTTAGTCTTCGTTAAGACTAGCTATCCCCTCTTATTCTCGCATTCTGCTGTTCACCCACCGATATGGCCTTTACACCTATATCCATGCATATGTAGTGTAGCTCCTTGCTTGCGAGTACTTTGGATGAGTACTCACGGTTGCCTTGTTCCCCTTTTCCCCTACCTCTACTCGATTGCTGCAATCCGCACGATGGAGCCAGGAGCGACGCCACCGCCTATGACGACTACTACTCCGGAGGTGCCTACTACTACGCAGCAGCTACGGCGACCGGGAGTGACCTAGGAGGATCCTGTGCAGAGGCCTGCTCCTCTTCGATCTGTATCCCGGTTTGTGCTAGCCATCTTATGGCACCTTGTTTAACTTATGTCTCGTATCAGATATTGTTGCTTCCGCGACTCGCCTATGATCGAGCACTTGTATTCGAGCCCTCGAGGCCCCTGGCTTGTATTATGATGCTTGTATGACTTATTTTTTTTGTAGAGTTGTGTTGTGATATCTTCCCGTGAGTCCTTGATCTTGATCGTACACATTTGCGTGCATGATTAGTGTACGATTGAATCGAGGGCGTCACAGGGACGATTGCAGGTTCGCTATGCTAGGGATGTCTAGCGGACGAACGGAGAGCGTAACCGGATTCGTCTCGTCGTTCTAAGCAAATTTAATGTAGAAAACGTTTTCATCCGAGTTACGGATTATTTTATATTATTTTTCAAAGTTTTAAACATTTTTAGAATTAACAGAATTAAATTAATTAGGAAAAGCCACTATGACGCCAAGATGATATCGTGGTGATGTCAAGAATAACAATCGATTGACTTGGTCAAACCGACGCTGGGGTCCATTCTCATCATAGACTGATACTAATTAACAGTCTAATTAGTTAAATAGTTAAACATGTTAATTAACAGGATTAATTAATTAATTATTTATTTTAATTATTATTATTTTTTAAACACTTTTATTTTCGTTTTAGGGGCAGGCCCACTGTCATAGGCCCATGTGGCCAATCGGGCTAACAGGCGCGTGCTACGGGGCGGGCGCAGCCCGACAGGGCTTGCGGGCGTGGCCGCTGGCGGCCCCGAGTGTCGCAGCGTGGCAGTGGGGTGGAGCCGATGCGTGAGGTTGGCGGCGACGCTGAGAGGAGGAGGTGGGCAGGCACGGCGGAGGCGGCGCGCCGGGCGGAGCTGCAGCAGCGGCGGCGTGGGGAGCAGCGAAAGCAGCGCCAGCGCAAAGATCGCAAGACGTGGACAGCGCATAGCAACGCGGGCATGGCGAGGATGCGGCCGGCAAGCGCAACGCGCGGGGAGGCGAGGCCATGGCATGAGCGGGACGGCGCAGGGCGCGGTTGGGCTAGCGGGGAGGCACGTGCATGGTGAGCGCGAGCGCGGGCCGGATCCGATGACGGGGGAAAAGGGGAAAAGGGGGGGGGGGGCGCTCACGAGGGGAACGTAGGGCACATGGCAGCGAGCTCGGGGAAGTTCGGGGTGGCCGGCGATGGAGAGGCGGGGAGGCGACGCCGACGAGGTGGCGAAGGCGCCGAGCTCCGGCGACAGCGAGCGACGAAGCCGGGGCGGCGCTAGAGGGCAGTGGCGGTCTTCGGGGAGGAAGGCGAGTGGTCCGGCGAGCGACGGGCGGCGACAGGGAGGAGGTCCGGCGAAGGCGTCGTGGCCGACGCGGCGGCGGGGGCAGTCAGGGTCGAGCCCCGATCCAGATCATGGGGGGGGGGAGAGGCGTGGGGGAGATCGTGAGGAGAGGGGATCGCGTGAGGGGGGGGGAGTGGGGTGATGCTAGGGTTTCTCGGGCACCCAGGGGAGGTTAGTAGAGGGTACGGTTGGGCCGGCCTGGCGGCCTGGCAGCCTGCTGGGCCGAGGCCCAATTGGCGGGGGGCTTGCTCTTTCTTTCTTTCTTTCTCACATTTTAACTTTAACCTTTTCTATTTTCCTTTACTGTTTTATTTTATGTCAGCGCACTAAAACACTTTACAAAATGTTGGTTCACCACCAAAATTAAGAAGTGAATATTTGTCACATGATCAACATTTTAGTTTCCATGTTTGTGAACTTTGAATTTTGGACTTAAATTTGAATTTGAATTTGAATTAAGATTTGAATCAAGCGAGGATTAGCAACAGTAAAGTGATGACATGGCATCATTAGCAGAGGATTACTGTAGCTTAATTATCCGGCCGTCACAATATAGGCATCACGTCCACGACAAGTAGACCGACTCCTGCCTGCATCTACTACTATTACTCCACACATCAACCGCTATCCAGCATGCATCTAGAGTATTAAGTTCATAAGAACAGAGTAACGCTTTAAGTAAGATGACATGATGTAGAGGGATAAACTCATGCAATATGATATAAACCCCATCTTGTTATCCTCTATGGCAACAATACAATACGTGCCTTGCTTCCCCTACTGTCACTGGGAAAGGACACCGCAAGATTGAACCCAAAGCAAAGCACTTCTCCCATTGCAAGAAAGATCAATCTAGTAGGCCAAACCAACCTGATAATTCGAAGAGACTTGCAAAGATCACCAATCATACATAAAATAATTCAGAGAAGATTCAAATATTATTCATAGATAAACTTGATCATAAACCCACAATTCATCGGTCTCAACAAACACACCGCAAAAGAAGATTACATCGAATAGATCTCCACGAGAATCGTGGAGAACTTTGTACTGACATCCAAAGAGAGAGATAGAAGAAGCCATCAGCTAATAACTATGGACCCGAAGGTCTGAGGTAAACTACTCACACATCACCGTAGAGGCTATGGTGTTGATGTAGAAGCCTTCCGTGATCGATGCCCCATCCGGCGGAGCTCCGGAAAAGGCCCCAAGATGGGAGCTCACGGGTATAGAAGGTTGCGGCAGTGGAATTAGGTTTTTGGCTCCGTATCTGGTAGTTTGGGGGTACGTAGGTATATATAGGAGGAAGAAGTACGTCGGTGGAGCAACATGGGGCCCACGAGGGTGGAGGGCGCGCCTGGGGGGGTAGGCGTGCCCCCTACCTCGTGCCTTGCTGGTTGATGTCTTGGCGTAGGGTCCAAGTCCTCTGGATCACGTTCATTCCGAAAATCACGTTCCCGAAGATTTCATTCCGTTTGGACTCCGTTTGATATTCTTTTGCTGCGAAACTCCGAAATAGCCAAAAAACAGCAATTCTGGGCTGGGCCTCCGATTAATAGGTTAGTCCCAAAAATAATATAAAAGTGTATAATAAAGCCCATTAATGTCCAAAACAGAATATAATATAGCATGGAACAATAAAAAATTATAGATACGTTGGAGACGTATCAAGCATCCCCAAGCTTAATTCCTGCTCGTCCTCGAGTAGGTAAATGATAAAAACAGAATTTTTGATGTGGAATGCTACTTGGCATAAATTCAATGTAATTCTCTTAATTGTGGTATGAATATTCAGATCCGAAAGATTCAAGATAAAAGTTTAATATTGAAATAAAAGTAATAATACTTCAAGCACACTAACTAAGCAATTATGTCCTCTCAAAATAACATGGCCAAAGAAAGTTCATCCCTACAAAATCATATAGTTTAGTCATGCTCCATTTTCGTCACACAAGAATGCTCTCATCATGCATAACCCCGATGACAAGCCAAGCAATTGTTTCATACTTTAGTAATCTCAAACTTTTTCAACCTTCACTCAATACATGAGCGTGAGCCATGGATTTAGCACTATGGGTGGAATAGAATATAATGATGGGGGTTATGTGGAGAAGACAAAAAAGGAGAAAGTCGCACATCAACGTGGCTAATCAATGAGCTATGGAGATGCCCATCGATTGATGTTAGTGCAAGGAGTAGGGATTGCCATGCAACGGATGCACTAGAGCTATAAATGAATGAAAGCTCAACAAAAGAAACTAAGTGAGTGTGCATCCAACTTGCTTTCTCACGAAGAGCTAGGGCATTTGAGGAAGCCCATTGTTGGAATATACAAGCCAAGTTCTATAATGAAAAATTCCCACTAGTATATGAAAGTGACAAAACAAGAGACTCTCTATCATGAAGATCATGGTGCTACTTTGAAGCACAAGTGTGAAAAAAAGGATAGTAGCATTGTCCCCCTTTTTTTTGGGCCTTCCTTTTTTGGCCTTTCTCTCTCTTTTTTTATTTGGGACAATGCTCTATGAAGGATGATCATCACACTTCTATTTATTTACAACTCAATGATCACAATGCTATATATGAATGCCTCCGATGGTATACCGGGATAGCAATGAATCAAGAGTGACATGTATGAAAAAAAAATTGAACGGTGGCTTTGCCACAAATACGATGTCAACTACATGATCATGCAAAGCAATATGACAATGATGAATGTGTCATGATAAACGGAACGGTGGAAAGTTGCATGACAATAATATCTCGGAATGGCTATGGAAATGTCATAATAGGTAGGTATGGTGGTTGTTTTGAGGAGGATACAAGGAGGTTTATGTGTGAAAGAGTGTATCATATCACGGGGTTTGGATGCACCCGCGAAGTTTTCACCAACTCTCAATGTGAGAAAGGGCAATGCACGGTACCGAAGAGGCTAGCAATAATGGAAGGGTCAGAGTGTGTATAATCCATGGACTCAACATTAGTCATAAAGAACTAACATACTTATTGCAAAAATCTACAAGTCATCAAAAACCAAGAACTACGCGCATGCTCCTAGGGGGATAGATTGGTAGGAAAATACCATCGCTCGTCCCCGACCGCCACTCATAAGGAGGACAATCAAAGAACACCTCATGTGTCAAATTTGTTACATAACGTTTACCATACGTGCATGCTACGGGACTTGCAAACTTCAACACAAGTATTTCTCAAATTTACAACTACTCAACTAGCACAACTTTAATATCACTACCTCCATATCTCAAAAAAATCATCAAGCATCAAACTTCTCTTAGCATTCAGCACACTCATAAGAAAGTTTTTTACTAGTCTTGAATACCTAACATATTAGGATCAATTTCCCAATTTAAGAAAATTACCATGTTGTTTAAGACTCTCAAAATAATATAAGTGAAGCATGAGAGAATAATAGTTTCTATAAAACAAAACCATCACCGTGCTCTAAAAGATATAAGTGAAGTACTAGAGCAAAAACTATATAGCTCAAAAGATATAAGT
This sequence comes from Aegilops longissima, assembly GCA_021605205.1. Lineage (NCBI taxonomy): Eukaryota > Viridiplantae > Streptophyta > Magnoliopsida > Poales > Poaceae > Aegilops > Aegilops longissima. Next base: position 100,306,302 of record CM038676.1, on the reverse strand, counting down.
GAAGCGCATAGAGTATTCTAATAAATTCCGAATCATGTGTGTCTCTCTCAAAAGGTGTGTACAACAAAGATGATTGTGGTAAACTAAAAAGCAAAGACTCAAATCATACAAGACGCTCCAAGCAAAACACATATCATGTGGTGAATAAAAATATAGCTCCAAGTAAAGTTACCGATGGAAGTAGACGAAAGAGGGGATGCCTTCCGGGGCATCCCCAAGCTTTGGCTTTTTGGTGTCCTTAGATTATCTTGGGGTGCCATGGGCATCCCCAAGCTTAGACCCTTTCCACTCCTTGTTCTATAATCCATCAAATCTTTTACCCAAAACTTGAAAACTTCACAACACAAAACTTAACAGAAAATCTCGTGAGCTCCGTTAGCGAAAGAAAACAAAACACCACTTCATGGTACTGTAATGAACTCATTCTTTATTTATATTGGTGTTAAACCTACTGTATTCCAACTTCTCTATGGTTTATAAACTATTTTACCAGCCATAGGTTCATTAAAATAAGCAAACAACACACGAAAAAACAGAATCTGTCAAAAACAGAACAGTCTGTAGTAATCTGTAACTAACGCAAACTTCTGGAACTCCAAAAATTCAGCCAAAATAGGAAGACCTATATAATTTGTTTATTGATCAGCAGCAATTGGAATCAATATTTTATCACGTTCTGGTGATTTTTAACAATTATTTTCCTGAACAGAAAGTTTCTGGAATTTTCAGCAAGATCAAATAACTATCATCCAAGAAGATCCTATAGGTTTAACTTGGCACAAACACTAATTAAAACATAAAAACACATCTAACCAGAGGCTAGATCAAATATTTATTCCTCAACAGAAGCAAAAAGCAAAAAAAAACTAAAAATAAAATTGGGTTGCCTCCCAACAAGCGCTATCGTTTAACGCCCCTAGGTAGGCATAATAGCAAGGATAGATCTAGGTATTGACATATTTGGCTTTCAATTTTTTAGCAGAATCATGCTCGAATCTGGGAGGTTCTTTACGTTTCCCTTCATATTCAGAAATTTTTAGATCTAAAGAATCCAACCGCTTATTGCAAAGGGTAATCAACATATTCATGCGGTGAATATTTCCGCTAACGCTCTTAAGAGGTTCAAGAGACTTTTGTAAGATCCTAGTTACTTCGCAAATCTTTTCAAAAACTTGTGTCTCTTCCTGGGTATGTTGTGGACCCTTTTGTTGAATTAGTGTTCCCACTACCCCCTCTATGATTTCATGCGCAAGACTGGGATCAATTTCAATAAAACTCCCTTTGTCAACACAATCCAAGACTTGTCTATGGGACATATTTAGTCCAACGTAAAAACTGCGAAGCAAAATTCTAAAACTCACCTCTAAGGTGCAATTACGATAAGATTCCATCATCCTATACCAAGCATATTTTAAATTTTCTCCTTGTCTTTGTTTAAAGTGAAGAACTTTAAACTCAGGGGACAAAGGAGCAGAAAGGGGACTAGCCATAACGACAAGCAAGCGAAAAAGAGGCAAACAAAAAAGAGAGGGTGAATAAAACGGCAAGGGTGAAGTGGGGGCGAGGAAAACGAGAGGAAAATGGCAAATAATGTAATGCGGGAGATAAGGGTTTGTGATGGGTACTTGGTATGTTGACTTTTGCGTCGACTCCTCGGCAACGGCGCCAGAAATCCTTCTTCCTACCTCTTGAGCACTGCGTTGGTTTTCCCTTGAAGAGGAAAGGGTGATGCAGTAAAGCAGCGTAAGTATTTCCCTCAGTTTTTGAGAACCAAGGTATCAATCCAGTAGGAGGCCACGCACGAGTCCCTCGCACCTACACAAACAAATAAATCTTCGCAACCAACGCAATAAAGGGGTTGTCAATCCCTTCACGGTCACTTACGAGAGTGAGATCTGATAGATATTATAAGATAATATTTTTGGTATTTTTATGATAAAGATGCAAAGTAAAATAAAAGGCAATAAAAATAGCTAAGTGTTGGAAGATTAATATGATAGAAGATAGAACCGGGGGCCATAGGTTTCACTAGTGGCTTCTCTTGAGAGCATAAGTATTACGGTGGGTGAACAAATTACCGTTGAGCAATTGACAAAATTGAGTATAGTTATGAGAATATCTAGGTATGATCATGTATATAGCCATCACGTCCGCGACAAGTAGACCGACTGCTGACTGCATCTACTACAATTACTCCACACATCGACCGCTATCCAGCATGCATCTAGAGTATTAAGTTCATAAGAATAGAGTAACGCTTTAAGTAAGATGACATGATGTAGAGGGATAAACTCATGCAATATGATATAAACCCCATCTTTTTATCCTCGATGGCAACAATACAATACGTGCCTTGCTGCCCCTATTGTCACTGGGAAAGGACACTGTCGGTGTCAAAACCGGCGGATCTCGGGTAGGGGGTCCCGAACTGTGCGTCTAGGCGGATGGTAACAGGAGATAAGGGACACGATGTTTTTACCCAGGTTCGGGCCCTCTCGATGGAGGTAATACTCTACTCCTGCTTGATTAATATTGATGATATGGGTAGTACAATAGTAGATCTACCACGAGATCAGAGAGGCTAAACCCTAGAAGCTAGCCTATGGTATGATTTTTGTTCGTCCTACGGACTAAAACCCTCCGGTTTATATAGACACCGGATAGGGTTAGGGTTACACAGAGTCGGTTACAATGGTAGGAGATCTACATATCCGTATCGCCAAGCTTGCCTTCCACGCCAAGGGAAGTCCCATCCGGACACGGGACGAAGTATTCAATCTTGTATCTTCATAGTCTTGAAGTCCGGCCAAAGATGATAGTTCGGCTATCCGGACACCCCCTAGTCCAGGACTCCCTCAGTAGCCCGTGAACCAGGCTTCAATGACGATGAGTCCGGCGCGCATATTGTCTTCGAGATTACAAGGCGGGTTCCTCTTCCGAATACTTCATAGAAGGTTTTGAACACAAGGATAGTGTCCGGCTCTGCAAAACAAGTTCCACATACCACCATTGAGAGAATAACTTTTGCACAGATTTGCTGACGTATTCCGCGGCATGACATCACACCACGGCCAGGCCTTTATATGAATCATTTTTTAACGTTCCACCTTAGCGCATTTAGCGAGGCGGTTTCCTTGGCACATCTTATCAAAGCATAGATCGTGCCCCCCTTATTCCGGGATTCCCATCAATACAGACGTGGGTAACCCATCCGCGCCATTTATTACGGCGCTTGGGAGATAAGCGAGTTTTACCAGGCTGGTGGGGGACGCATAGCTTTCGTCCGTCCATATAAGGGGATAAGGATCCACCTTTTCACCTACGCCTTCTTCCTCCTTTGCTCATCTATTTCCGCGCACTCGAGCTCCAGCGCCCAAGTCCGCACACCCCACCTCAACCTTCTCCAACTATGTCCGGAGCGGGAGGCAGGTGGATGGCCTCCTCCGTCACGGAGGGGCACATCACAAAGCTGCGGAAGGCCGGATACTTGTCCAGCAACATCGCACACCGGCTACCCGATGAGGGGCAGCTCATTCCAACCCCCAGGCCCCATGAGAGGGTGGTGTTTCTCCCCCACTTCCTCCGCGGACTAGGTTTTCCACTTCACCCATTTGTCCGGGGGCTCATGTTCTACTAAGGCCTGGACTTCCACGATCTGGCCCCGAATTTCATCCTCAACATCTCGGGGTTCATCGTAGTGTGTGAGGCCTTCCTCTGCATCCAGCCCCACTTCGGCTTATGGCTGAAGATCTTCAATGTCAAGCCGAAGGTAGTGGGCGGCCGCCAAGCGGAGTGCGGAGGCGCCATGGTTGGCAAGATGGCCAAAGCCCTATGGCTCGAGGGCTCCTTTGTGGAGACCATAAAGGGGTGGCAATCCGGGTGGTTCTACGTCACCGAGCCGCGCGACTCTCAATGGGCGGCGGCCCCCGAATTCCGATCTGGCTTCCCCACACGGCTCTCATCATGGAAAGAGACGGGCCTGACGTGGGGGAATTCGGACGAGCTGTCCAGACTCAAAACCTGCGTCCGAAACCTGGTGGACAAGAATCTCAGGCTTGTCAACATAATCCAGGTGATGCTCATCCGCCGGATTCTGCCATGCCAACAACGGGCCTTCAAATTGTGGGAGTTTGATCCAACACAGCACTCAACTCTAAAAAGGCTCTTCGACACTACATACGAAGATGCCTGGAAGGTGATGTTCAAGGGCGCCGAGGCTCCCACATCTGCTACCGAAGATCGCGGATTTAGCTCGCAGCGTCAAGCCAGAGAGGTGAGTTATCTTACCCCTTATGGGACTCTTTTTTCATAGTTTGACTCTATGCGGGATCTAAAACTCCCTAACCTTTAACAAGACTAGCTGAAGACGTCCGGACAGGTTAACTGTCCGGCCCCTTTGGCAGAAGACCCAGCGGACGCCCGATTGACAGGGCTGCTGGCTCCGGTACCTCACGTGGTGCCGGAGAAGAAGGCCAAGAAGGAGGCCACGAGAACTCGAAAGATCTCCCGACAGATGGACTGAAGTCCTTGCAGCCGAAGAGTATGAACTCGAACGCCCCTCCAAGAGATACCCCAAACACATGCTGCTACCCCAATTAGAGGAAGCAGCACCCAAACCTACATCACCAGCGCATGAAGCGGCCGACCGGCCACCCCGTGGTCGCGATAGAGAGGCCTCTAGACCCTCCATTCAAGCCGTACTCCGGCTTCGCTCAAAAATTACCAAGGCATGGGGAAACACGCCAGACCTGCGAGACATATTTGGAGGACAAGGCAAAACATACAAGATCGATCTACGGATCGCATGGGCGCCCAACGACACGTGATGATAACCGTCACGCCGGATACAACAACTCGCCGGGCCGAACACAGTAGACAAAGCTCATATGAGCTACGTCGTGATATAGCCCAATCTGAGGCGCAGCACACCCACTATGCTTCACGGATGAAGTAATGGATCATCAAATCCCGAGGGCTTCAAACCCGTAAACATCGAATCATACGATGGTACCACAGATCCTGCGGTCTGGATCGAGGACTATCTCCTCCATATCCACATGGCCTGCGGTGATGATCTACATGCCATCAAATACCTCCCACTCAAGCTTAAAGGACCAGCTCGGCATTGGCTCAACAGCTTGCCAGCAGAATCAATTGGTTGTTGGGAGGACCTGGAAGCCGCATTCCTTGATAACTTCCAGGGCACATCCTCCTCTGAGGAAGAGGAGGAGGAAAAAGAAGCCTCTCCCCCAGCGGGGAGAGAGAAGAAAAACACGAGAGTCTGGAGGTGCGGAGGTGCGGCAAGAGCTCCAGGATCTCGTGGAAAAACACGAGAGTCTGGAGCGTGACTCGAAGACTCGAGAGTCCGAGCTCGCCTCGGCTCTTGAGAGTGCCAAAGCCGCTAAGGCCGAGGCCCAAAAAGCCCTCCAAGAAATTGAATCATTAAAGAAGATAGCGGCGGGTAAGGCCTTCTTTATGCAAAGCAAGCATGTGAAAGTGAATTACCTATTACTTACCCGGATTCAGAGCTCTTCAGGAGCATTCGCAGATCTGCCCTGTAGTGTGTCTGATGCTGTCGTATTCTACCGCGCCAAGGAGGGAAGCTCGACGGAGAAGGAGTTCTGGTCTCATTATGCTGAGGCCGGACATCCGGTGCCCCTAAGCGACCAGCTGAAGCAGCTGGTCGAGCTCCACAAGGTCGCCGAACAGGCCATGAGGGGCCTCATAGTTGGTGTGGGCCATTGGAAGCCATGCACAGGAGCTACTTTGGGCTAGTCACGGCGGCTGGTGGGCGCCTGCCATGGATTGAAGTCATCAAGCGCTCCGTCTGCATTGAAGGTGTCCGTCGGGCCCTTGCCCGTGCTAAAGTGCACCGGGCAAGCTGGATGCGGAGAAGCTTGTGACGGACGGGCCACCAAGGGCAAGGAGCATCGTCGCCCAAATGTACTATGAGGGCCTCCTGAAGGGTGCCCGCCGTATAGCGGATGAGTGCTCCAAAGATGTAATTTTTGAATAGATCGCATTTGTTATCCTGTACGCTGAAAACTTGTTCATATGCGCTAAGCAACGCTTGTTAATTTAAAATATTAACTTCGGTGTGGCCGTTTATCAAATTTGAGAGATTGCAAGTCGTTGGCTTCAGCCCCCATGCCACGAGTGCTGGGGTGTTCGGGATAAACTTGAGCGCTCTTGTTCCCATTCTTGGGTCCATTGAGGGAGGCGCTCAACGCAACGAACAAGGCAACCAGACTTATAATGCTTGAACACTCTCACTTAGCCATAGAACTCTATAATTTTAAATTTCGGCGAAGCCCCTAGTATTCGGAAGACCGAGTTCGGGGCGCTATCCATACCTTGGCCGGACAATGCCGGTTCCTCGCTCTAAGCGGCACAAGTCTTTAGGGACCCAAAAAAACCTCTCGAACAGCGACCGACTCTCGCCCCATCATGACGGTCAATTTTAGCTTTCTCCATTGAGGTGCTCAACCCAGCTCAACCGGGGCACAATCGCAGTGGTTCTCCTGGTGCCGCGTTAGCCGATAGAATGGAACGTAAGGCAGCAAAACACAGGAGCCGGGCAAACCCAACTATTGACCCAAGACATGATTCGGAGCCGATGCATATAATGCTATAAGTTCGGGGTGCCGCACTCGTGAGAGTGTTCGGACTTCTAACACCATATTCTGGGGAACTTAAGCCCCTGGTGTATTGGCCGTACCAAAGTGTACGGGTGCAACATGTGATGAAATGAACATATATATAGATAAAGAATGCAAAAATAGGCAAAAGCTATGCATTGTTTATTCAAAAAGGTACTGCAATGGAAGCAGAACGATACAAATAGTGCGATAAGCAAGGGATGGGACTATTTAACATGTCCCGCTCCAGGGGTAAGCTGCGGGATGGTATGTAAAACAGGTATAATGCTCGTAATAGAGACTACTTGAACACTCGACGTAGCTTTCTGCTTCCCTGGCTGTTGCGTCGTGAGTTCGGCTATTCTAGTGCCGGACAGGACTTCTGGAAAACGGAGTCCTGAAAGTAAAAAAAAAAGAAGAAAGAAAAAGAATGACACAATTGGGAGCCCCTGGTGCGGTTGAGCCGCATTCTGGGCGTGCCGTGGTCGTGCCCCTCCCCTTATGCCCATGGTATCTCCAGAGCGTAGTTATGTACGCGTAGTCACGGCTTCACAATTTCGCGAGGGCTGGGGTTGGGGCGGATTGCTCGCGATGCTTGAATCGTGCCAGGCGGTCTTGTTGTAGGTTACTCCGGGCGTGCTTGACGGTGTCCGGACGTTTAGTGGCCGGACTCGAGAATTGCTGTGAGAGGCTGCTTTGCACCTCCGCCGCGAGGGCCGCCGTGTGCTCCTCCGTTCAGAGAGAGCGTGCGGTGTTTCCATTTACCGTGATTACTCCTCGAGGGCCTGGCATCTTGAGCTTGAGGTATGCGTAGTGCGGCACCGCATTGAACTTTGCAAATGCGGTTCGTCCAAGCAGGGCATGATAGCCGCTGCGGAACGGGACTATGTCGAAGATTAACTCTTCGCTTCGGAAGTTATCCGGGGATCCGAAGACCACTTTGAGTGTAACTGAGCATGTACAATTGGCCTCTACACCCGGTATGACGCCTTTAAAGGTCGTCTTTGTAGGTTTAATCCTTGAGGGGTCTATGCCCACTTTGCGCACTGTATCCTGATAAAGCAGGTTCAGGCTGCTACCGCCGTCCATCAGGACTCTAGTGAGGTGAAATCCGTCGATAATTGGGTCAAGAACCAATGCGGCGAAACCGCCGTGACGGATGCTAGTGGGGTGGTCCCTTCGATCGAATGTGATCGGGCAGGAGGACCATGCGTTGAACTTCGGGGCGACTGGCTCCATCGCATATACGTCCCTTAGTGCACGCTTCCGCTCCCTTTTAGGTATGTGGGTTGCGTATATCATGTTCACCGTCCGCACTTGTGTGGGAAAGCCCTTCTGTCCCCTATTGTTCGGCTGCCGGGGCTCTTCCTCGTCATCGCTATGCAGCCCCTTGTCATTGAGTTCGGCACTTGACTTTCCTGCTTGCTTGAACACCCAACAATCCCTGTTGGTGTGATTGGCTGGTTTTTTGGGGGTGCCATGTATCTGGCACAAGCGATCGAGTATTCGGTCCAAGTTGGACGGGCCCTGGGTATTTATTTTGAATGGCTTCTTCCGCTGACCGGGTTTAGAGCCTCTGAATCCGGCATTGACTGTCGTATCTTCATCATTATCGCCATTAATGCGGCGCTTGTTCTTGTTGCGACGCGACCTGCCATTGCTGTCCTTGGTATCCGAACTACCAGGGTTTTTGGTCAAGTTGTTGCTTCGAGCTAGCCAGCTGTCCTCTCCCGCACAAAAGCGGGTCATGAGTGTTGTGGGGCTGCCATGGATTTCGGCTTTTCTGTCCTAGGTGGCGGGTAAGCCACTCGTCATGGATGTTATGTTTGAAGGCTGCAAGGGCCTCTGCATCCGGACGATCAACGATTTGATTTTTCTTTGTTAGGAACCGTGTCCGAATTGTCGGCGATTCTTCCGGCTGCTGAATTATATGGCTAAGGTCATCGGTGTCCGGTGGTCGCACATATGTGCCCTGGAAGTTATCAAGGAATGCGGCTTCCAGGTCCTCCCAACAACCAATTGATTCTGCTGGCAAGCTGTTGAGCCAATGCCGAGCTGGTCCTTTAAGCTTGAGTGGGAGGTATTTGATGGCATGTAGATCATCACCGCAGGCCATGTGGATATGGAGGAGATAGTCCTCGATCCAGACCGCAGGATCTGTGGTACCATCGTATGATTCGATGTTTACGGGTTTGAAGCCCTCAGGGATTTGATGATCCATTACTTCATCTGTGAAGCATAGTGGGTGTGCTGCGCCTCTGTATTGGGCTATATCACGACGTAGCTCATATGAGCTTTGTCTACTGTGTTCGGCCCAGCCGGAGTTGTTGTATCCGGCGTGACGGTTATCATCACGTGTCGTTGGGCGCCCATGCGATCCGTAGATCGATCTTGTATGTTTTGCCTTGTCCTCCAAATATGTCTCGCAGGTCTGGCGTGTTTCCCCATGCCTTGGTAATTTTTGAGCGAAGCCGGAGTACGGCTTGAATGGAGGGTCTAGAGGCCTCTCTATCGCGACCACGGGGTGGCCGGTCGGCCGCTTCATGCGCTGGTGATGTAGGTTTGGGTGCTGCTTCCTCTAATTGGGGTAGCAGCATGTGTTTGGGGTATCTCTTGGAGGGGCGTTCGAGTTCATACTCTTCGGCCGAAGAGTTCCTCTGACCACTGTCCGGTGCTCATCCAATCCTACCGTAGTTCTACATCTGCTAGCACCGTCCCAGCCAGAGTCACAACTAAGGTCAACCTAGCCAGAGCCCATAGTAACTTGCGGTTGCACAGGTAAGCTTCCGGGCATGAAGTATTCTTCCGTCTCTTTGAGTCTGGGTGAAGCTTTCCGCAAGATGTCATGGCGCTTCTCCATGCATCCCGGCCAACCACTGGTTTCTCCAGGGTGCCCGTCAACCGTCCTTCACCCAGTAGTGTGTATTGAATTCTTGTCTCGAGTCTTGAAGTCTTGAGGCCTTGAACATGCAGTCCTTGCAGGTTCCATCATGGAGTTGTCGTCATTGACGTAGAGTCCTCCTTCTTCACACCACTCTCGAACACTCATACCAAACCCCGTCTACTATAGCGTAGCATTAAAATAAATAGCGTCCCGGGCTTGGTAACAGGGTGATGGGTTCCTACCTCATGCATACTACTCAACTACAAGAATTCAATTACACTGCCGGAGGGGTTGTTGCGAAGATAACACTAGATGCAATAAAACACATAGGTATGAAAAACATGGTCAAAGTGAACTTGCCTGGTACGTTGATGAAGATAACAACACTCTCACAAAATTTGATAGAACTATTCGTCACTCTCCGAAGAAAATCTATACAAGTCAAACATAGCATTCACATAAGCAATCATTCTAGCAAGCAATACTAACACTCAAAATAACAATTAAAACAAAAAAACTCAATAATAAAACTCCAACAAAGTCCAAAGAAGCTTCAAATAAAACTAGAAAGAAAAACTACTAACGAAAATCTATGACTTTGCTACAAGCATCTAACATAGTTTTGCCCTAAGTAAAAAAACTTAACAGCAATTAAAACACTAAACTAATAATTTAATAGAAAATAAAAAGTAAAACAACTAAGTTAACACAAAGTATTTTTTTCATAAAATTTTATTTGCAAAAAGAAACAAATAAAAAGCTTTTATAAAACTCTAACTATGACCTATAGAAGGTTTCATACAAAACTAAGGAAAATAAATTTTTAAAATAAAAATAAAATTTTCTCCTGTTTTCTAACAGAACACAACTAATTTTGTCAAAAGTGACAAAAACAAATAATTTAAAACTAATAAAAACAATAAAGAAAAAGCTAAAACAGAACTAATAATAAAACAGTACTGTTTTGCTAAAAACCTAATTTAAGTTAACCTAGAAATAAAATACTAAATATTACTGGATAAACAAAGGTCCTAGAGACCAGGAGCAAAAAGAATCGGTCAAAATAATATTCCTAACTCAAAATAGCTCAAATATAGTGATTTGAGAAAATTCATACAAACACAAATTTAAACTGTTCAAATGTGAAATAAAATTGAACTAACAGAAACTTCAGCAAATTTGTGACACATAGCAATTGGAATCACTCAAAATACTAAAAACTCTAAAAGATATGAATTTTCTAAGATTGCTATTTTGTGAAAAAAATGAATTACAGGATTTCGTGTATCTCACGGAGTAGTCGTCGGAGTTGGGGAAGAAGATCGGATCCGATGTTGCAGTTGCTCCTAGAGGAAAGGAGATCACGGAGACGGTGGAGAGGAGATTATATAAACCTCAGGAGAGGTCGAGGCGCTGGCGGCAGCTGGCGGCGGCGGTGTGTGGCAAGCCTTGGGGCGGCGGGTGTGGGGCGGCGGCGCTGGTGCTGCTGCTGAGAGGAGAGGAGAGGAGAGGTGTTGGTTTGATGTGTTGGAGGGGGGGGGTGCTTGGGTATTTATATTGGGGAAGGGAGGGGTTTGCTTGGGGTAGGGGACAAGAAATAGATTAGGATTAGGAAACAAAACGGAAAAGATCTAGAAACAAATCGGAATAAATGAAACGGGATTAAATCCTACTAGTATTAGGAAAAAGGAGCGGTGCTCCCTGGCTTCCCTTGGTGCGTGCGATGGTGTTGGCCTTGTGGCGGCCGGTGGCAAGTGGCGGCTTGGGCCTTTGGCCCAAGGCGCTGCGGATTTTTTTTTAAACAAAATTTTCAGAGAACTAAAATAAAAAAAACAAAATGACTAAAACTTTTATATAGGCATATAATATACCAAAATTTGCAGAAAAAGATTTTCTACAACATGGACATTATTATAGCATTAAATAAAATACACACAAATTTTAATAAAATAAAGAGTGCTTCAGCTCTAATAAAATCTAATAAAATCATTTTAAAAATACCAAAATGAATTCAAATTTATTCCTCTCCAATTTTCTGTTGTAGGGAATCATGTTACCCTATTTTCCATGTATTTTATTTTTGGAGAAAAATAATTTGAATAAAACTCAAATAACTCCAAATTGAAAATAAATTCAAAATAACTTTGAATTTATTTCTTTGAAACTCCCTACTCATATTTCATATGTTTTGAAGAAGTCATTTTATCTTCGCTCGTGAAAATCATTGAGTTGCATAAAGTTTCAGAATTGGAAATATTTTCCTAATGAAATTCAAATATTTTCAACACCCCTTGTCATTTAAATAAATGGAAGAAGTCATGTCGTCTTCTCTCCAGGGTTTTGTGATGAAAAGAATTTGAATTCATGGAGATCATAAATGCAAGGTGGAAGTTTGGGAAAGTCATTTCATTCCCTCTCATTCAACTTTCAGAAAGTTTCAAATTTCACTCAATTTCACACAATAAATCACACAACAAACAATCAATCAATCAAAACTATTTATTTATTATAACATTCCAAAATTTACAATTTTGGGATGTTACAAACCTACCACACTTAAAATGAATCTCGTCCTCGAGATTCGGAGAGGCTAGAAAGAAATAGGTTAGGGTTTGGGGTCTTCTCAAAAATCCATCGATCGTCTCCGGGTCTCGGGTTCTACCACCCTTAGAAGCATTGTTACGGTTCCATCAAAACTCAGATACTCCATCCTTATTGCTGACAGTGTCGGTCTTCTCGAGATATTAAGGATAATTCCTTCTCTGGCTCTTCGGTAGTGGCATAACATTTTCCTCAATTCTTTTGTCTTTTACTCTTGGTAAGGTTATTCGAGACTGGGTCTTCATAGTGACGGTTACGGCGCCAATTCTAAACAAATATCGGTATCTCATGGTGGTCAACGATTTATGGTTTCCCTGCGAAAACGGTCAGGTTGAACCTCACCGTATAACCTACGGTTGGCAACAACTGCCGTGTACAAGGGAAACAATACCTATACCTTTCTAAGGTTTAAACAAGGTTTTGATCGTCGTCTCTCTACTATAGGTAAGTCACTCAGATTTTACCATCCCATATAGCAAAGCGAATAATAAGAGTAAGTCGGTATGGTGATCAATCCATTCCGCACCCAAATCATTACCTCAGATAAGGTTTAGCGAATATCGTATTTCTAACACTCGGGCATTCTACACAAGCGTTGCAGAATTTCTCTTGTCCATGAACTGGGTTGGTTTATCCCTTAATTCTGCAGGCCAAACAAACATCTATCGTTCCTTAACAATTCTCAGGTTTTGCGTAAACTCCTATAGAATCGTCGGTTGATAAAATCGCAACTTCTGCCAGGGTTTTTCCTTCAGCAAGAGTGTGCTTGCTTCTTGGCAGGTCCTGGGCCTGTGGGTTATGGCCCACTTCAACACTAGTGCAGCTTTAACGCATCCTTGGGGTAACTCTCTTGTTTCATATTACACATCCTTTAAATCCAGTACTCTGTTTCTTCATACCATCATATCAAAAGCAAAACTCCAACTTTTTTCCTTCGAACTACAGTCCGTGGAATATATATATATTCTTATCCATTAGTCTAGTCTTCTTCACAGGGTACTACCACCCTAAAAATGAAATTCGCAAATCCATCCGTAGACCATATTTCTCATATCCTCGAAAATGGTCAAAATCCGTGTTCATAGAGTAACAACTCATACAATTAAACATATGAAAACATGTCACCTTAACTTTATTGATTTCATGAATCCATTACAAACTCGAGCACCCATTACATAACTCAACTTATTGTACTCATGAAAAAATTGGTTTCTACCACTCTTATTATCCATATCAAAATTCCAACTACTCAACTCCAGCTTCCTTCTTGTAGGAACATTTAGTAGCATAATGTCCTACTTCCTTGCAATGAAAACACATAACTTTCGATAAGTCTTTGGGCTTCTTGGAGATGGTGCCTGCTCCTTGAGTTCCTTGCTTCCTTTCAAGACAATGATCGGCATAATGCCCGACGTCCTTACATTCAAAACAGGTAATACGACTCTTGTCCCTCTTTGCTGAAATTGGGTTGTTCTGAGGGTGTGTTTGTTTTCTCTTCCTGGGTTTCTTCGTTCTGATCAAACCTTCTATTCCCTGTGGATCAAACTCTATTGCTTCCGCCGGGAAGTATCCCAGACACTCTTTTCTTTCCTTGGTGCAGTACTGTGGAAAATGTCCTTCTTCTCCACATGAATAGCAGGCATTGGAGTAAAATCTGTTGAGGCCTTCTCCATCAGGGTCTTCAACACATTCCTTCATCACAGGTTCTTTCATAAATTCTCGGAGGGCTTCTTTCATTCCTTCTTCCTGTTCCTGAATAGTTTGTTGCACCATGGGGTAAATGTGACACTGAGTCGGGTAGTGGGTGGTTCCTTCACACAAGAAACAAGTCACTTGACTAGTTGGGCATTCCTCAGCTGGGTGTTTCTCCTCACAATGAGGGCATCCATCCTTGTGTTCTTCCTGGTGTGTCCTATTTCTCCATAAATCTTGCAGCACAAGGTTTCTTCTTGGTTATCATAGTGCTCCCGGATGAGGCGTGATCTCAACAGGTCTTCTTGAATTCCTCCCAAGTTCTTGCTCCATTAAATCCTTGTATGGCTTGATGCATTTTCCACCAGGTTGCAGCACTTCCTTCAAAGTCTTGAAGAGCGTCGATACTTCATTCTTCCTTGAAACCAAATTGCTCTCAAGTGATTCTCCATGTTCGAATCCATAGCTCGCCTTGGTGAGTCTTGATCCGAGAATATCAGTCCAACTTCATTCATCATCTATGGGGTCCAAAAGTTTTGGGATGAGATATGAGAGAGCTGGATATAGAGAGATACACACAATACAACAATAGTTTTGAAGAAACGGGTTTTACTTTGTGATTGTCGGAAAACATCAAACAAATGACAGCTCACAAATCGCCGCATCTAACGTAAGTGTGTAACAGGGGTTTGGTCTTCTAAAGGTCAAATAATTCTTCAGGAACTTCAAATTCTTCAAGTCTTCAGAGTCTTCAATTGTTGCAGCTGCAATTCTTCCAACGCATGGTGAAATCCTCTTTACTCTGAAATGGCCATCAGTTGTCCGATATCTTTAATTCTTGGAGTGACTTGATTGATCTTCCGTGTGGTCAAAAGGAAAGGTGTATATTCTAACTATTTGAGGTGAGAGTGTCTATTTGATAAAATCTAAAAGATGAGAAGTAAGAGTCTTTTTGAAAATAAAGTTTTGAGATATCCTGTCCTAGGGGCTTTCCGATTTCTAGGGTCACGTCCTCAGTCAACATGTGCTCGATACCATATCAGAAGCGACCCGACCTCGAGCGGTCAAGCCTCGTGTATCTGTGCCATCCTGGATCGGTATCTTTGGCACACATAGTACATCAATGTATATATCAAAGTGCAATCACATGTATAAATAACGTAAAATGATATATACCTCATAATACTCAGCGTAAACAATCAAACGGGTGTGGAGTCCCATCAACGCCATCGGCAGGTTGAGTGTAGACCATAACCCTGTATCGTAACTCTTACTCGTCGAAGAAAATCCTGCAACATGATACGTTGCAGCCGTGTAAATCAGTACATTGAATGTACCGCAAGATCACAACATGAATAAACAGATGGTAAAACTATACTATATGCAATTTGGCTTTGTGGCTCAGTATCTGAGTTTTGTTTGCGTAAAGCTGATTTTATTTTCCCTACATCAAAGGAATAAATGAAGTCTATACTATGGACTTTTCTATCATGACATGGTTCCGCCAACCGATGTCTCATAGCCCAAAATCATCATATGTTGCCCACAATTAAGTTATCAATCCGGTGTTGAGAGTTCGAGATAGATCCAAGTCGGATGCTCAAATTGTCCGTAACGGGACACGGCTAATCGATTAGGTTTTAACCCTCTGCAGAGGTTTGTACACTTTACCCGCAAGATTCGATCCCTCTTTTACGTTCTCGCACTTCAGGTGTTTGAGAACAAGACGACGAAACATGGTCTTCGAAGAGTTCCTCGACCACCGTCCGGTGCTCATCCAATCCTACCGTAGTTCTACATCTGCTAGCACCGTCCCAGCCAGAGTCACAACTAAGGTCAACCAAGCCGAGCCCATAGTGACTTGCGGTTGCATGGGTAAGCTTCCGGGCATGAAGTATTCTTCCGTCTCTTTGAGTCTGGGTGAAGCTTTCCACAAGATGTCATGGCGCTTCTCCATGCATCTCGGCCAACCACTGGTTTCTCCAGGTGCCCACAACCGTCCTTCACCCGATGAGTGTGTATTGAATTCTTGTCTCGAGTCTTGAAGTCTTGAGGCCTTGAAGATGCAGTCCTTGCAGGTTCCATCATGGAGTTGTCGTCATTGACGTAGAGTCCTCCTTCTTCACACCACTCTCGAACACTCATACCAAACCCCGTCTACTATAGCGTAGCATTAAAATAAATAGCGTCCCGGGCTTGGTAACAGGGTGATGGGTTCCTACCTCATGCATACTACTCAACTACAAGAATTCAATATCACTACCGGAGGGGTTGTTGCGAAGATAACACTAGATGCAATAAAACACATAGGTATGAAAAACATGGTCAAAGTGAACTTGCCTGGTACGTTGATGAAGATAACAACACTCTCACAAAATTTGATAGAACTATTCGTCACTCTCCGAAGAAAATCTATACAAGTCAAACATAGCATTCACATAAGCAATCATTCTAGCAAGCAATACTAACACTCAAAATAACAATTAAAACAAAAAAATCTCAATAATAAAACTCCAACAAAGTCCAAAGAAGCTTCAAATAAAACTAGAAAGAAAAACTACTAACGAAATTCTATGACTTTGCTACAAGCATCTAACATAGTTTTGCCCTAAGTAAAAAAACTTAACAGCAATTAAAACACTAAACTAATAATTTAATAGAAAACAAAAGTAAAACAACTAAGTTAACAGAAAGTATTTTTTCATAAAATTTTATTTGCAAAAAGAAACAAATAAAAAGCTTTTATAAAACTCTAACTATGACCTATAGAAGGTTTCATACAAAACTAAGGAAAATAAATTTTTAAAATAAAAATAAAATTTTCTCCTGTTTTCTGACAGAAACACAACTAATTTTGTCAAAAGTGACAAAAACAAATAATTTAAAACTAATAAAAACAATAAAGAAAAAGCTAAAACAGAACTAATAATAAAACAGTACTGTTTTGCTAAAAACCTAATTTAAATTAACCTAGAAATAAAATACTAAATACTACTGGATAAACAAAGGTCCTAGAGACCAGGAGCAAAAAGAATCGGTCAAAAATAATATTCCTAACTCAAAATAGCTCAAATCTAGTGATTTGAGAAAATTCATCTAAACACAAATTTAAACTGCTCAAATGTGAAATAAAATTGAACTAACATAAACTTCAGCAAATTTGTGACACATAGCAATTGGAATCACTCAAAAATACTAAAAATCTAAAAGATATGAATTTTCTAAGATTGCTATTTTGTGAAAAAATGAATTACAGGATTTCGTGGATCTCACGGAGTAGTCGTCGGAGTTGGGGAAGAAGATCGGATCCGATGTTGCGGTTGCTCCTAGAGGAAAGGAGATCACGGGACGGTGGAGAGGAGATTATATAAACCTCAGGAGAGGTCGAGGCGCTGGCGGCACTGGCGGCGGCGGCGGCAAGCGGGGCAGGCGGGTGTGGGCTGCTGCTTCTGCTGCTGAGAGGAGAGGAGAGGAGAGGTGTTGGTTTGATGTGTTGGAGGGGGTGCTTGGGTATTTATATTGGGGAGGGAGGGTTTGCTTGGGGTAGGGGACAAGAAATAGATTAGGATTAGGAAACAAAGGAAAAGATCTAGAAACAAATCGGAATAAGCAAGCGGGATCAAATCCTACTAGTATTAGGAAAAAGGAGCGGTGCTCCTGGCTTCCCTTAGTGCGTGCGATGGTGTTGGCCTTGTGGCGGCCGGTGGCAAGTGGCGGCTTGGGCCTTTGGCCCAAGACGCAGCTCTTGATTTTTTTTAAACAAAATTTTAAGAGAACTAAAATAAAAAAAAACAAAATGACTAAAACTTTTATATAGGCATATAATATACCAAAATTTGCAGAAAAAGATTTTCTACAACATGGACATTATTATAGCATTAAATAAAATACACACAAATTTAAATAAAATAAAGAGTGCTTCAGCTCTAATAAAATCTAATAAAAATCATTTTAAAAAACCAAAATGAATTCAAATTTATTCCTCTCAATTTTCTGTTGTAGGGAATCATGTTACCCTATTTTCCATGTATTTTATTTTTGGAGAAAAATAATTTGAATAAAACTCAAATAACTCCAAATTGAAAATAAATTCAAAAGAACTTTGAATTTATTTCTTTGAAACTCCGTACTCATATTTCATATGTTTTGAAGAAGTCATTTTATCTTCGCTCTTGAAAATCATTGAGTTGCATAAAGTTTCAGAATTGGAAATATTTTCCAAATGAAATTCAAATATTTTGAACACCCCTTGTCATTTAAATAAATGGAAGAAGTCATGTCATCTTCTCTCCAGGGTTTTGTGATGAAAAGAATTTGAATTCATGGAGATCATAAATGCAAGGTGGAAGTTTGGGAAAGTCATTTCATTCCCTCTCATTCAACTTTCAGAAAGTTTCAAATTTCACTCAATTTCACACAATAAATCACACAACAAACAATCAATCAATCAAAACTATTTATTTATTATAACATTCCAAAATTTAGAATTTTGGGATGTTACACTGATCTACTCCCGAGAACTTGTGCTCATTTCTTTTCCAATCCCTTAACACCGTTGAATCCTTATGGATAACTATGTACCCTCGTCGTTCATACTTCCATCCCTAGTTGTTCTTGTTATTACAAGATACCCGAAAGTATTCTCCGACTTTCGAGAATCCTTTTTCCGACTGCCTTGCAGCTCTTTTCCACCTGAATAACCATACAAATAATTCCTCACCCTTATCGGGGATTCGTTCATCCCCAGTTCATCATATGTTCCACAAAATACCCCGAAATTCTATTCGACCTTCCAAGAATCCTTTGCAACTTATTACTTTGGAAAGTCTTGCGTGCCTGCATTATGGTCAGTTCCATATTCCTAGTAATCTCCGTTGACATCCTCTGTCACTATCGTTTCGAGTCCCTTGATCCAATACGTTGCGAATGCTCGCAATCCTCAATCAGATCCTAGCATTCACCATTCCGGCTCATACGTCACTCCGAACTTGAGCTTATTCTTGGCAAATCGAACCTTGATCAATTGTCGATCTATATCGATTCAACTCAATTATCTTTTGATCAGAGCCTCTGCTTTTGATCTTCTGTTTTAAAAATCGTAAACCCTTCGTATTCAAGCTTCGGCTTATTCAGATGTTTCCATAAACCAATTCCTTTGCATCCCTTCTTCTGGTTGAGTACCGATATTCACATCAGATCCTTGACCACATGATCTTTTGGTGGATTACTATCCGACAGCTCCTTCATATTTTAAATCATTGGCGACTTTCCCATGACACAAAATGCCTCTGGCGAATTGTCTCATCTACTCCGGTATCGCCAGCCCTTTGCTTTTGAGCGTGGACCCTTCGCTCCTGTTATTGTGTTGTATAGCTTCGTAAAAATGTCCCGATGGGTTAAATTTATGCTTTTCCTAATTCATGTGAACTCAAAAGTTATGCGAGTCATACTCTTTTGGTGTTTCGCTAGATAAATTACAAAACATACAATTCAATCGAAAGCGAGAAGTGAATGAGTGTGACGCCCCCGATTCAATCGTACACAATCATACACGCAAATGTGTACGATCAAGATCATGGACTCACGGGAAGATATCACAAAACAACTCTAGACACAAATTAAAATAATACAAGCTTCATATTACAAGCCAGGGGCCTCGAGGGCTGGAATACTAGCTCGATACACAAGAGTTAGTGGAAGCAACAATATCTGAGTACAGACATAAAGTTAGACAAGGATGCCTTAAGAAGGCAAGCACAAAAAGAGAAACGATCGAAGAGGCAAGGCCTCCTGCCTGGGACCTCCTAACTACTCCTAGTCGTCGGCGGTCTCAATGTAGTAGTATCCGTCGGCCGTGGCATCTGACTCCAAGGATCCACCATCTGGTTGCATCAACCGGAAAGAAGAAGGAAGGGGGGAAAAGGGTAGCAAAGCAACCGTGTGTACTCATCCAAAGTACTCGCAAGCATCAGAACTATACTAAGTATGCATTGGTATCAAATGGAAGGGCTGTATCTGTGGACTATGCATCAGAATAGGAGCAATCAATAATAGTAGCAAAATCTAATGAAAGCATGAGAGGATGGAATGGGCGATAACGGGATGATAAAAGGGGGGGGGGGGGCTTGCCTGGAAGCTCCGATGAACGGGAAGAAGGGGTAAATCGTCGACATAGTCGATCCACAATGACATCGTGGCGATCTCGGGTCTACCGGAGAGAAGAGGGGGGAGAAACAGTAAATACATAGCAAGAAAGAGCATAATAGGACAACATGCAGAGCTAGACGTGTTCTAACGCGGTGCTACACGATACCGGCGAAGGGGGAGAACATCCGGGAATGTTTCCCTGAAGTTTGGCATTTTCGGACAAACGAACCGGAGGGGGACGGTTGCATGTTCTCCATGCTAGGGAATGTGGCGGACGAACGGACCACTTACTCGGATTCATCTCGTCGTTCTGAGCAACTTTCATGTATAAAACTTTTTCATCCGAGATACGGATTATTTTTAATGATTTTCTAAAGTTTTAGGAATATTCTGAAATTATTAATAATTCGAAAATAAACATTAAATGCTAGGTGCACCCAGCCCTGTGTACACAGAAGTGTACCAGAGAGTAACATGTGGGCCAGGGGGGCCTAGTTGACCAGTCAACATTTGACTGGTCAACAGGGGGTGGGGCCCTCCTGTCATACACACATTTATCTAACTACTGATTAATTTAACTAATCTAGTTCATTAGTTTAATTAAGATTAATTAATTAAGTTAATTAAGCATTTAACTAATTAATTAATTTTTTTCTTAATGTTTTTTTACATTTTCTTTTTATCTAAACAGGGGCGTTGGGCCCATTGTCGATGGGCGGGGCTTAGCGGAGGCAGGCAAATGGTGGCCAGCGCGTGTTCTGAGGGGGCCCCTGGACAAGGCGCGGTCGGCCGGCCGGAGCCGCGAGGGCCGACGCGGCAGCCAGAGGTGGACTAGGGCGAGGTAGGCCGGAGCGGGGCGGCACTAGGCGGTGGTAGGTGCGATCGTGGGAAGGAGGACAGGGTCGACGCCGGCGTGGGGAGGCAGCGGGTTCCGAGGGGAGCACGCGGGCACGCTCGCAGCAAGCGGCCGAAGCAGGCGGGCGGAGAGGCGCGGGCAACGGGGACGCGGTCCGGCGCGGCGGTGGAGGGACCTGGGCAGAGCGACACTGTGGCCGCGGGTGCAGTAGGTAGCAGCAGCACGACGAGCAAGAGGGGGGCGGCTGCGGGCGTGTGGCCGTGCGGCTGGGCGTGCAGTGGTGATAGGGGCGTGCGTGGGGCAGCAAGGCGAGCGGCGGGATCGAAGCAGCAGGAGACGGCCGAGGGCACGGCCACGGGCGCAGGGAGTTAGCGCGGGGGAAGGAGGCGCGTGGGCACGGGCGGTCTCCGACGGGTGCGAGAGGACGATCCAAGGCGCTTGCGGGGATTGGCCGGCGCATCAGCGCGGCGTATGGCGAGGCGGGGCTGGACCGTGCGGTCGTTGGCGGCGGAGGTTCGCGCGCGGTCGGTGGGTGACGAGGGCGAAGTCGACCGCGGCAGCTACGGCATCTACGGCGATGGATTCGGTAGTGAGGGGATGGGCCTCACATCGGTGTTGTAGGGGTCGGCAGCGGGCTCGGGGAGGGTCGAGGTGGCCAGAGAGGACGACAAGGGCAGCGGAGTTCGAGAATGAAGACGAGTCGGGGACGCGTCGATCCGCTTGATGCGCCGACTCCGAGCTCCATCCAGGGCTTGTAGCCGACGTGGAGGAGGCCGCTGGAGCCGTTGGACGCGTCGGCGTGGTGAGGGAGGGGTCGAGGCCGCGGCAACGGCGCCGACGGTGCTCCGACAGAGAGAACCGAGAGGGAGAGAGCCGAGCGAGGGGGGAAATATCTGGGGCTTACAAGGACAAGGACGAGGGGGGGACTTATCCCCTCGGCGGCGTGGGTGGTTTGAGTGGGCCGGCCTGGCCGACCAGCTGGATGGCCAGCTGGGCCACGAAACCCACTAGGGGGGTGGCCATTTTTTGATTTGCCTCTGTTTCCGATTTAAAAGAGCTGCTGAATTATTTTTGTTAAATGTGGCACTTTGCACAAAAGTAGATAGGAACAAAGTGAAGTTGCATAAAAAGTTTGGGGTCAGAAGGAGTTGGCTAACCATTTTTAGAAATTGGAAAGGCCAATTTAATTATTGTTGGACCACAAGATAAAATCCTAGGGGCATTTTGGGAACTCAAATGAGGTTGGTTCCAACATGAAAAATATCCAGGGATTATTTGCCACACTTTGAACATTTTAGTTTTCATGTTTCACAATTTGAATTTTGGACTTTTATTTGAATTTGAAATTTGAACCGGTTTCGAACCAACGTGAGTTTAACAACAGTAATCATGAGGATGTGGCATCATTAGGAGGGAATTACTGTAGCTTAATTATCCGAGCATCACAATTCTCCTCCACTACAAGAAATCTCATCCCGAGATTTAAGGGGGAGTAAGGAGGGAAAGACTCGGGAAGTGTCGTGGATTTGTCACGGCAGATGTCCTCGTGAAAGGACTTAGTCGCAGGGCCATCGTACGGGTTAACTTAGAGGGGTTAAAGCGGACACAAAGACACGGGAGTTATACTAGTTCAGCCCCTTCTATGAAGGAAAGGCCTCGTCTAGTTGTGATGGGATTGATGTAGTTTGGCGACTTGGGAGCAATAGCTTCGCCTAAGCCTCGAATTGTCTCTCCTTAATCCGCTTGGGGTCGTCCCTTATATACACGGGTGGGCCTTGGCGGTCTCTGAGTCCCGATCCGGCTTATACAAGTGTCGGCTCGGTCTCTTCTCTCTTGTCTTACAACACAAGTTACAACACTAAAGGCGGTTCACATAAATGGACCTTAATTAGCCTCTGGGCTCCGGGCCTCCTCCGTGGGCTCGGATCATGGATTTAGGTAAACCGGCCCCTCGAGGCGGTTCACACTCGATAGTTGTATCCCCAACATTAGGCCCCAGTTGACTTGAACCGGTTCGGGTTAATCTTCAACATCTTCGAAACTCTTGATCTCCTTTTATATTTTGTTAAACCGCCATCGCGTTGAACCGCCGTGGCGTCATCCTCCGATCTCCGTGTCGGGGCACCTTGACGTCATCTTTTAATAAAGAAATCCGAGCAGTAGATTCCCTTCATTTAATGCTATCCGGAAATCGGCGGCGCTGCACCGTTTGCCGCTTTTGACTCCTCGATTCTCGCGCCGTTGATTTCTCCGGCTCCTTATAAATAGACGGTCGCCCTTTCTCTTCTTCTTCTTCCGCTCTTCTCCTTCCTCGCGACGCTCCATCCCTGAAGCTCCGCCGTCGCCTCCGACCTTTCGACGACGCGTCAACGCCGGGCCGCTGCATCAACCTGATCGTATCAGAGTTTTTCGGCGCTCCTTCACAGCTTTGCTCATCAGGTAAGGTCCTTTTTCAAGCCCTAGATCCCATCTGTAGATCCTGTTCATCACGCAGTTCATCTCGGTTTCTTCACACTTGCTCCGCCATGGCCGTACGCCTCAGCCATACCGTGCATCCTGTACAAGTGACTGCTCCGCCGTCCATTGAACTCTTTATGCACCTTTCCTTTCGTTCAGATCCTCGAGTTTAGAATACCCGAACCCTCCTACTCTTTATGAGGTTTGCCTAGGTCGTAAAGGTTTTTATTTACTGGAACTTCGGTAGATCTCGATTACTTCCATTCGCATGTGAAAACTGTTTCTGTCCACACTTCGTAGATTTTTCAACTCTGCCTTATTCGGCGGTTTAACTTTTGATAGCTAATCCGTCACTCCATTAGTCCTCAGTTAAACCAGAATGGGAAGCCGGATGCTGAATCACCGGTTTAACGATGTATGATATGCCTGAACCGTTTAATGGTAAACCGTCTCTTCCTTTCTTTCGCAGCTTAGTCTTCCGGACTGGCTCCGCAATTCTCAGCTTGCAATTGGGTCCGGTCCAAAATCACTGAAACGCAACTCAACGGCTATGTCACCACTGGCGGTTTGGCTCCAAAAAATGTCCTCCACTGGCGTGTTCCGGATGGCGAGTTTCCTCCCGAGCCACAAGAGGGAGAAGTAATCGTGTTTATGCAGCACTTAGACCGGGATTCTGCCGCCCGGTTCAAAAATTTCCGGGCGTCCTCGCAAGTTTGAAACTCCATCCGCAGGATATCGGCCCGAACTCGTGTCAAACATATGCAACTTCCAAGTCTTCGTGAAGTCTATCTTGGGAAGAACCATCGTGGAGCTGTTAAGGATTTTTCCCACTTGAACCGTCGTGCATCAATTTTACGATGGTCGAACACGTAGCTGGGCGGCGTTTCAATCCAAAAGAGGAAGGAAGTGGATTTTCCTCATGCCAAACACCACAGCCATCCAAAGTTGGAACCAAACCTGGTTCTCTGCGGAACACTGCTCCTGCCAATGAGAACCCCTTGCCGGGTTATCGTCCTCACCGGCTCAGCAACCAGCATCCGCTGCCTTCACGCTTAACCGCCGCGGAACGGAAGAACTTCGCGCCTCAAATAATCAAGCTCCGGGCTCTAATGGCCAATGGCTTAACCGGCATAGACCTTGTGCGGTGTTGGGTTTCTTGGGGCGTCTTGCCACTAAGCCGCCGGCCCGGATTGATGCATGAGTACACTAGCAGCCTCAAAGACCCTCAAAGACGTCACGAGCTGCCCATAACTGAACTTGAGGTTACAGAGATTGTAAAGAAGATGCTTGATGAACCGATCTCCGTCTGCAGCCTAACCGGGTTGGCTCCATTCTGAATATTGCAGCACCAAGGCTCGCTTGAGTAAGAAAGCGAAAACCCTTGACCCTACTGCGGATGTTGATCCGGAAAAAACCCCAGAACAAACCCACGAAAATCCTGAAGCCGCCAAAGATAGCTCTGGCGAGTTGTACAAAGACGATACTGCTGATCCGCCAGAAGCTGAACCGGAGGTCCAAGTGGAAACCTCGCAGCCTGCTCCATCAAACCCGTCCACAGAGCGGGTCGTGATTGTTGAACCGCCGAGCCAGAGCAAGAAGACATCAAGCCCAAAGAAGACCGCCGAAAATGACGATGTTATTGTGACAGGCACTGGCTACACTGCTCCTAGCCAACCGGTCGCTTTAGCAAAGCACGGCATCAAGGAAGGTTCCACTACTATGAACAAAGACAAGGGGAAGACTGATCTGTCGGCTTACGACAACTTCTCTGCCCAAGAACTTCATTCCGGCTTTCTGAACCGGCTTTATACAAGCCGTGACTTTGAAGCCGGTCTGGTAAATCGCATGAAGGACCGCTATGAGGTAATGAGTTGACCTTTCTTGTACTTTGACTGTATAGTAGCCCCCAAGGGTCGGTTTAACTTTGCAAAGTTAAACCGGGACTTAAGGTGTGTCTCCTCATAGCAAACTGAGATCAACTAGCCATTAGCCCCCAAGTGCCAAGTTGAATACTTGTATTGAGCTTGGGACTTGTATAATGAAACAACTAACATGCTCCCTTTGTTATCAGAATGAAATATACCAGCAGACTGTGCAACTCAAGGACCTTCGAGCCAATCTGGAAACTCAAATGGCAGAAGCCACCAAAGCCAAGGATGAGTTAAAAACTGCCCTGACCACTATGGAACAACTGAAGGAGTGGTATAAATCCGAACGGGTCAACTGGGACACCGAGAAAGCCGGTTTAATAAAGCGGGCGGAAGAAGCTGAAGCAGCCCTTAAACCGGTGGTGAAGAGCTTACGGACTCAAGCGCCAAGTACATGCTATGACCTGCTGTCTTGGTAAGAAAATTTGCTGATTATCTCAATTTTGATATTTCCGCCGGTTTAACCGAGTTATCTGAAACGGTGCGAGCAAGCGTATTGCGCATATGGGCTCGATGTGCGGAAAAAGCTCAAGGCTGCTTATCGCTGATTGAGCAGTTGTATACGGCGCCCAATGAGTCATATGTGCCACATCATCGACAACACGGCGCCGTCCACGATCGAGAGAGACCTTTGGACCGGCTGTACATGGTTCCGGGCAACGAAGAGTTGAAGCGATCCGCGGCCGGGATGGCACCCTCTTGCGCTGACTCGCGCCAAGGCGTGATAGCAGATCTTGATCCGGCGGACATAGCCAAAGGTTTCCCGAGCACTCAAGAAAGCGGTGAGGCCTTTGATAACGGCATACTGAAGCGGATAACAAAGGAGATCGTCCGTTGGCGAGTCAGCGGCAGCTGAAGCAAACTGGCGGTTCACCGCTCTTTTATAGCGCAAACAACAAGTGGGTGGAGTTTGCCATCCACGAAGTCTGAGCCTTGTTCCTCAATCCGTAAGCACACTTATGCCCTGACATTGATCCGGCTGAGCTGATAAGTGAAGAAGCTGTCTTCGTGGCCTTAACCCGGATTGACTGGTCTACCAATGACTTCCGGGCCGTGGGTGATGAAGAGGAAGAAGTTGAACCGGCGCCAGGCGCCCCCTCTACCTCACGTCAACCCGGCGAAGAAGAGTAATCCAGCAAGCCGGCATAACACCACATGAGACACCGGTCCTTGAAAGGCTCTGTAATAGGATAGTTAATACTTTGTTTTGAACAATGCCTTTATGACCTCGGCCTGTAAACTTTTGCATGGTGGTGCTGATATTGTGGATTGATGAACCATCAACTTGTTTCGCCTGCAATCACAAATTCTTTAACCCGCCACGGCGGCTTGTGTCGCCAGCCGGCTTGTGACGCCCATATATTTATATGAGAAAATAAGGATATATATGACCAAACGCTACGATATAAAAATACCTGCCAACGTCGGGCACTCAGTTGGCTTAGCCAATCTTGAGGCGGAGGTTTAGAAACCATTACCGGCAAAGGAGAACGTAACTCATGTGCTCAAAATGCCGGTTTACCGTGTAAACCGTGTCGGGCATGATAAGCCCCCTGTTACTCCATAATGGGATGTTAACAGAAAAATCAAACCGGAACAAAATCGCGGATTAAAATGGACGAATTCGACAACTTGAATCCGGTTTAAAGAGGGTTGCCGGTTTAAGAAAACAAACGAAAACCAAATAATAGGTATAAAACACATAGAAGCAAAGGCAATGACAAAAACCGTTTGCAAGAATAGGCTTTACTGAGCCTGATCAGGTGGTGTTACCATGGTCGGACAAGACCAAGCTCCCAATAAGGTGTAGCGATGGTTCAAGTCAGCCAGGCCCCCAACTGAAATCGTGGCATGATGCCGATCAAGTGGCATGGCAATGGTTCGGGTTCGACCAAGCCCCCAAGTGATTCTATGGCCTTAGGCCGACCAAGAGGCGTGACTGGTTCAGACATGACCATGTCCCCAAGTGATCTGGTGGCTTTCGCCTGTCAAGAGGTGTTGCATTGGTTCGGACACGACCAAGCCCCCAAGTGACAAAAATTTCTGAAGAGCAAGGCCAAGGGTTAAACCGGAGGCCGCTTCACGACAACATCTCCATGTACCCAAACCGGACTTGATACAGAACGGATACCCCGCTTTGGTCGAGGACCCGGTTTATTGCTTTTATTCAAAATATATACATTGTCTTAATATGTACATAAGTGGAGCCGATGGCTCAGGTATAATAAGGCCGAAGATGAGCTATGTTCCACGGCCTGTTTGTCTCCTCTTCTGACGTGCGTGAGTCTTTTCGCTCTCGAACATCAATCAGATAGTACGACCCGTTGTACAGATTCTTACTGACCACAAAGGGCCCTTCCCAAGGTGGGGATAGCTTGTGCATATCTGTCGGTCTTGAATGAGCGAAGCACCAAGTCTCCTTCTGAAAGGTTCTTGTTCTAACCCGCCCGGCTGTGATACCGGCGAAGATCTTCTTTGGTAAATCGCCGAGCGAGCAGCCGCCATATCTCGCTCTTCATCGGTCGATCCAAATCGTCCTGCCGGGCTGCCTCACTATCGGCCTCAACATAAGCTGCCACGAAGCGAGTCATAGCGGATATCGCGGGAAGGACCGCCTCCGCTCCATAGACCATAAAGAGCGGCGTGTATCCGGTGGATCTGTTTGGCGTAGTGTTGATACTCCATATCACAGATGGCAGCTCCTCGACCCAACAACCCGGCGTCCTCACCAAAGGGACCATAAGCCGGGGTTTAATACCTCTCAAGATCTCCTGATTAGCTCGTTCCGCTTGACCATTGGATTGCGGGTGGGCCCGCGGAAGAAACATCAAGCGGATGTGCTCTCGTTCACAAAATTCCTTCATAGCTCCCTTGGACAAATTGGTGCCATTGTCCGTGATGATACTGTGTGGAAACCCAAACCGGAAAATCACCTTTTTGATAAACTGAACCGCCGTGGCCGCATCACACTTGCTAACAGGCTCTGCCTCGACCCACTTAGTAAATTTATCAACCGCCACTAACGGTGGGTCTTCTTGTCCTTGGACCTTTTGAAAGAACCAACCATATCAACCCCAAGTCACAAACAGCCAAGTAATTGGAATCATCCTCAATTCTTGGGCTGGCACATGAAACACGTCTGGAGAACTTTTGGCAACCATCACATCGTCTGACCAGATCTTCCGCATCAGCATGGGCAGTCAACCAATAGAAACCGTGGCGGAACGCTTTGGCCACCAAGGATTTTGAACCGGCGTGATGACCACAATCCCCTTCATGGATCTCACGCAATATCTCACGGCCTTCCTCAGGGGACACACAACGCTGAAATGCCGGACACGCTGCAATGATGCAACTTCGCCCTTATGTATAGTCATGGATTTAGACCGCGAACTATCACAGCCGGACCAGCGTCTCATCTTACGGTAACTTCGCCCGGTTCATGTCGCCAAATAAGGGCGTCAATCGGAATGACATGCAAGGCTGCCACCAAGTGAGCCTCCGGATCAGGAATAGCCGTCGACCTCATCGGGAAGTTTAAGCGGCGGATGGTGCAATCGTCAAGGAAAACATTGGGCGGGACCGGTTTACGTTGAGAACCCGGCCGGCTTAGAGCATCCGCCGCCTCGTTCTTCCGGCGATCCACATGGTCCACCTGATATCCCTTAAAGTGTCCTGCAACCATATCCACCTCCCGATGGTACGCAGCCATGAGCGGATCTTTGGAATCCCAAGTACCTGATACTTGCTGGGCCACCAAGTCCGAGTCACCAAAGCACTTGACCCGGCTCAGATTCATCTCCTTAGCCATCCGTAGACCATGGAGAAAAGCTTCATACTCATCTGCATTGTTAGTACAGGGGAACATTAAGCGAAGAGCGTATGAAACTTGTCACCTCGTGGGGAAGTTAATCGACTCCAGCCCCGAGCCCTCAATTGCTGGACCCATCAAAGTGGATGGTCCAATAGGTATGATCCGGCTTTTCTTTAGGTGCTTGCAACTCCGTCCAATCATTAATGAAATCCACAAGTGCACGAGACTTTCTTGCCGTCCGAGGCACATACCTTAAACCGTCGTCCCAAGTTCTATAGCCCACTTAGCAATCCGCCGATCGCTTCCGGTTACATGATGATATCGCCCAAAGGAGCTGAACCGACCACCGTGATGGGGTGCCCTTGGAAATCTGCTTCAGCTTCCGACGCCATAAAACTCCATATACCAGCTTACGCCAATGCGGATATCTTTGTTTGGACTCAATGAGAACCTCGCTGATGTAATAAACGGCGCTGAACCGGATACTCCTTTCCGCCTCCTTCCGTTCTACCACAATGGCTCGCTGACTGCCTACAGCATTAGCAGCAACATATAATAGGGCGGCTCCTTGTCAATGGGAGCGGCAAGAACAAGCGGGTTGGCCAGCTGCGCTTTAAGTCCTCAACGCCTCATCGGTGGTGAGCTCGAACGAACTGATCCGTCTTCTTGACATCTGGTACAAAGGGATGGCCTTCTCTCGAGCGGTGATAAACCGGCTTAACGCAGCAATCCGACCTGCGAAGCGTTGGACATCATTGATACACTTTGGCTTAGCCAGGAGGTGATAGCTGTAATCTTCTCGGATTAGCTTCAATCCCCTGTTGGACACAAGGAAACCCAATAACTTGCTGCGGAACACCAAAAACACACTTGGCGGGTTAAGCATCATTTTATACACCCGCAAGTTGTCAAAGGTTTCTCTCAAATCCTCAATCAGCGTTTCTTTCTCCTTGACTTAACCACGATATCATCCACATAAGCGCCGCACATTACGGCCGATCTGTTCATGCAAGCAATTACATGCATAGCGTTGATAAGTTGCTTGGGCGCTTTGAGCCCAAAGGCATAGATACATAGCAGAAGGCTCCAAAGGGGTGATAAACACCGTCTTCTCCTGGTCATAACCGCCATCTTAATCTGATGATAACCGGAATATGCATCCAAAAAACTCAAACGCTCACAACCCGTCGTAGCATCAATAATCTGATCAATACGGGGGAGGGAAAAAGGATCTGCTGGACAAGCTTTGTTGAGATCTGTATAATCCACGCACATGCGCCAAGTGCCATTTTTCCTAAGGACCAACACCGGGTTAGCAAGCCACTCTGGATGGAAAACTTCAACAATGAATCCTGCCGCTAAGAGCCTGGCAACCTCCTCTCCAATGGCCTTGCGCCTTTCCTCGATAAACCGGCGTAGAAACTGTTTTACTGGTTTGTACTTGGGATCAACATTAAGAGTGTGCTCGTGAGTTCCCTCGGTACACGGCATGTCGGAAGGCTTCCATGCAAAATGTCCGGTTCTCACGGATGAACTTCGATGGCGCGATTTCCTATTTAGGATCCAAGTTAGCGATGGTGAACTGCTTGGACGAATCGCCGGGCACAAAATCAACAAGCTTAGTCTCAGCTGCCGATTTAAACTTCAAATCCGGATCATGCTCTGTAGTAGGCTTCTTCAACGGGGTCATATCGGCCGGATCAACATTGTCCTTATAATATTTTAACTCCTCGGTGGCACAAACCGACTCCGCATAAGCCGCATCACCTTCCTCGCATTCCAAAGCAATCCGGCGGCTCCCGTGAACCGTTATCGTCCCTTTGTGACCCGGCATTTTCAGCTGCAAATAAACATAACAAGGCCGTGCCATAAACTTAGCATAAGCCGGCCGCCCAAACAGGGCGTGGTAAGGGCTTTGGATCTTCACCACCTCAAACGTCAATGTTTCCGATCTGGAGTCATGTTCATCTCCAAAGGCCACCTCCAGAGCTATCTTACCGACCGGGTATGCCGACTTGCGGGCACCACGCCGTGAAATACGGTCTGGGCGGCTGAGATGTCTATCCGTCAACCCCATTAATCGGAAGGTCTCGTAGTACAGGATGTTGATCTGCTTCCTCCATCCATAAGCACCTTGGTGAACTTGTAGCCTCCACAGGGGTGCCACTACTAGGGCCAGCTGACCCGGATTATAAACTTCGGGGAGGTGATCCTCTGCTCCATACAATAGGTTGCTCGACCAGTAGCAGGTAATGCGGTGCGGCGGTTCAACAACACCGACCGCCGCTCTGAAGTTTGCGGTCCCGTCTGTCCAAGCTAGTGGTAAAGACATGACAACATCCTTTGTTTAACTGCTTTGGATTACTTTGGTAACCCGGCTGCTGTTGTTGATTGTAACCCCTTGATTCTCGATTGTTACGATTGTTTTGATTGTTTTGATTACCTTGCCGCCCGGATTACCACCGAACCCAGGGGCGAATTTCCTTCACCGTAACCGGGCGGACCACGAACCGCCGCGGGCCCTTGATCATACCGGAAAGCATTAGAATTTTTGAACTTCGTGCATAATATAACAATCCTTCCAGAGTGATTCGCGGTGCCTCCTTCGTCCCATGCTTGGACAAGGTTGATTCAACAAGTAATTCAAAGCGCTCCGGATTGTGACCTTGTGCACCACCCGTTTGATTGCCTACCTTTGCGCCGCTGTCCCTTGTCTGTCGTTGGTGTTGGCCACGAAGCCCATGTTACCGTTAGCCTTACGCTTGTTTCCCCATTGCTGCGGATGATGCTTTTGGCTTCGAATTGCCATTCGCTTTCCCTTCCCTACTTCGTCACCTTGGACTCGGGATCCTTGGTACTATCGAGTCAGCATACTTTACTAAAACACCCATGGCGTGCCCATGTCGTTGCACCGCGCTTCATGCGACCCAGCTTCAACTTCAGCGGCTCGAACGGCGGTTGGCTTCTAGGGTTAAGATAGCGAATCCGTGTTGATCCGATCGATGAATGTAAGACCTCGAACGCAGCGGCGCGCCCAATGTGTTGTAGATTCTCCTCTGCTTGGACACAAGCCGACAAATCCACCACAGACATGGGCTGCTTACGGTATCTTTGAAATTCTGAATGAACCGGGTCCGTGGCGGGTCCACGAACTAACTGAGTTGGGTGGCAAATTTTTCAACCAAATGCGGGCCGTACCTTCCAACATCATGGTGAAATACTTTGCACACGCAGCTCCGTCCCACATCCAGCATCTCCATGGCCATCTCATAGCTTTCTATCCACGCTCGAGCCAAATCGGCGGTGTAATTGGGCACCTTGCGGGTCCTTTGAAGTCCTTAGGCAAACACACGTTGCGTAAAGCGGGGGCGAGACAAAGGCACCCCAATGATCGAGCGTGACCCCGGTTCAAGATGGTCGGACGAACCGGCGCGAGCTGCTGGTCCTCATGTTGCGCTGCCAACTCGGCCTCCCTGCGTGCCTGGCCGGTCCACCACCACTTGGCGTCTTGAAGCCACCAGCGGGTTGTTGCCTCGGCGGACCGTGCTGCGTGTTGCTTGACACGGCGGTTCATCTGCTGGCGCGGCTATAACTCCGGCTTAGGCGGGGGTGGAGTGGATCCGATCCGGCTGTATGAATATGCTTCTGCTGAGCGAGGGCCGTCTGAGAGCTCCTTGACCCGGCGAGTTTCTACGCTTTGTGGTGAATCGCCCTCGATCGGAATCGCCTCAATCGTGCTGCAGCGCGACAAGGTTATCCATCGGGTTGGAGTAGTGACCGGGCGTCTGCCTGCGATCAGGGTGCGCCCGGTGTGATGGCGGGGCAGATCTATCACACGGGCTGAACGGTAGCGGCCGTCCGGGTGCTTCGGCGGTTTACCACGGTGGCGGATTACTTGGTCCCTGCCCGGGGTATTGAAGAGCTCTCTTCCCTCGAAAACCGCGGCGGGCGGGATCTGTACTTCCTTTTCATGACTTCGTGTGATGCACTCGATCCGGCATGAGCCTATAAGCTGCGCATCCAGCGGCCCGTTCGCGCCATCCTCACGTCGGCGGTTGCGGATCCGCTTTAGCTTTAGCGATCTGTTCCTTTACCCTCGCAATCTCTGCGTTGTGTAGGTCCTGATCCGCCCGGTTGGCCTCCGCCATGAGCGTAGCCAATGCGTCAAACAACTCTGATAGAACTTGAGCGGCGGACGCTTGCGGGCCTCCTTCCCGGTCGCCACCACATGTTGAACCGCCGACGATGGGCGCCATGATCGAAGTGAAGCACCGCTTGTGTACCGCCATGAAAATTCCAACCCGGCTGGGTAGATCAAAGGTGTCCGGAATACTCTCACCGTCGGAACAGCCCCGATCTGCCATCTTGGAGCTGGTAGAGACTTCGGTTTCTCCGGCGGATGACTTCGTCGCCGAGTAGACAACGGTTTAAATCGCGGACGCTGATCCGCCCTCGTAGTTTCCATGGGCGACCCCCAACCGCAGCACGCTGATGGCGGTTTAACCAGGGTGGGACTCTTCTTCGCCCCTGAGCCGTCTCGGCGAGGTCGGTGCGGATGTCGGCCCAGGCCTGGCTCACCGATCTTGCCGATGAACACGTGTATGCCACCAAAGGGACCCGGTACCCGTACTCAATCGAGCCGCCTCGGGGCCCTAGTCCGCATCGTCGATGTAGAGTTTGCCTTGGCGACTCTTAGTCATCCGGCCCACAGCATAGCCTTGAGTCCTTGAACTTGCCCTCTAAGATCATCAAACCATCGTGCGATAGCCCCACGGTGGGCGCCAAGCTGTCGTGGATTTGTCACGGCGGATGTCCTCGTGAAAGGACTTAGTCGTAGGGGCCATCGTGCGGGTTAACTAGAGGGTTAAGCGGACACAAAGACAGGGAGTTATACTAGTTCAGCCCTTCGATGAAGGAAGGCCTACGTCTGGTTGTGATGGGATTGATGTAGTTTGGCGACTTGGGAGCAATAGCTTCGCCTAAGCCTCGAATTGTCTCTCCTTAATCCGCCGCGGGTGCGTCCCCTTATATACGGGTGGGCCCTGGCGATCTCTGAAGTCGATCTGGCTTATACAAGTGTCGGCTCGGTCTCTTCTCTCTTGTCTTACAACACAAGTTACAACACTAAGGCGGTTCACGTAAATGGACCTTAATTCGCCTCTGGGCTCCGGGCCTCCTCCGTGGGCCCGGATCATGGACGAGGGTAAACCGGCCCCTCCAGGGCGGTTCACACTCAGTAGTTGTATCCCCAACAGGAAGGACGGAGCTCAACACAAGGTAGGTACCAGTGGGCTATCTAAGTGAACGTGGCATAGAGGCATCTCTCGAGTTTGAAATTTAAGAAAGTCATCGAGAGCAAGGTAAGAAGGTGCAATAAGAAGTTTCAACCGGGTAGGCAATTGTTTGGTGTCTGCAACAGAGTGCGAAAGAGGCTCGGAGCATCGAGAATAAGTATTGCATTTGATACCAGAACAGATCACAAGGAAGATGGCTCGCGAATTACATACGAGGCCAAGCCCGAGGGATAACTTAGAAAACAAGGATGTATAGGAGAGTCAGGTTTCGATCCTGTGGAACTGTGGGTTATGGGCCCACCATGTGGGTTAAAAGCAGGAAGGGTGCTAACATTTTGTACAGTTAAGGTAGCAAGGCATGTCAGAGGACAAGATGTCAGTTCTGTTGGCAACAACGTTGGTACCAAGGGCGAGGGACGAAAAGAACCATTTTCCTGCTCGTTAAGACGAGGCGGACCAATAGGCAAAGTTCTCGTCCATCGGTGGCTACCGGACTGTCATCAACAATAGTAACAAGGTCTTATAGGCAGAGCTTGTACACCGAGGTGTTACATAAGCAGGGAATTATCACTGCTCGGGTATGTTAGGTTCCAAGAAAGGTTAAACAAAACAAGGGAAAGGGAAGTGTAGACTCGAATCAGTTAACGGTGTCCTCAAGTGTCTAACAACTCAGAACCCGTGGAAAATTCGAATCGGCGAGAAATAATAGTTGTGGAAGAACTCATCAGAAGTTACGTAGTTCCGTGATATTCTTGAGATACCAGTGGGTAATACTCGAAGGTAGATCAAAGTAGAGGTTGGACTGGTGAAATGATATGCAGAAGACAAGTACTTTAACTCGTCCGAGAAAAGCAATCGAAGGATAACAGTCATGGTCGGAACCATGGTTCCAAAGGACCAAACATAGATACAAGATGAACTTATCACAAGGGGATTATTATTATTGCAAGAATCTTCCATGATAAGTTCCACATCGTGTCCATGGGCATGAACACAAAGTTCAAGGTTGACTCCCACTTCTCCAATGCATAACCTTTCATTCACTTCTCGCTTTCGATGAAGTTGTAGTGTTGATATTTTATGTGGCAAAACAGCAGAAGAGTAAGACTCACGAAGACTCTCGGGTTCAAACGGATTACGGGAGGCGTAGGTTCAACCCATAGGGGCATCTTAGGAACCTATACCACAAACTTCAAGAGTAAATAACTCAAGCCTAGAAGCAGAGTATGGTTGACAAGAGTGGGGGATACAATTTACCAAAGGCGTTGTGTATCCGAGGAAAGGCTCACAAGGTTACTGAATATGAAGGATGTTGTCAGATAAAACCCAACAAAGGACCTGGAGGTCCACAATGGATCTGATGTGAGTATTGGTACTCAACCATAAGAAGAAAAAATTCGAGGTCAGGTTATAGAAACAACTGACTAATTCAAAACTCAAATGCAAATGAATTATGGTTTCCAAATCGGGGGATCAGAAGTAGAGGCTCTGAACAAAGACAAGTAAGTTGAATAAACATAGATCAACAATCAAACAAGGCTTGTTTCGCCGAACACCAGCTCATGTCTGGAGTCACGTCTGAACCAAGGGAAGGATTTTAAATAGGACTGGTGATCGCGAGCATTCACAAACAAATCGAATCAAATGCCCGAATTCACGATGACGAAGGATGCTAATGAATATTGCTAGCTGAGGGAGTCCTGGATTAGGGGGTGTTCGGATAGCCGGACTAAAGCCTTTGGCCGGACTACTGGACTATGAAGATACAAGATTGAAGACTTCGTCCCGTGTCCGGATGGGACTTTCCTTGGCGTGGAAGGCAAGCTTGGCGATACGGATATGTAGATCTCCTACCATTGTAACCGACTCTGTGTAACCCTAACCTTATTCGATGCCTATATAAACCGCAGGGTTTAGGTCCGTAGGACGAACAACAATCATACCATAGGCTAGCTTCTAGGGTTTAGCCTCTCTGGTCTCGTGGTAGATCTACTCTTGTACTACCCATATCATCAATATTAATCAAGCAGGAGTAGGGTTTTACCTCCATCGAGAGGGCCCGAAACTGGGTAAAACATCGTGTCCCTTGTCTCCTGTTACCATCCGCCTAGACGCATGATTCGGGACCCCCTACCGAGATCCGCGGTTTGACACCGACATTGGTGCTTTCATTGAGATTTCGTGCGTATGCGTCATCTTTAGGCCGATGGCTCCTCCGATCATCAACCATGATGCGCTCGGGGTGAGACTTTTCTCCCGGATAGATCTTAAATGTTCGCGGCTTTGCCTTTGGGGCCAATTAAGCAGCCATCTGGAGCAGGTTAAGCTCGCCAGCCATCAGGTCAGATTTGGAAGTTTGAGCGACACGGTGGCGTCGCGGATACTTGATCTTGACGGGTTGAGCCACAGCCAAGCGCGTCGCCTTGTCATGAGGGGCATGATCTAGCTCTGCCGCGAGCGAGTGTCACAGAGGCCGCACCAGAGTCCGCTCTGACCTTTAGCTCGGAGCCTACCGCGCCGATCGAGGACGGGTGGCTGAACACCGCCTCGGGGGCTGCGACCTCTACGGCGATTGATCCGCACACCTACCACGTCCTTTGCGAAGCTCGTAACTCCAAGGTGCCGGTCTCCGTAATTTCCGCGCCCCTGCCAATCGAATCCGATTGGGCGCCGATCATGGAATTCACTGCCGCGGACATCTTTGAGCACTTTCGCCCTTTGGCGACATTCTGAATTCACTAAAGTCTCTCTCTTTATCGGAGAGCCTGGCGGATTATGGTCGGGAAGGTTGGGATCGCGGACGAGAAGAAAATCAAAGCCCACCCACCACCCACCGTAGCCATGTCGGCGATTTAACCGACATGCTCGACTTTGACTCGAAGAGATCGGCGATATGGACGGCGATGCAGAGCGACCAGAACCAGCGCCCACAGGGCTGGAAAACCACCTCGTCATCGACATATACATGGTCGACATCCCAAAATATAGGAATGGCGGCGGAACAGCGGAGGATGACCCTCAAGAAACAGCCTAAGCGTCGGCGTCGGCGCCGCTCTAAATCCGCCACAGCAAAAGCGGTGATTAAACACGAGAGACAATAACACCGGACAGTGCGAAGACAACCCCCTCCGGGAAGATTCAGCGCGGAGGATGGAGAAGCCAGCCCTCATGAGAGAGTGGCGAAAAAAGAGGTAGAGGGCGATAATTACATGCCTCCCTTGAAGATGAGGCAAGCCTCGGCGACAACAATTAAATCGTGCCGAGATCCCGTCGAACAAGGCGTTTGACGCGGGCTCATAGCCACGGCAAGCAGCCTCAAGAAAAAGCAGCAACAACTTAGAGCTGACCAAGATTTGCCGGTGACGGATGGACTAAAGTCCTTGCGGCGAAGAGTATGAACTCGGCGCCCTCCAAAGCTTCGAAGGCGTGAGGCTGCTACCCGATTAGAGGAGGAAGCACCCAAACCTACATCACCGGTGCATTATATGGCTGACCGGCCACCTCGTGGCGCGATAGAAGGCCTCTCGGCCCCAACTCAAGCCGCGCCCAGCGCCATCAAAAATACAAAGCGCTGAAATCGCCGGACACTGCAAGATATATTGGAGGACAAGGCAAAGCGGACAAGATCGATCTATGGATCGCATGGGTGCCCACGACCGTGGCGATAACAAATCACGCGGATATAACAACTCCGGCGGGCGAACACAAAGCTCATTTGAGTTGCGTCGTGATATAGCCCAATCTGAGCGCCAAGACACCCACTATGCTTCACAGATGAAGTGATGGATCATCAAATCACGAGGTTTTCAAACCCGTAAACATTGAATCATACGATGGCACAACAGATCCTGCGGTTTGGATCGAGGACTATCTCCTTCACATCCACATGGCCTGCGGTGATGATCTACGCCATCAAATACCTCCCACTCAAGCTTAAAGGACCAGCCCGGCATTGGCTTAACAGATTGCGGTGAGTCAACTGGTTGTTGGGAAGACACGGAAGCCGCATTTCTCGACAATTTCCGGGGCACATATATGCGACCACAAGACGCCGATGACCTAATCCACATAATTCAGCAGCCGGAGAATCGGCGGACAATTACGGACACGGTTCCTAACCAAGAAAAATCAAATCGTCGATTGTCCGGGATGCTGAGGCCCTTGCAGCCTTCAAACACAACATCCGCGATGGTGGCTTGCCCGGCACCTAGGACGGGAAAAGCGAAATCCATGGCAGTCCTCACAACACTCATGACCGCGCTTTTGCGGAGAGGACAGCTGGCTAGCTTGTAGTAACAACATGACCAAGAGCCACAGTAATTCGGATACCAAGGACAGCAATGGCGGTCGGCGTCGCAACAAGCACAAAGCGCCGCGTGCTTGGCGATAATCTTTGAGGATCTGGCGGTCAATGCGGATTCGAGAGGCTTTAAGCGCGTCAGCGGGAAAAGCCATTTAAAAAAATACTCGGGCCCTTCAATTTGGACCGAATACTCGATCGCTTCGTGCGGATACATGGCACCCAAAAACCAGCCAATCACACCAACAGGGATTGTTGGGTGTTCAAGCGAGCGAGCAAGTTAAATGCGAAAACAACGACAAGGGGCTACATAGCGATGAAGAGGATGAGCCCGACCGCCGAACAATAGAGGACGAAGGGCTTCCCCGCAAGTCGCGGAAAGTGAACATGATATCGCAACCCACATACCCAAAAGGGGCGAGCGTGCACTAAAGGGCGTATATGCGATGGAGCGATCGCCCCAAAGTTAAACCCATGGTATTCCTGCCCGATCACTTTTGATCGAAGGACCACCCACTAGCATCCGCCATGGCGGATTCGCGCGATGGTTCTAGACCCAATCATTGGGATTTCACCTCACTAGAGTCCTAATGGATGGCGGCAGCAGCCTGAACCTGCTTTGTCGAGGATACGGTCGCAAAATGGGCATAGACCCATCAAGGATTAAACCCACAAAGGCGACCTTTAAAGGCGTCATACCAGTGTAGAGGCCAAGCTATGCAGGCTCGATTACACTTGAAGTGGTCTTGGATCCCGGATAACTTCGAGCGAGAGTTAATCTTCGACATAGTCCCGTTCATGGCGGCTATCACGCCTTTGCTCGGACGAACCGCATTGCAAAGTTCAATGAGGAGTCATTACGGTCAATGGAAACACGAGCGCTCTCTTGGACGGAGGAGCATATGGCAGCTCTGGCGGAAGTACAAAGCAACCTCTTAAGGCAATTCTCAAGTCCGGCTATTAAGCGTCCGGACACCGTCAACGCGCTGGGTAACCTACAACAAGACCGCTGGCACGTTCCGACACGCATAGCAATCGGCCCAAGCCCTAGCCCTCGCGAAATGCGAAACCGGTACTACTGGCGTACATAATTACGCTCGGAAATACCATGGGCATAGGGAAGGGCACGACCACGGCATGCCCAGAATGCGGCTCAACCGCACCAGGGGCTCCCGATTGTGTCATTCTTTTCTTCTTTCTTTTTACTTTCAGGAATCCATTCTCACGAAGCCCTGTCCGGCATTAGAATCGCAGAACACACGATGCAACAGCCAGGGAAGCAGAAAACTATGTCAAGTGTCCAGGTGGTCTCTATTACGAGCAATATATCCGTTTAACACACCATCCCGAAGCTTACCCATGGAGGGGGACATATTAAAAGTCCCGTCCCTTGCTTATCGCACTATTTGTATCGTTCTGCTCTTACTGCAGCCCTTTTTGAATAAACAATACATAGATTTTGCCTATTATTGAATTCCCTTTTTTTCTTCTATATATATATATGTTTATTTATGACATTGTGCAACCGTACACTTTGGTACGGTCAATACACCAGGGGCTTAAGTACCCCACAATATGGTGTGATAAGTCCGAACACTTTCACAAGTGCGGCACCCCGAACTTATAGCATTATATGCATCGGCTCCAAATCATGTCTTGGGTCAATAGTTGGGTTTGCCCGGCTCCCATGTTTTGGTACCTTATGTTCCGTTGTATCGGCTAAGGTAGGCTGGGAGAACCACTGCGATTGTGCCCGGTTGAGCTGGGTTAAGCACCTCGGTGGAAAGCTAAAACTGACCGTCATGATAGGGCGAGAGCGATGCGCTGTTCAAGAGGTTTCGAGTCCTAAAGACTTATGCCACTTAGGCGAGTCGGCATTGTCCGGCCTAGGCGTGGATAGCGCCCGCGATCTCGGTCTTCGAATACTAGGGGCTTCGGCAAAATTTAAAATTATAGAATTCTATGGCTAAGTGAGAGTTTTCAAGCATTATAGTCTGGTTGCCTTGTTACGTTCGTTGGCGCCTCCTCGAAGGACCCAAGAATGGGAACAAGGCGCTCAAGTTCATCGAACACCCGACACTCGTGGCATGGGGCTGAAGCCGACGACTCGCCATCTCTCAAATTTAATACGACCGCACATAAGGTAATATTTTAAATTCAAAAGTGTTGCTTAAGCGCATATGAACAAGTTTTCAGCGTGAGGGATAACAAATGCGAGTCTACTCAAAAATATATCTTTGGAGCATTCATCCGCTATAAAGCGAGGCACCCTTGGGGCGCCCTCATAATACATTTCAGGCTTGCGATGCTCCTTCTTCGGTGGTGGTCCGTCCGTCACAAGCTTCTCGGCGTCCATCTTGCCCTAGTGCACTTTAGCAAGGGCAAGGGCCCTCTGAGCACCTTCGATGCAGATGGGCGCTTGCGACTTCAACCCATGGACAGGCGTCCACCAGCCACCTCACCAGCCAAGTAGCTCCGGGCATGGATTCCTTAGGCCACAACCAAACTATGAGGCCCTTCATGGCCTGTTCGGCAACCTTATGGAGCTCGACCAGCTGCTTCAGTGGTCGCTTAAAACACTGGTGTCGGCTCGACATCTGAGACAGAACACCTTCTCCGTCGAGCTCCCTCTTGGCTTGGTAGAATCTGGCAGCATCAGTCCTGCTTCGAGGCAGATCTGCGAATGCTCTGGAGAGCTCGGATTCGGGTAAGTAACAGATAATTCACTTTCACATGCTTGCTTTGCATATAGAATTCCTTACCGCCGCTATCTTCTTCATCGCCTCAATTTCTGGAGGGCTTTTTAGGCTTGGCCTTAGCGGCTTTAGGCGCTCTCAAGGGCAGGCGAGCTCGACTCTCGAGTCTTTGAGTCACGCTCCAAACTCTCATGTTTTTCCATGAGGCACGGAGCTCTTGCCGCACCTCCGCCACCCGCGCCTCCTGCTTCTGTCGCTCGGTGCGTTCTGCGGCCGCATTGTTTTCGGCCTTGGACACCGCTTCCTTCAGGGTCGCCACCTTGTTCGTGGCCCTTGTAGTATTCATGTTATTCCTGTGATCTTTTGCAACCACATCTTTTAAATACTCCTATAAGGTATTACTTAACCTCCTTGTCCTCGAGCTGCTTCTTGGCAAGTCCGAGCTCGTTCTCGGACCGCTCGAGGCTCTGCTTTAATGCATCAACCTCCATGATCGGTCTGGCGAGGTCAAGAATGCGCAGCCTGCATTCCCATATTGACATACTTATGTTAGACTCCTGCGTATATATTTTTATATCCTCAGTTCGGCTATTTCTTTTCCGAACACCAAACTAAGCATCAGGGGCTACTGTCTATGCAGTAATATTTTTACATATCTTAAATACATACCTCAAAGCTTTGTTAGAAGGCAGCACGAGGCTTGATCAGCCCGCTCTTGGCGGGTGGACCTTCGAGATCACCACACTCATAACATGCGGTGCTCCTTGTTGATGGAAGCGCTGTTAAGCGCCTCCATCAAATCATCCGGTGCCTCCGGTTGGACGGAGGTCACCGGCGTCGCAATCTTGCCCTTCTTACAAAGGGGTCGCCTGTCGGACTCCGGAACCACTGAAGGTTCCGATACGGAGTCCGGCACAGGGCCGGACTTAAAACCCTTTGGGGTTTTATCCCCTTTGAGCCCGGGTTCTGGGAGGTCGCCTTGCGGCGCCTCCATAGCCACCTCCTCCTGGCTGAGCCCCTTTTGGGATTCCACCCCGGTGTCATCCGCGGCGGGAGGAGACGAGGCGGTTGGAAGTGAGGTTCTATTCACCTCCGACAAATCTTTGGAGCCGCTCGACGAATCGTCGAGCCCATCCTTGGGCGGGCTGCATGGTTATATTCGGCATTATAAGATGCTGTGCGACAAATGGAACGCCATGAGTTATTCTGGTGTCCGGACATTTATGATTCCGCCAGGGGCTTGGCCCTTGGAGCCCACCCCTCTTCGCCGTCGTCGGCATTGGCGGTGTAGTCCGGAGGAAGGGTCCTTCCCTTCTTGGAAACTTCGGCCTCCCGAGTTGGGGCGGCCTTCCTTTTCTCTCCCCGTTGAGAGAGGCCTCTTCCTCCTCCTCATCTTGGCGGGAGAGTCCGCCTCGGCGTCATTGGACGATGAGTCCGACAACACTGGCGCCGGGAACTCCTTGAGTTCCGTGGCCTTCTTCTTGCCCTTCTTTTCCAAAGACCACGTGAGGTGCGGAACCAACAGCCCGTCAATCGGCGTCCCACTGGAATCTTCGCAAGGGAACAGGACGATCGATCTGTTCGGATGTCTTCACCGATCTGTCAAAGGTAAGGAGTTTTAGATCCGCAAAGAGTCAAACTATGAAAAAGAGTCCGTAAAGGGTAAAATAACTTACCTCGCTGGCTTGATGCTGCGAGCTGAATCCGCGATCTTGGTAGTGGATCACGGGAGCTTGGCGTATGAACAGCACCTTCGGGCATCTTCGTGCGTAGTGTCGAAGAGCGGCTCAAGGTTCGTGTTTGTGCTGGATCAAACTCCCACAAGTTGAAGGCCCGTTCTTGGCATGGGAGAATCCGGCGGATGAGCATCACACGGATTACGTTGACAAGCTTGAGGTTCTTGTCTACCAGGTTTGGACGCAGTTTGGAGTCGGTCGGCTCTTCGAATTACCCCATGTCGGGCCGTCTCTTTCCATGAGGTAGCCGTGTAGAAAAGCCAGATCGAATTCGGGGCCGCCGCCCATTGAGAGTCGCGCAGCTCGGTGATGTAGAACCACCCCGATTGCCACCCCTTCATGGTCTCCACGAAGGAGCCCTCGAGCCATAGGGGCGTTGGCCATCTTGCCCGCCATGGCACCTCCGCACTCCGGCAGGTGGCCGCCCACTACCTTGACTTGACATTGAAGGTCTTCAGCCATAAGCGAAGTGGGGCTGTATGCAGAGGAAGGCCTTGCACCTGACGATAAACGCCGAGATGTTGAGGATGAAATTGGGGCGGATCA
This sequence comes from Aegilops longissima, assembly GCA_021605205.1. Lineage (NCBI taxonomy): Eukaryota > Viridiplantae > Streptophyta > Magnoliopsida > Poales > Poaceae > Aegilops > Aegilops longissima. The sequence continues at coordinate 100,262,713 of CM038676.1, read as the reverse complement.
TGGAAATCTAGGCCGTAGTAGAACATGAGCCCCGGACAAATGGGTGAAGTGGAAACCCTAGTCCATGGAGGAAGTGGGGAGAATACCACCCTCTCATGGGGCACAGGAGTGGGGATGAGCTGCCTTGTTGGGGAGCCTATCGCGATGTCGTCGGACAAGTATCCGGCCTTCCGCAGCTTTTGATGTGCCCCTCCGTGGCGGAGGAGGCCATCCACTGCCTCCGCTCCGGACATAGTTGGAGAAGGTTGAGGTGTGATGTGCGAACTTGGTATTTGGAGCTCGAGTCTTGTGAAATGGATAAGCAAAGGAGGAAGAAGGCGTGTGTGAAAAAGTGGATCCTTATCCCTTATATGGACGGACAAAGCTATGCGTCCCCACGGCTGATAAAACTCGCTTATCTCCCAAGCGCCGTAATCAATGGCGCGGTTGGGTTCTACGCCTGTATTGATGAGAATCCCGGAATAAGGGACACGATCTCTGTTTTGACAAGGCGTGCCAAGGAAACCGCCTCGCTAAGCGCGCTGAGGTGGGGCAGTTAAACGATTGAATAGAGGCTTGGCGTGGTGTGATGTCACGCCCTTGAATCGTCGGCGAGTTGAACTTGTGTAAATGTTATTCTCTCTCACGGTGGTATGTGGAACTTATTTTGCAGTGCGAACACTATCCTTGTGTTCAAAATCTTCTATGAAATATTCAGAGGAGGAACCCGCCTTGCAATGCGAAGACAATATCTGCGCCGGACTCGTCGTCATTGAAGCCTGGTTCGAGGGCTACTAAAGGAGTCTGGATTATGGGGTGTTCGGATAGCGGACTATAGCCTTTGGCGGACTCTGGACTATGAAGATACAAGATTGAAGACTTTGTCCGTGTCGGATGGGACTTTCCTTGGCGTGGAAGGCAAGATTGGCGTCTGGATATGTAGATCTCCTACCATTATGGCGACTACATGTAACCCTAACCCTATTCGGTGCCTATATAAACCGGAGGGTTTAGGTCCCTAGGACGAACAACAATCATACCATAGGCTAGCTTCTAGGGTTTAGCCTCTCTGATCTAGTGGTAGATCTACTCTTGTACTACCCATATCATCAATATTAATCAAGCAGGAGTAGGGTTTTACCTCCATCGAGAGGGCGAACACAGGTAAAAACATCGTGTCCCTTGTCTCCTGTTACCATCCGCCTAGGCGCACAGTTCGGGACCCCCTACCCGAGATCCGCCGGTTTTGACACCGACACTAGCCATATGGAAGTAACCATAATCCAAGCAGATAAGGAGGAACAAGAGAAATAGGCTACTGATGATTTTTGGAAGACCAAATAGTATTCCAAATAATTTTGTGAAACACATGAACAACTGTGGATGAACGGATACTCGGCAAGTGCGAGTAATTACCGTAGGAGTATTCATGTGGCAAAGGACTACAAGGTAGTAAGCATAAAGGATCCTCAGAACATCGGAGAGTATTTCATGACATCTTGCAACAACAAGAGCAACTGGGATGATGGTATCAACGACAATGTAGGTAGCTACTCATAAGGACTTATCGGTGGTAGGGATCGCAACGGTGAAGGGCACAAGGGTCTCGAGAAAACTTTGGAGAGTATCTTCAGAATCTTCCGATGCACCAAGTAATAATCTGGAGTGAGGGGTTCTCCGGGAGAAAGTATTTCAAGAACCTAGAGTTAGAGTCAGCAAAATCATTTTCCCGAATAGAAGAGAGATAAGAGTCCCAGAGTATAGACGAGGAATAAAAGATCCTAATACCATCCAATGGCGACGTGGGCCCGTAAGCCACACAGCCATGTTAGTAAAACCGTTTTTCAAAGTCTAGACTCAACTTCGGCCAAGGAGTTGGAAAGGGGGATCCTACAGGCAGTCAACTCAGATACCAACTTGCACCATGTTTTCCAACACGCTCGACCACTCTGGCCGGACACACTTTTCTAGGTCAATGTCTGGCCTCAGAAGATCAACACGTCGCAGCCCTACCTAGGCTCAGCAGAGAGGTCCCCGCCGGTCTACCTCCTAAGCACTCCGGGGTCTGAGCCATCGCTCGTTGCACTCCGGGTCATTATGCGATGAGCCGGGACGAGCACCACCTCTACTGGATGGCACTGGCCCGACAGGCCCACAATCTTGAATCGGGCGTCGACAAAGCTTGGTGTCTTTGCGATGTCGAGGCCCATAACTATTCTCGCATGGTGGTTAGTGCGTAAAGGCCAAAGGCCAACTTAGAACAAACACCCAACCCATAGTGTTTTATTAGCTTGCGGAGACGAGCAGAGAATCACGATAATGTGACCCCTTCGCCCCGTCTCGATGAAATACGGCAAGGGCAAGCCCAGCCCACTCGAGGGCTGCCTGACTTCCCGGCCGTGCCTCGTAACCATATTGCGGGTGCTCTCTGGGCCCGCCTGACTTTCCCAAGGGTCTCAAGTAAAGTCAAGGTAACCATGTGTCCAGACATCAAGGTGAACGTAAGAGGGACCACCCTCGAGGTTCACACTTGAGGTGTTGAACGACAGAGCCGTATCAGGAATGGTGAAAGAGGAAATCACCCTCGATGACCACGACCGAATAGCTACACTACAGAATAATCATCAAGAGTGTGTTATGAGGGATCTCCCTCGGCACTCGATAGTAGCTCTGCAGAGTCGAGCAACAAAAGGGGCATGATGTGATGTGAGGTGTCGGGCTCTGGTCGTCGATCATGTTGATCGAGCCATCGACGATGAAGCAGGGGCAACAAGGACAAGGTGGGGGTCACTGATGGATGTCTAACCAACCTGTACTAAGCAGTTTAGGATAAGCAGGTAAGGTACAACAGCAGGTACAAAAGCAGGCTATGCATCAGAATAGGAGCAATCAATAACAGTAGCAAAATCTAATGCAAGCATGAGAGAATGGAATGGGCGATATCGGGATGATCAAGGGGGGCTTGCCT